>VZRZ01007407.1:223140-237272 GCA_013398175.1 Climacteris rufus | reverse complement strand
TTTTTTTTTTTTTGTAATGGAAAGCTTCTCTTACTTCCTCCATTTCTCTTACATACAAAAGGCTTTAAAACCTTTTTTTTTAACCTATTTTCTCCAGTTACATAGTCTGATTGCAGATCTGACAATGTCATGGGAATTGCCAACAGCTCTTCTTGTCGGCAGCTAAATGTTGACACCATACATCACCACATAACTTCACAGATCACACCTGCATCTACAATCCAAGCACTGCCATAGAAAGCCGATGAGTAAAAAGGAGGAATGACTCTAGAACCCCCTCCCATAAACAATACTTGATCTGCAGCATTCATACAATCACAGAATCATAGAATTTTTAAGATTGGAAAAGGCCTCTAAGATCATCAAGTCCAACCATCAATCCAGCCCCACTACCACATTCACCATTAAACCATGTTCTCAAGTACCATACCCACATGTTTTCTTGAACACTACCAGATATGGTGACTCCACCATTGTTTCAATGCTTTACATCCCCTTCTGTGACTTCTTTTTTCCTAATATCCAAAATAAACCCTCTCTGGTGTAACTTGACACCATTTCCTCTCATCCCATCACGTGTTACTTGGGAGAAGAGACCAACACCCACCTGGCTCCAACCTCCTTTCAGATACCTATAGAGAGTGATAAGTTCCCCCCTGAGCCCTCTTTTCTCCAGGCTAAACAAGCCCAGCTCCCTCAGCCACTTCTCATAAGACGTGTGCTCCAGACCCTTCACCAGCTCTATTGCTGTTTTCTGGACTCATTTCAGCACCTTAATGCCTTCAACTCAGTGCTTGATTACACACTGTTGAAAACTACCCAAAACTACTCAGCAATGTGCTCCTTTCTTTAACCCAATTCAGGCTGCTAGTGTCTTTATGAAATAGTCATAAAACATCTCTTTGAAGAGCAGCTCAGAAGCGGGTCAAATTTCTAGCACGTGCTTGCCCATTTGGGAATCTCACAGGGCGTGATCATCAGCACAGTGGTCCTCCCATACATACTGTGTAAAAGGATCATTTCCTCCTCTCTGCACGTAGTCTCTGTTCTCTATTGCACTTGTGGGCAAAAGAGTCAAACTGGGAATTTGCATCTGCTCCGGTTTTAATAATATTATTCATAAATACATCTTTATTAGCTGATTTTCTGGTCAGGCACTGCTAAATCCTGTCCAGGTGTAAGCTGATTTGAAGCTTTGATGTTTAATTGAAATGTGTTCTTGAGCCTGTTGTCAGTATTGGTCAGTAGGCAGAAAGTGCAGCCTGAGTTCTTGTGATCCAAGCTGTCAGGGTCATGCAGACACTTTGTTTCCATAAAGGCTAATCCCATAAAACGACTCTTGTCTGTAAGCAACATCATAAGAAAACCATAGTAAAAGGTCGTTATTTAAGTGGCAAAAATACAGTAAATAAAGTAAAATAAGTAAATACTGGATTTACAGTGATCCTTACTCTCTTTAGCTCATTCCCTTTGCAATGCATACAGAGAAATCCTTTGGGAGTGGAAGAGTTTGTGGCCTTAGAAGTAACGTTACCAATGATGTCTCTGGCTCAAGAGGTTATAATGAGGCCCATAGAGCTCCTGGTGGTACAAAGGTGGTTTAGAACACTATCATTCTTTCAGTACGTGGAAATCTGCTGCAGTCCCTGTGTTTTATTTGATGCATCTGTAGGAAAGCAGTGATAATATTCATGTCGAATACATCTGCTTTTGCCAACAGAGGAAAAGAAAGCAAACGGTGTCTGGACACAGGAGAAGCATTTAACAGAGGCTGGTGCACAGTGAAATCGATAGCATTTGCCATTGCTGGGATTCTCTACTCCAGAGAGATACCTGCTTTGCTGCTGACAGGTCCATTCTCCACAGCCACAGAATCAGATTGCAGAAGGTGCTGTAGACTCACAAGCCCACCCAAAGCTACGCTGTGCTTTTCTGAAATGTGTGCACTGTAACAGAGATTAAGTAACTGTAGCAGCGTTCTTGGCAGATGCTGCTGCTTTTGAGCTTCAGGATTGGTGGGAAGAAAGCGAAGACAATGCCCCCTGAACCTTCTCCCTCTGATATCTGAACCCCCTGACTGAGCTGTGGTGAAACCCCATATTTCCCTTGTGTTACCTGTATCCATACCTTAGGTTCCATATATGGCTATGCCCTGGGAAGCTCTCCCCTCCACTGGTCACTTCGAACCATGCGTCTTTCCATTGGGTGGTCCCGTGGTCCCACCTCCCTTTAAGACCCCTGCAGAGCTTCTGCTCAGTCTCTTTCTCCTGGGTTAATCCAGCCACCTGGATGTCTCTGGACTCCTTCCCTGGACCCTCACAACCCAACACTGGATTTATAATAAAAAGGCTATTATCCCAGAGAAGAGCCCTCTGTGTAGCCTTTCATTCTCGCTGATGCTAGAACATCACACCCGGGGTCACTCTCATTTCTAGAGGAGCCAGCAGAAACAGGTCATCTGCAGTAGCTAGAACACTGTACTTTGGGAGAGTTGTAAAACCATTGCAACTCATCCCAGCAGGGGTTTCGCTCGCATAAAGAACGCTGTAGCTACCTCGAGAGCTCTGGGTTCAGCATCTTTAGGTAACTCTGCTCTAAGACAAGCAAAGCTGATGGGGGCTCAGAAGCAACTATTTTCTGATATTGGGATGCTCAAAATAAGAGTACTTTGTAATTTTAGAACTGGTAGTGTTTTTAGATCTTATTGATTATATTTCACTATCTTGAGATTATCTTCCCTTACTTCTGAGTATAACTCCAGACTTCCACATCTCATAAAATACGTGCAGGTTCTGGTTTGGCCCTTCTAATCTTCTCCCTACGTGACCTTGCAATATACTTACAGTCCTTGCAAGCTACCTGACCCTCCTTCTAGAGACGATAGATTTTCTTTTTTACCTTAAATTACCTCTATTCTCTCATTTTTCAAAGACTGAGAAGGGATAGTAGCTTTCTCAATAGTTGCAAAAATATTTTTTGAAGAAATCATCTCAAACTCAGAAGAGGAAGATAGAAAAGCACCAATGTTTCTGATATAAGAAAATTTTCATAACAAGAAAAAAAATAAGATGGCATTTTAACAACTGTTTTGGCATAGATCTCCATGTAGTATGTGAAAAGCTGACATGATCTCATTTACAGATTTCCTTTGTTTCTCTGACCAGAGTTAGAAGAGAATACTTCAGAAAATGCATTCTACAACCATTTTAATTTTTAGCAAGCAGAGTTGTCTGAAAATGGCTTTATACATACAGCTGTACTTATATACAATGTGTACAGAAGCACAGTAACAGACTTCCAAAATGTGCATATTGGGTTAGCAACACGCCTAGTAAAGCTCCAAACAGGTAACTAATTCTCCCCCACCATGCTACAAGAATTTGAGAGGAGTTATATACAGTTTAGCTCACTTACTCAAAACAGACTTTGAATATTATGCCTGGGAAATAATGAATCAAAACTGTGCTGATTTCCTGACAAGAAGGAGTTATAGTCTACCTCAGAAAACTTTCCCCTCACAACTAAAAGGAACAGACTGTAGATTGCAGTTTTGCCAGAAAGTTGGCTCATGCTGCCCATACCACACACAGCAATTTCAGACATTGAGTGGACAGTATGAATCAAATAGAAGTATCAAATCTACTACAAATTAGATTATTATTTTCTGGTAGGGCACCTGTATCATCTGGTAATGTCCACATCAGAAAAATTCATCTAGGAAATAAAAACCACAGTGGATTTAGAAGTTCTGTGAAATACTGTGCAGTGCCAAACAAAATGCAGAGCAAGGAAAAAAAAACAAAACAGCAGAATAAACTGAAAACTTGATCGCAGTCAATGATAAGCATCAAGAATTGACAAAGGAAGACTTTAAGCTTTTGTGTTTTGCAGGTGTAAAATCTTTGTGAGTAAAAAGGAATCAAGACTGATCAGAAGAGCAGAACCCAAAACCTTGTCTGGCATCCCAGAAGAATTAGTGGTATAAAATTTAAAAGGAGTTCTGAGAACACATGGGCTCACACAGAACTAAGGTATGAAGAAAGAGAAAAAGCAAAATAGATAAAAAACACAATGAGGCAGTGTTAGGCAGTTCTGGATGTGTCCTGGTTCTGGCCGGAACAAAAGCTAATTTCTGCAGTAGCCAGGAGGGACATGGCCAGGACCCTGAGGTTATTCTACAGCATCTCATGCCAAAGCAGAGGGTGGGAGAAGGTTGGGTTCCTTCCAGTCAGGTTGATGGTGAAGTGAGCAGTCCGCACAGCACTGAGTTCCCTATGATGAGTGGTCACCTGTGAATCCTTCACCTCTTGTTATTAATATTGTTGTTACTGTTTGTTTCTTATTTCATTGCTGTTTCTAGTAAATTGTTCTTAACACATTATATTTACCTTTTGTGCCTCTAATTCTCCTCTCCATCCCACTGCGGGCGGAGGGGGGGGGGGGCCAGAATGAGAGAGCAGCACATGGTTCGGAGTGTTTCAGTGGAACACTAAATTGGGGAATACCAGTCCTAAACCATGACAGGATGACAATTTCCTAAACTACTCCACATGGATTTACAAGTTCACATTAATCAGCTCCTTTGTATGAAGAGTTCCAAGGAGCCACTGAAGCCACAGTGCAACTGCAATCAGCCAGGGCAAGTCTACACTGAACTTCATAAGTTTCCTCATTTGAAGGCTGCACACAACTTTAACCACGTTACATCCTCCTACAGGTCTCACCAGCTGGACCATGCTGTTTGACATTAAGAACTTCAATCTACAACTTTCCTTGTTAAGTGGTAACAACTACTGGGGATCATTTTCAGATAATTAGCTAAATCACTTACAGATTACATTGATATAGCTTCTCGCTGCTTTAAAAGTTGGGGTAGGGATATAACTAGTCTTGAAGACAGTGGAATTGAGAAAGAAAATTTGAACTTCAGGTAGTTCCACAGACTTACAAACTGAACTAAATAATTGTAAGTGTATTAATAAGGACAAAGGGAAAACTGAACTGATACACTGCTTTAGCACTTCAGCTTTTGAAATTTTAAGACTTGCAACTAATTCAGTCTAAATTTCTAGTGTACTTTCTAGTATTCATCTTAGAGAAGTCACTGCAGAAGTACAGAATACAGTGTTGTGACAGAGACAGATGTCTGCTGCAGCAGGTCCATGCAATTGCAAAGAAAAAGATTTTTAAAATTACATTAGGCTCATGAACTGGCCGTAAAAAAAATACTTCCACAGGGTGCCTTTGTCTGCTATTACTGCTCCTTCTACAAAGGACACTCTGAGCACCTTTTCTCTGAAGCTCAGACACAAAACACACCCTGCCCCAGCTAACCTCTCACCTGGCATGGGAGTGATTATTTGTCTGATACTATGCAGCTGTATAAGGGGGGGAATCAGCTCTGACATACCCCTCCAAAACTTTTATATTAACAGCTTTGCGTAAGTAGCAGTATTAAGCTTCAGTCAATATGTCTGAATTCAGTCAATATGTCTGAATAGTCAACACAGACTACCTGTGTTGACATGTGAACGGGTTAAAAAAAAAATTAAAAATTTAATTGAATCCAAAATGCCTAACAGTCTTAATGAGCAATGCTAGTACATACCACAGAGCTAAAATCATGCTAAAACTATTAAAGCAAAACATAAGCCTGGATCCTATTCAGTTAAAAATACATATTTTCAGATCAGAAAATCCATAATTTTTAAATCAATGTTATATCAGACACACTGCTGTCCTTTATGTTAAACATATATTAGCATCTCTTGTAAAGTACAATATGACACCAGTCAGTGTTGTTTTCTCAATAAAACATACTCTTCACTTCTATCAAAGAGTCAGAGTAGGAGTGAAACAACCTCAGACGGGCCAGAATTTAATAGATCCTCTGTTCTGAGGACTGTCAAAGCATGAGAGCCAAAAGTGAGTTACAAGCTGCAAAGGAAATGTTCAGATTTGTTTTACAGTTAAAAATCACACCCATTAAATCATAATGAAATTTCTTGTTTCAAGTTGTGCCCGTTCAGTTGTGTCATGGTAGTTACTGTGTTCCTGGTATTGCTTTTCAGGGAAGTCATTTGAATGGCAGAAGAGTTGCGCAAGTAGCTGGCAGATCTCTCTTGCTGAACTTTCTTCCTGCAGCGAAGCTGGTTGTTGAAATGTCTTCTAAAACTCTCACTGAGAAAATACAGTGCAAATGGGTTGACACAAGAGTTGCAGAAGCTTAGCACTCGGGCCACTAAAGTAACAACCATGTGTCCCATTGACGGATCGATCTTATTGTAATGAAAAGATCTGTACATGTACAGCACGTGGTTAGGAAACCAGCAGATAGCAAAGAAGCCAACAAAAACTAAAACAATTTTTGCCAGACGTTTCCGAGTTTCCATCTAAAAAGATGAAGAGAATCCAAATGAACAACAACAAATAGAACTACCCCACATAACAGACTTAATTAAAATATGTAGCATTTTGCTCTATACCAGCTTCAACAATTATCATACGTAAGGCCAGCAAAAATGCTTCCTGCAGGGGCCAAACTGCTTGTTCTGTCTCACTTACTTTCCTTTTCCACTTTCAGTTTACTTTCAGTGAAAGATCTTAGCTGTTTGCAGTTACAGAAGGTTGCTCTTTCTACATGATATACGCAGCAAGAGCAGTTCATGACCCGAGGAAACATCAGCTTTCAGCCTGTAAGCATGCACCAAAGGCAAAGTCTCAGTTCTTGGCTTGAAACTTAAGTTTTAGTTAAAAAGCTATTTAGAAACTGTTTGCTTCAAAATCTAGAGACATCATGACTGAAATAGACATTACTAGGGTGTCAGCTATATAGTGGTACTTATATCCCTTTGTTTATCCCAAAATGTCTCAGCCTGTACCTCTCTCCTACAGAAATCACCAAAATTACATTACACAGCCTGAAGCATCTTAATTCCAGGGGAAGGTGAAAAGTTTCATTAATTGCAATAACATCACAAAATGTACCTTAATTGCAGTGCTAAGGTATAACAGATTACAATGTAGATACTGAGAGTTGCTGAAAAGCTGGCAGGATATAAGCTTGCACAATGGTTTCAAACTGAGAGAGGGAGATAAATTGGCCAGGTAGATGGCACCAAAAGAGGCAGAAAGTTTCTCCCTATTCCTCCTAAAAGATTTATTATGTGTATCAGGTATGAAAATTTTGCAAAGGCAGACAAGTTTTCTACTCCACTCAATTTTCTGGGGGAAAAAACCAAGTGAATTTATTCTAACAATTTTTCAAAATCCGTGAAATTAATCTTTACACAGTTTTCTTTGGTCTATCTAAAAAAACAGTGGGGAATCCAAAAAAGATGGGAAAACTCTAACATTCAAATTTGGTAGCATTTGCACTCAAACAAGTTTGGAAGAGCAGACTAAAAGGTGCAGAAGTATAGTGTGAATGTTACACTTGGCCTAAAGAAACATGAGCGGATAGCAATAGTCTGAATTTATTTCCTCTTGCTGGAAGATATGTAAGTACACCAGAATTTTCTATTCTTCTGAGCCTCATAGATTAATAAAGAGGAAAAAACTAAGTAGAATGAAAATATGTGTTCTTACTTTGAAAATACATATGAGTTCAGAAATGTGGTATAAATTAAATATTGTTTCCATCTAGAGGGTTCAGCCAAAAGGCTCTCCATATTTCACAGGAAAATAAAATAATACATGAAGTGCTAATATGTATGGACTTTTGACAAGAAACAGACTAGAGTAGAAATGAAATGTTGCTCAAAAAGGACACAAGGGAATGTGGTCTTTCTAAAAGAATATGTGCATGCTATATATGCAAGGAGATTTCAGTGAGCATGAAAGTAGTCTTCTAGATTACTGGCAGAGGAAACCATTCAAAATTGTTTTAATGGGCATAAGAATTTTTCTCTATCAATACTAATATTTTTGCAAAGTGGTTGAGGCACTTTCACTGCAAAAGCTGTTGTTTGTACATGGAAGTGTTCCTGCTAATGTTGCTATCTTATTGCTTCCTGTGCCTTATGGGGAAGATTGGCTTTGTCCAGCATTTTAAAATGCTTTGTCTCAAAGGTATACAGAATCTATACCAAGAGCTTTATAACATCTATAACAGAAAGGATATTAGAAAAGTGCAAGTTCAGGACTGTATCCGAGAAAGTAAAAAAAGAATCCATTAATGCTCTGTGTTCACCTTTTCAGCTCTCCTTGATCTGAGAAGAATCTTAGATCCCCTAAGTAAAATTTTCCCTGCCTATGTCAGTTTTCTCATTTTCAAGCACAAATAAAACAAGGACAATTCTCAAAACGTTCATGTAAGATTTCTTTCCCAAAATGATTGCCTATTCAGATAGGTCAGGCCACCAGCATTAACAATAAAAACATCATTCCTCAGTAAGAATACAAGTAATGGCTACAGTAACAGCACATACAAACCCATATACCAATCTCGTTTACCATTAGGAATGATGGGCATTAATGGCATTGAATTTATATTTTTCCTAGCTCATTCATTTACATACTGGCCTTAATACTGAGCAATTGTGAAAACAAGGAAAATTTTCAGATCATCCCTGGCTGAGTTAATGTGGAAACTGAACTAAATCCTCTGCAAAATCCAACAATTTGGATGTTATAGTTCCTTTACTTTCATTTATAAGTGTATAGAGCCCACAAATTTTTCACTGGAATGTAAAAAGCAAATTGCTTACCTGTCTTTTGGAATGCTCACTGTATTCCCCAGGGATGTTGTGAGCACTTTTTATTAAACTCTTTGCAATATGATAGTAGTAGATACTAATAATCACAAGAGGGACAAGGAAATACACAAGGAAAAGCAGCACAGAATGGATCTTTGGATGCATGTCATCTGTCATGGGGTAAGGTATGCATGCTGTAAAAGTGGCATTATCTGTGTCATTGATGTGAGCCAGTTCAGAGAACACTGCTTCAGGAACTGCTAGGAGCATGGAGATTACCCAAATGGCAGTGGCTTTAAGACAAGTCCATAGCACTGCACTGGAGGTCTGGATGTCCATGGGATTTACAATTGCTTTGTACCTGAAATGGATCAAATGCAGATGCAAATTAAAAGATATTCAAATTCAACATGTGGTGCACAAGCTCACTTGATAATCTTTGTTAAAAGTAACATCATGTTTTGTTCTTATTTGAAATGTCAAGGGGCTTGTATTCTTTTTCAAACTTGTATTCTCTAAATCTCAAACTTGCATTCTCTAAATCTCCACCTTTATTTGTGTATACACATTCGTCAGTGGTGGCAAAAGGAACCCTGGATTCAACCTGTGGCTGTAGGTGCCCATTCTGTGCCAGTGCGGTGAATCAGCCAGGCTCTACTCTTTCTTTCTGCAAATACCCCCAGCAAATCTCCAAATGAATATCGTACCTTCATACTTCCACCACACTCTCATACCAGCACATGCACACTTAGTGTATCCTTCCTTCCTTCCTTCCTTCCTTCCTTCCTTCCTTCCTTCCTTCCTTCCTTCCTTCCTTCCTTTCCTCCTTCCCTTCTTTCCTCAGCTCCTGACTCCCACTCTAGGACGCCCCCTGCATCTTCATAAAGTCAGGCATAAATGACTCCCAATGTACTTTGCAGAAAGTATTAAAGTCTTACATAAAGTAAACCTTTCCACATCAATTGTTGGAAGCTGCTGTTCTACACTGTATCTTGCAAAACTGCTTCATAATACATGATTGCATATAAACCTTTGTGGAATTGATAATTTCATAGTCTTTACAATGAAAACAGGAAGAATTGCAGAGATTGGAAATATCACACTAGAGCAAAGTAAAATCAATGAATAGAAGTAGACTCTGATCAGGAATATTTTTATTAAAAAAAATCATTGCAGGAGGTCATACAAAGTCAAACTTTCCACAAGAAATGTACATGCTATAAGGACAAATATACTTTGAGAAAAATATTTCAAGGATACCTTCAAGTTCTACTTGGATTTTTAATTTATGTTGAAATTTTTTTAGATGTAAGTAAATTATGCTTTAATATTTTTTTAAAAAAAACTAAACCTTAAACAAAACATTTCATTTTGTCTAAGCTGTGGTAATTTGGAAGCTCGTGGAATCTTTTTAGCTTCCTCAACTTTTTGATTCTACTTTCAATTTGATTTGGGATGGCTGGGTTTTTTCTGAAGGAGGAGAAGTTTGGAGAAATGAAAAAAAATACTGCTCTTTAATATAAAAAGAAAAGTTTAACAGGAAGAAGGTAGTCAGATTCATACTCCAGGTACATAACTTTGTTTCTTATCAAGTGTTTCTAATCAGTGGACATGTATTTTCAAAGAGTGATTCAGATTTTAGGTATATTAAATCACCCTCTAGAGTGCTTATTCTTTCTCTGTTAGCTACACAGTGAGCTTAGATTGAGGAGAACTATAACTTAGATGCCTTTACATTGTGATAAAATTCCATATCCCTGCTTGCATATACATACACATGTATATAGACAAATAAATGCATATGTCTATGAGCAAGTGTCTAAATATATAAGGGTTGCTTTATACCCAAATATAACATGGCTGCTGAAGGGAATGCTTAAAAATTGAGTTGTGATCCCAAATACCCTTTCTGGCTAATTTGCAGGTCCTGACAGGTAGTTCATAGCCCCTCAACACCTTGAACAGATGGTTGAGGGAGTGTGGACAAAAGCTGTACCTCCATGCAGCAGCTTTGAGTTTGCTGGCAATAACAGTACAAATGGCTATGCCATGAAAATGTCTGGAGCAGAGTGTTGTCTTGGTACCCTAGCAAACCTTTTCTTCAGAGAATATTTGAGTCAAAATGTGCCTAGGGATCCTTTTTCTCAGGATTGTGATAAATTGCTTCATTACTAAATAACTGAAAATAAAGGCTGTTAATGTTCACATCCTCTCCCAATTCAGAGAGAGGATTTTTACTGTGTTTTCACCCCTATCATGGAGTAGAAAACAAAACACAGTAAACTGTCTGTTAATTTACATTTACTATTTCTGATAACACACACTGAGAAACTCCCTGGACACCAAGGTGTAAAGGAACCCTTTATACTTTCATAGGAAGGACAGAAGATTCTGCACAAATCATGAATATTCCCCAGCACAAACTGTGACCTTATTATTCAGTAATTGCTTCCTATTGCTGTCTGCCTTTATTTCATTACATAAAGACAGACACTCTATTTTTGAGGTGACGTCAAGTCTTTACATCTGCTCATTTTTAAAAAAGTTTGCATTCTTAGGGAAGAGATGGTTTGGGGACTTTGGGGCATGGGGAGAGCAGTGGATAAAACTAATGTTTTGTACTACAGATTTTTTCCTCTCCTTTTCCATTGCATTGCTTCAAATTATTTTGACCACAGTCCTGTGACCCAAGAATATGACCATGTCAGAAATAGTTCTTTTAGCAACAAATTGGTCTAGTTCGTCACTAAAGGGTAAACTTTTTCAGAAGTCTTTACATTAGCAGAAGATGTGGTATGTATTTGTACTTTGGCATATATTGCTGTTTCAGCAAATAACATGCTTTTCCAAGAGCTATAACTTACTCCAAGTTGGAAGGCACTGCAGCAGAGTGCCCTTTTTCACCAAACAGCTGAGTTTAGTGCAAAAAACCTCCTTGTTTTAGTCTGCTTGCTACTTTACTGACTACAAGGTGGCACTTTTCTTCCTAGGACTCAGCCCTTCACAGTACTCAGAGTCAACAGGAAGAAAAATGCAGTAAATGCTTTACAAAACCTGTCATCTTGTTTATATCTTTGAAAAGCTACAGAGTGGAAAGAGACAGGTTACAGATAAAATAAAACGTAAATTGAGTGTAATGAGAAGTGTTCCCAAAGTGTTCCTTTGTATAAAACCAGTGTAAGGCAAAAACATATCACCAACCATTCAAATTACAAAGATTATATTTTCTATCAGTAAAAATAAATCAGTAAATGAGACTAAGGGTGCAAATTAGTCAAATTAGTAAGTAAATCCATCCTTTCTTTTACTTCACTGGTGAAAAAAGAACAAATTATAGGTTGCCATGAGGTTCAGGAAATAATCATAAATATGCATTCGGTTTTAATTAAAAGCCTTCACGTAAATTCTGTCTTCCTATATCCTCTATCATTATCACTGCTGACAACAGGACCCCAGCTCAGGAAACACTTCCTGTCTTTAGAGCTGTGGTTTCTGCCAACAGATACAAGCACAAACTTGCCCATTCTCATTCTGTATATTAGTTTTGTTTTTATAGTGGGTTTTTTCATTATAAAGCAATCTCTTCCCTTCTACAGAATCACAAAATAATTGATGAAAAGAATATCCTTTTCCTCCAGAGTTAAAACGTTTTGCTGTCTTCTAAACTCCAATCTGTCTTACCTACTTCTCCTAACCTTTGTTTTCAAAGACTTCATAAAGGTATTTTTCAGCTCCAAATTAGAATGGAAAGCTCTACTCCTGTCTCCGCTGCATCCACAATGCTGTTCCACCCCCACATACTTGATTTCAAAAGAAGCTGCTCCTTGACTAGACCAAAGCTGTCCTTCCACTTCATTGCTACCTCTTTTTCTAGAGTGCTTTGATGTGATGACCTTAAAAAAAATTAAAAATAAAAACCCCAAACAACTAGACAATACTTAGGCAGCCACTGGATAACAGCCTACTGTTCTAACCAGAATTGCCTCAATATCTCCTCGCCCTTTTGATTATGCATTGTCTGTTGACCTTTCTTGAAAGTTCTTCAGGTCAAGGACTTTCTTCTTGTTGCTGTTTATATAGTACCTACCACAAGTAAGACCCCAATTCATCACCCAGTTTCCTACATGACATCACAATGAAAATAAATACAATAATGAAGTGCCACAAGCCAAGCAGAGACACAATTCAGGCAGGTAAGATTCATATTATTTTGCTTTCATTTTCATTTTAATCCTGGAGCTGGAGGAGTTGGTATTATTTGCCTTATCATAAATAAGCTTTTTAAAGTGTTGCTGTGTCATAGTACCACATTTCCTGCAAACTAGAGTAATTTATCAAAACCATTTTATTGTGTCCCTGCATGGTGCTTTCAAACACAAAAATTCAAACAACATAAAAGGCTATAAATATATCTGAAAATGAAACAAGATTCTATGGTCAGTATTTGTTAAAAATACTAATGTCGTGTCCAATTGTAGTCTACTCCACTAGAGTAGACTGAAATTTTGGATGGGACCAAAGCCCTTTTCCTTGTGTGGGCAGTTCAAATGACTCAACTCCAGTTGAATCATTAAAAGCAGAAAAATTTAGCTAGCCGACAATAGTGTGGGATCATTTGATGTCGACTGTTGTGGGAGCTTATTTCACAACACACAAATTGTCTGAGATCTGCATTGTTCTATTTTATTCTTTTAAATTCTTGCAATGTAAAGTACATTTCTTAATTTATTTATTGTTTTTACTGGTAACATCAATATTTTTATTCTGTGCTTTTCTCTTAAGAGCAGATAATTGCATTCACCCAGGAATGACCATCTGTTAGGTCTGATGATGAATATAATGAACAGTATTTGAAATGAAAACTAGAAGACCATGTGTAAACACACTTAAAATCAATGTCAATAATGTGCTCTGTGTTTCTCAGGAGAAAAATCCTAAGATTTTCCTAAGTGGAAAAAGTATTCCACTCTATAGAAATACATTCTGTTGAGCCAAAAACACTTCAAGGCTTGTTGATGATTTCTCCACCCTGAAAAGAATCAAACCAGAAGTTTCCCGGGATGGTGGAGGGGTTTTTTTCTCCATGAAATATACTACCTGTCCTGTCCACCCAACGTTTCAGAGGAGAAATTTTCTCTTTTATTTTCATTTTTCCTTCTCTTGATACTTCTGCTACTTGCTATTCACTTCATATTAGCTAACTGTGCTTCTTACAAGCTCGTAGAAATCTTGCAATGCTAGCTCATTGCCTGCAACCTGGATTTTTAGTTCTTCTTCTCTAAAGCTATTTATTTATAACTGTCCTAGTTAATCATCAGGAATTTGTTCAATTCTGCTCCTGAGAGCTATATCAGTAAATTGTTTCACCAGCTATTCTCCAGAAAAGTTCATACATGTCAGTATTTCCAGACAATTTATAAGGGGAGGGGAGGGGAG
>VZRZ01007407.1:0-199925 GCA_013398175.1 Climacteris rufus | reverse complement strand
CGCAGCGGGCGGAGGCTCCTCCCCGGCCCGCCCGGGGTGCCCGTGGGACGGACGGAGACGTGAGGGCGGGGGGAAGCCCCACCCCTGGGCGGTGCGGGGTGGTCGCGGTGCGCTCGGCTGACCCTGCAGCCCCACCGCCCATCCGCCCTTCATCTGCTCCGTGTTTGCCGAGTTAAAGCCTCTTCGCAGTTGTAGTGGATATCCCAGCAGCCCGAATGCGTCCTTGTACGCCACCCTGTACAGTGTTCCTGGTAGGATAGTCCTAATAGCGAACTGCAAGCTTGCTGTTAGTCTTAAATTCCTGTTACGGTTAAACCACACTTGGAAAATGCCTAAGATTAGCACAGGACCAGAAATATATGTTTATGTTATTGACAACCCACCCTTAAGGGGAAAGAAGGTGTGTAATCACAGTGTTGGTACATTTCTTGTTAACTGAGATGCGAGGTCATTTGAGGGGTTTACGTGGCTTGTCTTCGAGAAGAGTTAAACAGATGTAGAACTAGTAGTTTAATTTGTAAGGTGATCTTAATTTAGAAGAATGAACTCATGAAACTTAGGTTTCAGAAAGCTCTGAAAAAACCTGTTGGCTGAGTGACAGAAGAATAATTTTAACTTTCTGTATTACACAGGAATACTGTGCTAATGTGGAAAAGTGCTACCAGGAAAGTGAGGTAGCCGTATATTAGAACACTGGATGTTCTCAGTAGTACTTGCTCTTTATTTACTGGAAAAACAGAGGACAAGTGACACTGTGTGTGGCTGGAAGCACCAGCTAGGTCCAGTTGCACCGGTTTGGGCTTTTTTTGTTTGTCTTTATTTCTTTGGGTTTTTCTATCACATGTAACACCCTGTCTGACTATACAAGTAAAAGACATGCAGTTAGTGTAGGTGACAAGAAACAAGTCTATCTTCATTTTAAACCTGAAATGGTTTAGTGTATGATCTCTACTTTTCTTTGTCTCTTGCATTCTGAAACTTAATAGAAATCTCAGTGTAGAGGGAAAAAAGCCTACATTGGATAATCACCATTTTATGTAAAGTCACTTGCCCTGTCTAAGTAGTCTGAAAATTCTATTTGTTCATTTGAGTACTTCAACACATCTGATTCATTACTGAGTGTAGCAGAGACTATATTCTAGAGATATCTCTCTCATTACTGTGTTATGTAAAGTAAAAAGCACTGATACCTCTTTTTCAAGTTAGGTCGCTCTGATCTTTTGTTTTTTTAAATACACAAAGGAGAAGAATTTGTTTTCACCAGTGTTCCACTGATGACACTTACTTCCTCCCAGGGTGAATGAGTTTGTCTGGATTGATGAAAATGCAGTACTCCTGTTCCATAGTTGTATTTTTGCTTCATTTATTTCTGGCTTTGAAGCAAGAGTAAGGTTTATGAACCATTAATTTTTAACATTGTGGGTTTGGAACAATTACGTGGAATCCCAAAGTATTAATTATTAATATGGCTACTATCAAAAAATGTACTGTATATTCTCCTAGTGTGCTATGAATAATAAAAGCTTTACTAAATGGAAAGGTTTTTAAAGGTGTAGATCTGGGGAAAAAAAAAAATTTCAGGATACTTTTCAGATGTTTTGAAAGCCATGCAGATTTATGTAGATTTAAAGCAATACTTCTCATTAGATGCTTCACTGAAAAAAGTGAACATGTCTCTGTGAAGCCTTTGAAATGTGTTTCAGAAGAATTCTATACACTTTATATAAAGTATTGTGTGGAAGAAAGAGTGTGAGGAAAACTCTGTGTGCGCTAGATCATGTGGAGTTCTCCATGCTGGCACTGCTCCATCAGCCTCATCTGCAGGCACAGCGCCTGGCACCGTGCGTGTCCCAGGACCAGGAGGCTGCCGTGGCCTGTGCCTGGCACGGTGCGTGTTGTGACACCAGGAGGCTGCTGTGGCACAGCAGAGCAGACCCGGTGGTTGCAGGTCATGCAGTGGGGCAGTGCTGCATGTTCCATCACAAGGCTGCTTGCACAGCCACTCTGTGAGGGGGAGCATTGGTCAGCTAAGGGGTGTAACTGTCAGTCTAAACAGTGGTGTGTTTATAGCTTTGGAATGTTGCCATGAGTGGTTCATACCCAGGAAAAAGCTTTGGTTCCAATATTATTAATGTTTCCATGGCACAGTAATTTTCAGTGTGGATGTATGCATGCTAGGTTTTGATTTATGTTAATTTTAGTAAAATTCTACTTTAATATTTCTAATAATGTGAGCTGTGACACAATTTGAGCATCAGAAGCAAGTGAACTCTGGAAAGATGTGTTTGCAACCGAAAATATTACTTTCTATAGCTTAGCAATAAAATTGTCAGTGGAACTACTTACTGCTCGTGTTAGTATTTGTGTTTCATCAGCATCTGTAAGTGCTATAGGTGTACTCTTACAGCTGGAAGTTTAAATGCAGTTATACATTTTATTTGCGTGCACCATTTTAATGTTTTTTCTCTTACATTATATCGTAGAGCATTTAAAGCATTAAGATAGCATAAATCAGTAATGCCACCTAAAGAAAATGCTGTATTCCTTCTCTGACCTCTCATTCCCAAGTCTAGCATGCTTTAGAAGCAAAGTTGATGTAATTGTATGATGAAAGACAATAATAAGCTGTTTTTCAGCTGGGCCAATTCACAACTGCTTAAACAGCTATGCTCCCACACAGACAAAGACAAGGAACAAGACACAGTGGCCTGGGGCAAAGGCAGGACTCCTGCTTTTTTGGTATTGCTGCCATATGTTGGTTTAAAAAACCAGTAATTTAATAAACATTATTCTGTTTTATACAATATGAATAGCTGCAGCAGGGATTATTTGTATTTTTAAACTGCAACATCATTTTCCACGTGAAAAATCAAATGTTGAACATTGATGTTCTTGTACACTGTAACACACCGGGTTTTTGTGGTAGTTCCTAGAAACACTGCAAAAATTTAAAAACTGGTTTATTGCTGGTAGTCCTGTGTAATCCTTACAAACCTTCATGCTTAACCTTATTTTTAGGTATTCAGATTCAAAACAACCTATGATCAGTAGCTTTATATGTTGCTAGTAGATGGACATAACTGATCGAAGTAATTACTTTTTCCTGACAGTATATCGCATAAATTCAGATGTTTGTGAAATTTGTTCTATCTCGAACATAGACTGTAGAGAAATAAAGAAACCAGGTTTATTTTTTTAAGTTGTGCAGGACATGATCTCACAAAATAATTCTTTGAAAGAGATTAGACACTTAATGTTTAATGTGAATGTCCAGCACTGGGGTAATTACCACCTTATTTTAAAATACTTTCCTCCCCAAAGGATACTTTTTTTTTTTCATTTCTGTATTATTTGTTAGTCACTGTCATTAAGTATGTAGTTATTTCAGGTTCGGTAAAGGTCAGCTTATTCAGCAGGTGTAAGGAATATCAGAAAAGTATGCTACATTGCTTGCCTAGCAAAAGGCAAATAAGTAATTGGTAGTCAATACCAATTACTTTTTATGTTTTTATGTTAAAAACTTACATGAGTCTGACTGTATGACTACTTTGAGGTGTTATTCTGCAGACACAAGGAGGCAGGCTCTGATAAAAAAATCTCTGGCCTGTAATAACTGAAGAAATAGTATATCTAACTGTGTCATAGGTAGCTTGACTCATAAGTTATTTTTTTAAAAATTGCAAGGTTTGAGAGGTAGCTGTGTGTTCCAAAAACTTCAAGTCCAGAGTTTAAAACAAGGTTTTTTCTTAATGGCTGTTGTTCCAGCCTCCAGTAGTGTCGTTAAGCTCTTTGCAAAGGTGATTGGTGGTTTATTTTATACTTCTATACTTTTTGAACATTGATGTTCTAATTAAGAAGTTTTGAGAGAATGCCAGTGAGTTGCCAGAAAAGGACTGATGTTCCATGGTATATAACACCCTAACATACAACAGTGTTTGGATAGCCAATAAATGCAACGTGAGAAATTATGATTCTAGTAACTTCCAAAAAGCAGAGCTGTGGTGATTTTTGCTTTACAGTCTACTACACATCAGAAAACAATCTCGTGAAATCAGTAGATTTGATCTGCTTAAAAGAGGTGTGAAACAATCTTCAATTTTTATTTCTTGAGATGGAAAAGCACCAGAGAAATGCTTGCAAAGGATTTTATTATTGTGCTAGCATTTCTGGGTTTGTGAGAGAAAAACAAAAAAGACAACTTTTTTCCCACAACTAGTTGAATCAAAAGTCATTCACCTTTTAACAAAAATATCCATCTGTTAAATATGACTGACTTTTCACTTTCAAGTGTAGTCAGACATCAACAACACAAGCTTCTCTCTGCATATGAATTCTGAGACTTTTTTAATAGTATTATTATTGTTAAAGAAAAAATAAACAAATTCATGGCCTGGCTAACAATTTGGGAATTACAGTTACTGTGTAATTTTACAACTGAAATACTGTTATTTTTTCCTTAAAGCAGAGGACTGATAACAGTGAAATATTTTAATAGAACTTTTAATTTATTCAACTTTTTATTTATCTGGATGCATTTTGAATGACAAATTTAGAAGATGCATGTAAATCAAAAGTATTAATGAAAATAAAAGTAATGGGTGTTTTCTGTATTTAGAGAGATTCTGCACATACTTAATGACTTCATTTACACTGGGACATTGTAGAATTGAAAGAAAAGAATGTGCTTGTAGCATTCCATATGTAGTATGATCAAATTCCCGAGCTTTCCAGTTTAAGTATTCATCTTTTGTACTAATTTTATGTAGTGCATTTGTAAAAGTACATTCTCATCTTGCTGGTGGCAGAAAACTATTTAGTGGGCTAATAGAACTAATACAACAAATTATTTAAAGGCTATTATTAGAATGTGCATACTGAAGAACAGATTTGATCTGTTCTTTACTCAGCATAACTTAAAGTGGTCAAATATTTAAGAAGTAGGTACCAATTTCATAGTGTACATGAGACTTGTTTTGATCCTGCTCTGAGTAATAAACTAAAAATATTCCTCAATTTATATTTTTCCCTTTGCTTTCTATTTCTATTCTGTCTTCAGTCTTTGTTTGCTCTGATTACTTCAAAGATTTGTAAGTGGGGGAAACTGCTCTTAAAATTGTTTTTTCTGTGGAGACAGAAAACCTGAAAAGTCATAGGAATAACAAAGAGAAATATATAAACCCCACAATCCTCCAAGCAGACTGTGGGTAGAAGCAAAAATTATGATGGTATTAGCTATTGGGTATTTTGGGCACTTGCTTTGATTACACAGGTAATATTTTAAAATAATCTGCTCCAACAGAGATAGGAATGAGAACCTAAAATAGAACAAGTGTACTTCAGAGATTGAAACTTTTTCTGAGTTACATGTATTTGTATAAAACTCGTAAATTTCACTTGTATGGTGTAAATATACCAAGGTGCATTTTTTCCACTGTATAATTTACTAATTTTTGGTATAAATTTATTGAACTTGAACCTCAGAAGTGGAATTAAGAATTGTCTTTTCCTGCAGAGGTTTGCTATAGCCTTTGAAGAAGGGATGTATCAACATCAACTTTCTGCTTTGCAGAATCACAGAATTATTGAGATTGAGGGGCTTTGTACATCACCTTGTCCAGTCCCTGCTCAGAGCATAGTCACTAGGGCAGGTTGGTCAGGATTGTGTGCAGGCAGTTTTAGAATATCCCCAAGGATAGCAACTCCTCAACTGCTGGGAGCAACCTGTTCTAGTGTGTGATTATCCTCACAGTAGAAGATTTTTCTTACGTTTAAATGAGATTTCTTGTATTTTGAGCCCGTTGCCTCTTGTCCTGTCACTGGGCACCACTGAGAAGGGTCTGGCTTTGTCTTCACTCCCCACTGCCCCCCCACCTCACATCAGGTATTTATGCACATCGATAAGACCCTCTGATCATTTGCTTGTCAAGACTTAAACAGTCTGAGCTCTCTGCCTGTCCTCGTGTGACAGATGTTCCTAGCCTTGCACCAGCTTTGTGGCCCTTCCTGTGTCTTCCTGGGCACCCAGAACTGGCCCCAGTACTGCAGATGTGGAACACCAGTGCTGAGTGGAACAGGCAGATCACCTGCCTCAACCTGCTGGCAATGCTTCTCCTAATGCAGTTGTGGATGGTGGTGAAGGTCAGGAGTACACTTTGGAAGCTGATCTCCTGGTCATCCAGGGTGCTTTGGTTTACCCCACCGAGTGGTTTGAAGGCATGAAATAGACTTCTTCAAGTTTAAACTAAACAAGAGGGTTTGTGTTCTAATCAGTACAAGCTGTGTTATCCTCATGACTTGACCATAACTAATCCAGAGTAGCTACCTTCTTCTAATTTTGCCTTCTAGAGATCTCAATTGCTGTAAATCCTATGTTTAATGTAATTTTTCTGTTTTAGTTGGAAATACTTTATTTTCTTTATTAAACTGTAGAGACAAACCTTAAAAAAATACGGGTAGTTTAAATGATTCGTAGTAGCTATTACTATGTTATTTGTTTTGTCATCTAACCTTAATAGTTGCCAGTCATATTTGTTCATTGGAAATTAGGTTTCACCTATTTAGCTTGTTTATAAGTGGCTATTGTTCAAATAAAAGTGAATTGTAAGGGGATTTACTGTAACTTTCAGGAGTTTTGCAGACAATTGAGATTGTTTTGACAAAATTTATCTAGTATGTAACGTATATACTGTAATCTACCCATTTTCCTCAGTAAAATTTAGAATACTGTTAATGAATTTGACGGGACAAGAGGGTCGTGATGCTATCCTCTTCTGAGTTTCTTAATTAAATTTGTTTGTAGTCTTCATCTCCCCCATTTTTTTCCTTGCATTTTTCCTTAAGGTAATTTTACTTGAAAATAAGTATTTGAAAATAATGTTTCCTTTGGAATGTTATAGATTTGCAGTTGATGCTGCCAGCCTAATATCTTGTGTTTTGCCAGTTTCCTTCTGCATCATGTAACGAAGAGACAGTGTAAGGCCCTTCCAAGTTTGTTTGTCATTATGTTAAATCTATTTCTAAAAGTCTTTGAATTCAGACAACTTGTACTTAGCGAGGTAGAAATATCATATATTTATGACGTGCGTGCAGAAATTACATGATTGAAATATAACACATTAATGTTCATGAAAGCAAGAATTATTCATTTTTATATGAAAATATATTTCCAATAGTTTTGGATTTGAGTAGAATCCAATTGAATGTCTTTGTGCCACTTGCTTCCCACATTTGTATTCCAGCTGTTGGCTCCCTGTACCAAGCATTTAACAAATGTTTTTCTGTCAGTGGTTTAACCAAGGGAAGGGGAAGATGTAGAATATGAATGAGTAATAAATTACGGCCTGGAAAAGCTTTCATCCCTTGATCAGAATTAAAAAATGGCTAGAATTTATTGCAGTGTTATTTGTTACTATTTTATGGCACTTTGTTACTATCAAATGTCAAAAATATTCCAGTTGCTAATAATTTATTCTCTGTGGTAGAGAATTAAATACACATAGGGTAAAAGAAGTATAAATTTTTGATCCTGTTAGACTAGTAAAAAGAAAGATGGATAGTAGTACAGAATTTAGAAGATAGAGAATCAGTCTATTGTGTATGCTTGCTGGCTGGAACTTTTGTTCTCTGGTATTTTTTACTTGGCATAAAGTTAGTTTAAAATGGGAGTGAGGGGAGTTTCAGTTGTTATCCAAACATAAATCTGAAGTAACTTACTGTGTATGAGGAATTAATGTCTGGCACATACTAAAGGCGAAATACTTGCTCTGAAATTGTGCTGTGTATTAGCAAAGGAAAAATAGCGTGGTATTACGTGACATAAATAAAGGCAGAGAAGTTTCTGTAAAGCTCACTGTATAATTCCAGCCAGCACACCCACACTTAGTATTTATTGAACAAAGATTAAGGGCAGCAAATCAAGATGTATATTTTGTAGTTGTCTTGGCAAAACATTTTTGTGAGAATGATTACTTGCCAAGTCTTTATGAATTTGAAGATAAATGTCCTGTCTGCAAACTGAGAGCAAACTCTCTTTTAGTTAATAATTGGCAAAACAGTTGTGTCTTTGTGTGTAAAATTACAAGTAACTTTAGCTCTACTTATAATATTATTTAATATTTAAACATTAGCTCTGTGTAGCCTCCTGTACCTCCTTAGTACTTTACTTTATACGTATACTATACTACTTTGTTGGCCACATAAATGTCTATTTTGCTACTTGGTTTGAATAGAGGGGGCAAAAAATAATTTTTCCAGATCTTCATCCTAAGGAGTGGAGAGATAAGGATTACAAGTCACTTAATTCCAAGATTTGTCTACGTTCTTCATATACTCCATTTAAGCTTTAAAAACTTGTAAACTTTTGCAGCTACATTGTGGGGGTTTAGTTGTCTTTTTACATCAGCATTTCCTGAAGCTTGACTTTTTACAGAGGAACTTTTTTATTGGAAGTTACTAAGCAAATGGCTCCTGTAAGTCTAATTGTTTAGTTTTAACAGTGCATCGTTGTGGTCATTAGGAACATGCACTTTTAAACATTTTTTGCCATGTATAGAGAGAGGTTCTGAAGAGAAAACTGAAATGATTGTGTTGTAAAACGGTATTTCAAGTGTGGTATTTTATAAGGTAAAACAATGCATTTGTAATACAGAACACTAAGAGGATTTCCTTCTGTGGTGTCTGTACTGTTCAGGAGATCCCCTTCCTCTTATTAGAAATTGAACTGGTTCCATTAAAGCAAAAATTTTGTGACTTAGGAAGCACAGTTATAATACTGTCCACTGCTTTTGCAATGTTGCAGAAACCAGAACATCTCTGTTTAATGGAATGTAAATAATTTGTTTTGTTTTAGATGTGGTGGGGAGAGGGCAGCTGAACTCATGTCACTATTGACTTTCTTAGCAGAGAAGTTTGAGGCAATAAACTTTTGGCCTCTTGCTTACGAGTTACTTGCTACTGAGATTACCTGTGAACATAAACGTGGAGGACAGTTCTTTGACCATTAATTGCCAGTTTAAAATTTGACTGATGATACTAACACAGGAAAGGGATGCTTTGCTCATTGCTGCTGAGAATTTAGTAATGAAGTGGGTTTGCCCATTTGCTGCAACTCAGGCAGGAAGAAGACATTAATAGATTTCCTTCACTACATGAAAACATATTTTTCAGTTACTATCAAGTATCTTTACCATAAATAATACTTCTGTGGAAAAGTACACACAAAAGTAAAAGATGTGCTAGAGACTTCTAACACCTTAATTGGCAAAAGTAGCAGTATCAAAACCAACACAATCTTACAGATAGCCTTCATGTGGAATGCTTGGGACATTTGAAAATTAGGGACAGCAGAGAGGATGACAAAAGACACGGACATGGAGAACTTGCATTTGGAAATAAATTAAGATTCTTTGCCTAAGGAATATGATATAGTAATATTCAAAAATGGAAAGAGTAGAACTGGTAGACACTTTTTCCTGTTGACCTATTGCTCTTAATACAGATAACTTCAAAAGCAAAATTTCAAAACATTAAAAGATTATTATATTTATTTCAGTAGTGCCTTTAAAGATAAATACCAGATTATTTCATCCCCTTCCTATTTTGTTTCTGTCCTTAGAAATCTCTGGTTCTTTCAGTTTTTCAACTATTTCACATTCTGTTTGCTTGGTGAGTTTAATGATTGTTAATGGAAGTTTTCAATCCCAAAGCCCTACTTTTGACTAGAGCAGCACTGAGTAAAGCAGTAAATGTGCCTAACCATGCTTAACATTTTGTGTGTCACTGATGAGATTCAAACTGTGGAGAGTGTACTTCTGTATCTTCAGTTCATCAATTGAAACTGATGTTTGGGAAGGTTTTACTGGTAGGATATGATTTGCCTTTTTTGACCTGAAAGTTGCCTCATCTCTCATTGCAATCAGGTTGTTTTATCGGTGGTATCTGAGCCAAGACTACCTTTTGGTAGTGAATGCTGCTACATAGTGATGCTCTGTCAATAGTCATTTTCACAGACATCATTCTCCTTCTTGACCACCACTTACTTGAGAAAGAAGGAATAGCTTTTGCCTTTATCTTGGTGACTGCCTTTCAGAGGCCTGTCTCTGGACAGGTTAGGCCTCCTTTCAAACATATAAATGTATTTGAAGAAGTGAGCATGCAAAAATGCTGGAGCTTTTGGAGATTGCAATAGACTCTTGTTGGGGTAACTTGAAGTGTGCTTTGACCTTTTGCCAGTTAATAAGACCTTTCAAGAAATCTGCTTAACAGTTTCTATGGGCAGTGATACAAATTGGGCCTTGGTGGCTACATGTGGTAACTGTCTCATGTGGTCAGTTGTGTGGTGCAGAGATGTGATTGCTGGGACAGGTGGAACACATTTAATCTTATCTCAGGTGACATTAATAGTCTGTCTCTAGGATGTCTCGGTTCTTAGTATGTGTAGAGCTGCTGCTTCTAGAGCATCTTCATGTTTTCTTGACAGTCTGTGCTTTGGATAATAGTCCTTCAATCTTGAATGACCTAAGAACCTTGGTCCTAGAATCTTTTGTTAGGAGGAAGTGGTGTTGGTGTGCAACGTCATCCATAGTGTAAAGTTACATATGGACAAGAAAAACATGTTTATTATCTGTAACTGTTGTTCTCTGATGTGTGATTTCTGTGTGTTCAAGACTTGTTCTTCTGCATTTGTTCACTGGAGTTCCTGAAGGAGTCTTAAAGTCTTTCTCAGTCTTAGAAATCTTGAGTGGGGAAAGGGCTGGCTTTTCAGGGCTTCATATGAAGCATACAGATGTTGCAGTCCTGTAAATACAACCCTTTGGATATTAGTGAATAAAAAAATTTTCTGGCTTTCACTATTTAAACGGATATATATGCAATGAGTGTGAAAAACCCACATATAGGTAACATAAGAGTAACGGTTACAGGTTATCAGATCATTTAAATTTTGAACAGATCAAGACAAAATATACTTGCAGGATCCATTTATATGGAAACAGAGTTCTTTTTATATAAGAGCTATGGAGGAGATCTGAGGATTCACACTTCAACAATTAAGAAATATCTATAGCCAGTAATGACCAAAGGTATTCCAAATTTTTCACCGTGACACATATCAGTCTAAAATTAACTTGCCTGTGAAAACATCTGATATTTGCATCCATCTAAAAGAAATAACAGATCGAGATGGCTCATAGGTTTAGGAACCCTTATGTTAATTCTTAAGTTTTATATTATTAAATTATACCATGAAATGTTTTCAGGGGAGCTTGCAATCAAGTATAACCTTCAATATCAATTTCATTGAAGACTAAACATTGGCTCCTCATCATTTGATGATGATATTTTAATTGACAGTTGATTTATATTAATTTTAGTGCCTTAGGTACAATTCTTTGTATCTTTGTGTTTCAGTATCTTTGAAAGCTAATCTCAACTTTACTTGTGCTAGTTTCATGATGTTTAACATGTCAGCATCCTGAAGATTAATAAGGTGGATTTAAGAGTACCTATCAGTAATTAGCTTAATATTAATGTTGTCACTTGATGAAACCTGCGTAGTAATTCTTTATTTGTCATGGTCAGGTGTTGTAGTTGTTCGTAGTCTTTATTAATTCCTGTAGTTTTGTTCAGGATAGACTTTAACTTAATTGTTCTTTACTGAAAACTTGAATACAAAGATGCTAGATCCTTTTATACATAGTAATACTAAAACTAGAGAGGCATTGGAGAGCAGAAGTACTTTATTTTGCGGGGAGTGGGAATCTTTAAATGGTTGGGCAACGCAACAGCTTTAGCATTCAAAAATGTGTGAGCTTTGCAGTCCCAAATAAGGAATGTGCACTTTGCCTGCTTTGAACAATCAATTGTATATTAAATGGGGAATACTACTGTAAAAATCCAGAAAAATTAGTTAAATTATGGTGCTCACCAGCAGAATCTAGGTACGTTTTGTAGACAGATACGTAATTTTTATTAGACAAACTGATAATTGATGGAAAAGGCAGACAAGCTTTTGAGCATATAATGTTTTCTTCTGCAGCAAGCATCAGGATAAGTGCAATTTAATAACAATTGTTTAATATTCATGTTTACTGAGATAATTTGAAGGGAAAGGATTGTCTCTAGTGTATGAAGAAATGCTTGGAACGAGCAAGATGTTAAAGCTGTGAAGCAAGTAAGGATCACTTGCAGAACTTTGTGTCCTGCAAGAAGGACATGGGGTATTCCGTAAGAACTAACTCATGATAATATTTGGTATTTACAACTTCTGATTCTTAAACTCTGCATTTGAAAGTGTTTAGTAGGACTTTCTTGAGAGTCAGAAGTGAGAGTTAGTGGAATGGGTTTTTTGTGGAAAATGTTCTGCATTTAACAACATGAACGTTTCTGGCCATTTTCTCTGAGTGCGTGTTAATCCTGGTAAATAATACTCTTTTGGGTTTGCCCACAATTTAATGAAGACTATAAAATTCTGACATGTGCAAATCTAAAATTCGCAGGTTTTTGGTGGAAAAAAGATAAATTTTTATCAGAATATTTTAACAATTCATTTTCAAGATCATATTAAAAACTGGCAACTCTACTTGCAGGGAAAGATAAAGTCTGTCTTGTCTGATTTAAAGATCTAATTTGTGTCTTGAGTGTCTAGATGCTATGTGTGCATGTACGTGGAGATGGTAGATGCTTAATTCCATTTGTAGAAGTGGTGTTTTAAGGCTAACTGTCTCCTGCTACATGAAGTTCCATTTTTGAGATATACCCATACTCTCTCTCAAATCAACTTGAAATTCCTGTGTGAGAGAGTTGCAGGTGAGGGTGGTGGTAATTTATAAAAGCACTTACTATTACATAATAGTGATACAAACATCAGTTTGAAACAAGCAGGAATAGTCATTGGGAAAAATAAAGTATAAATCTCGCAAAAATATCTCCTACTATCTCTGCAAGGCCAAACATCTGCATTTCACTGTCACTGCTCACAAGTACTGAAGTCCGTACATTGTTAAATCGTGGGTTGTTCTTTCAGGTGTGTTGGGGGTCATTGCTTTGTTTGCTTATGGGTTTTGTTTTAGATAATCACTTTCGGTGTTTTTTGTGTGTTTTGTATCATTTCAAGGTCGTTTGTATGCAATGCAAACAGGGATGAAGATTGATAGTAAAACCCCAGAATGCCGTAAATTTTTGTCCAAACTTATGGATCAGTTGGAAGCTGTAAGTAGAATTTATTGCTTTCCTCAAAAATTATCATGACATTAATTTAATTTTTATTTACATTTCAGCAAATACTCTCTCCTCTCTGCAACTATTCTGTATGCAGGCATACTGTACGAATTTAAGTTGTATGTAATAAATTGGCAGAAAATTTGGAAGGAGATAAAGCTGTATGTTTTTATGTATGCACAAATATAATGGAAATTTTGCAATAAGGTTTTGTGTAGACAGCGTAAATTACAATGCTGTATTCATACATATTCTCATGACAAATCATAATTCATTATTAAATAAATGCAGGTGTTCTAGAAGAGTTTTTAAATACGTTTGCCTTTGATTCCTTGAAGTCTGAGAGTAATTTTCGCTGCTGTAGGACTTCCTAGCCTAGTCCTTGGATGCTTTTGAAATTGTTGGCCTGTTTTATCCAGGGAGTTTAAAAAAAATAAAATTAAAAGATACTTCTGATTTTGTTCTCTGTTAGAGACTGGAGATTTTCTTCTATGAATTTTTGTAAGCACAATCTAATCGGTATGGGTAAGGAGTAGCTATGCCACTCACCTCTGAATCGATTTGATACTATTAGAAAGCCTTAAATACAACAGAGTTAAACAAAGAAAGGTAAAGCTGTAGTACAGATGGTCAATTTAAGTTCCAGGAGCTGTTTGTGTTCATACCCTTTAGTTTCCAATAGCCTCAAAGGAAGAGGTGTGTGGATTTTTTGAAGTCTAAGTGCTCATTTGGAAGCAGAAAGTAATGTTGAAAAATGTAGCAGCAGTTCTTTGTTCATTATTAGTGATTCCATCCAAAATCTAGCAATGCCTGAAGAGTTTCCGTGAAACTAGTACAACAGCCTTGAATTATGAAAGCTGGATGCCATAGCCATGGAAGTATTTAAGGCCAGGTTGAATGGGTCTTGAGCAACCTCATCTAGGGAATGGCATCCCTGCCCACAGAAGGAGAGTTGAAACTGGATGATTCTTAAAGTTCCTTCCAACTCAAACCATTCTATGATTCTTCAGAAAAAGAAATGAAACATGAACCATTTGTTTCTATTTTTCATACCTTGTGCTTCTTGCTTCTTTTATCACTAGTTTTTAACAATAGAAAATACAGTGTACAGTGACTTCTTGGTGTTATTTCATCAGATTTTAACATCTTTAATGGGTCTGGTTTTCATGTTCAAAAGGGGAGAGAAGTGGCAGGAGAGGTGAAATTAAAACTCAGAAAGATTTTGCTCTTCATTTCTCAAGAATTGTTGGAATTTTTTTGATTACTTGTGGTACTGCAGCAGTTAATCTGCAGCATTCAGTTACCCATTTTGTTTCGAAATTGGAAAGACCAGAAAAGCAGCAAAAATCCATAGTTTCATCTTTCCGGTTACTGGTAAGATTGTCTGTGTGACAACTGATGCATGGGTATTGGAGATTCTTCTGTGTATCCAGGTGGCAGAAGGATGGAGAGAGCACTCCTAATCAAGTCCAATAGTGCAGGTTTGGGGCTAGGAAGTTGGGGTTTATGGAAAAGTTGTACCCTGCAGTATTTTGGTAGCTGCCATTTCCAGCCTGCCCATAACCACCAGGGGGCACAGAGAAGGGTGCAGCAGGTCTGCACTTCCTGCACATCCCCACAGTGGGTGATTTTGGAGGGTGGGACAGGAGCCTGCAAACCATCCTGAGCCTCACAGTAGCCAGGAATTTATAATATAGATAGAGCTGGAAATCACCAGGTGTGTGCTTTGCAAGAAATGTTGTAATATGCCAAAAATACAAATTAAATACAGTGATTTTGTATCCAAAATGCGTGTTTCCTTCAGAAATATTTTTACATAACGTTGTGTTCTTTTTCTTTTCCAATACGTAACTGTTTCATTTAAATGCTTTTTTATTGTTGTTCTTTTGTTGGATTGGTTTTTTTTTTGTAAAATTAAACCTAAGTGCCTTGATTTTTAGGTTGAAATTTTGTATCAGTGTTTAAAATACTCGTACTGCTTTATTTAATAACAGATTTTGTGAAGGATAATTTCAAAAGTAAACAATTTGGTTAACTTCAGTACTTTTAGAAGTGTATGTAACAGTGTCAGTTGTGTGTTTGAAATAATGGAGCATCAGATCAAGTATAGTAAAGAGTTATTTTCTGAGTGTGAGGTATACAGATAGGCTGGGTAAATATATGTGTATACAAACATCTTTCTTCCTAAGAGAGCTTCAGTGCTTCATTTCAACTTAAAAATTATGATACTTCCACAAGAAAATTACACTGTGTAAAACAAATATTTTTTGAAAACCACTTAGAGTAGTTTAATGAAAGTCTTTAAATTTAAAATTCTATTTGGAAAGCTTATGTTTAACTACTGAAATCAGGCAACTTTTCTGGCAACATTCTATGTCTTAAAAAGTTGGCAGCAATCTAAAAAATATGGAAATGCTGCCTGCATGATTAAATTTTCTTCACACGCACAGTGAAAAATAACTACCATTCAGAGATTGTTTTTAAATCTTTTGGCAAAATAAAGGCTGCAGGTTAGTATCATGCTGTGTTCCTGTTTTTGTTCTCTAAGGATAACCTGAGATTTCCTTACGTGCAAACAGTAAGCCTATTCAGAAGCTGTAAATCCACCTGTTGTAACTGTTGGAGGGTTGTTTGCTTTACTGCTTTTTATTAGGAAACCTGAGGATTCTTGTACTCTAACATCTTTGAAAAGAGTTCTTTGAATTGAAATACACTGCTTACACTGAAAATTCCAGTAAATCCATAGGTCACTAGACCAGTCAAGGTAGGGCTCAGACACTTTGAAAGATGTAATGAACTGCAGTGAAACAACCTTACAAGAGGGAATATACACGATCACTCTGATCTACAGCATCTTTAAAACACATGTATTACTTTACCAATTGAACTGTGTTGAATCCTGACACAGGCTTCGGAGTGCCTGGGCTTTCAGATACTAAGGGGGAAAAAATACCTGTTCCTATTCCTTCACAGTAGTGTAGCTGTGTTTATTTTTAACTTTTGGGAGGAGGGGAGTTGGTGGTTTTTATAAGCGTTTTGTGATTGAAGATCCAGAGATACTTACTCATAATATTTTTCTCTCCAAAAGAATGTACTCTCTCTTTCACATGCTGTCTTTAGCATTTGTTACGTTAGGAGGTGGAGATTTGTGAAACAAATCGTAATTTTTTTCTTTTTAAATTGTACTTGACTTTGTCTAAATCAGCGGGTTCTTTTTGCATCTGCAGAATTGCTGGGGTCTAATAAAGTAATTAATGTATTTTTCCAACATTTTTCAGATGAAAAAGCAATTTGGTGATAATGAAGCTATTACTCAGGAAATTGTTGGTTCTGCTCATGTGGAGAATTATGCTTTGAAAATGTTTTTGTATGCAGACAATGAAGACAGAGCTGGGCAATTTCATAAGTAGGTGAAAATCTTTGGTCATCTTATCTGAATGAAGATACTGGTCAGAGAATGTGAATATCTAAACTCTTTAATTTGACTGGAATCGAGAATTGGGCTTTAATGCATTCTTTTCTCTTCTAGAAAACTTGATTTGTTACTGCTTATATGTCTCTACACATTAACTGGCAAGCCTTTTAAAAAACACAGTCTAATGTTGTGCTTTATTTACATCAAGCATGTTATAGTTTCTACTGCCCAGTGATGGTAAAATAGTTGTGATGATCCATTATGTGGTTTGGTTTACAGCAATTACTCTGTCGTATTGGTGTATTTTTCTAAGCTAATGCAGGATTTCCTATGTCCTACACAGAACATTCCAAATAGAAACTAAGTGCAAAACACATGACCAGTTTTGAAAAATACTGAACATTTTCTGCATAGTAGTTAGGAGACTAATCGATATATTGCTAGATTCAAACATTGTGAAGCATCTTCTGTAACATCAGATCAAAAGAAAAAAAAAGTTATGTTTGGCTTGAAATAAGCCAGTATGAACTAAAATGACAGCTTTGAAAATATGATTGTGAGAGGTAGATATAACCAAGTTAATGATATGTTTTCTTTTTCCCAGAAACATGATAAAGTCCTTTTATACTGCAAGTCTCCTGATAGATGTTCTAACGGTATTTGGGGAGCTGTCTGAAGAGGTAAGTGTCAGGCATATGAGAATATTATCTGATTGCTTTTCAGAGCACAGACGTTGCTTTTATAATTTGTGAATATGAATTTCAAAGAACATAGGTTCTAATTGTGTAGCCAAATACTTGTTAGTAAGTTGTTGCCCATTTTTCACTGTAAAATAGCTAGTTTTCTCTGTTAGACAGTCTCAAGGACGATTTCTGTAAACATAGCTATGTTGTTGTAAAAATTATCTTTTTACATTCCTTTCCCATGGACACAGATCCCTTTGACAGACACTTCTTGTAACCAATATAGTTAGAGACGGAAGTGTTAACTTTCTCCAATGATCTGTGATTTCTAAAAGTGTATATAAGAATTAAACGAAAGGGGTTTTCCCCTTTTCCGCCCTTGCTCTGAACACAGCTCGAACTCCAGCTCTCATTATTTCTGCATCTTCGACTGATAAGCCGAGATAAGCGGCTAATAACAGGCATCCCGGTAACAGTAAGTCATAAAGAATTGTGCTAAGCATTTCACATAAGTCTAATGTGACATACTAAACATCTGTTAGAAGATGCTTCATGACAAGTATCATTTAGAAATTCAAAGTTTGATTATTGCAGTGGGACACATAACATTACATTGAGCAAGTGGGAATGCTTATAGGGGAAAATGGTGCGAGGTTCCCAGCCTTTTCCACCTTCACTTTTTTCCATGCCCTACTTGGAATTCACAGACTTGACATCCTGTATGTCAATCCCCAATCTGAAGTATGCCTAACGTGCAGTCATATTTGCTCAGTTTAAAATTAAGGTTTTGTGGGTGCTTTCATTTGTAAATATTGGAAAGAAGGTAAAAGGATGGTCTTGATAGTGGTGCACTTCTTGAATACTATGGGATGTAAGTGTAGGTACTAAAGATAGGTCTTGCCCAAGAGAAAGAGTTCTTGCAAGATTGTCCATCTTCCATAGCCTGAGACTATACTGATCTTAAAATTTTCATCTTATCAAGAAGCACAAGTAATTTTGCTCTTTCATGTGTTCTCTTAAAACTGTCTGCTCTGAACCTGACATCATTTACTGTACACATTAATAAGATTGCTAGAGCCAGAGAGTGAATGCATATTGAATTGGACTGAAAAAAAGCAACCTTAGTCTCTAGTAATCCAGTGCACAATGCAGTGCACAGACCCATTGACTCCTCAGAGGTACTGAAGCAACCCTGCTTTGAAGATGGAAGAAATTGCTATAAATGCGAGCAGTGGTATGTTTACTGCTGTGTGTTGGGGGTTTTTGTTGTTAACACTGAAAGGACAGAAATGCTTTGTAATTGGAAAGAAGCAGAATTCTCTCACTTTGTTTACTTGGTGAAGACAGTAAAAGAGAGTGTACCAGAAATACAGTAAAACGTTAGTGCTTCTGTATAACATCATTGCATTTCAAAAGATTCTTTACCCAGTGTCACATAAAGGAATGATGGGACAACTGTGACATGACTGATTAGATTTTTGCAGAAGATTTTGTTAGCCTAAAGTACACTCAGCCTGACACTTGGTTATAAGGTATGACATCTACGTTCAGACCACCTGCGTGTTTTTCCAGTAGGTAGTTGTCTTCATATTTATGGACTATCAATTATTAAAAGGCCTTTAAATCAACAGCCAAAGGCATAGAAAGCATATATTTGACACCTAGAATTAGAAAATGGGTATTGTACGTAATATGTATGTTTTTAAATGGCAAGTGATTGATTATTGGGTAGTATGAATGGATTATGTCACAGATGAAGAGTGGATGTTCTATATCTCAATATTAGCACTAGGCAAAAGGATTTTCTGGAAAATGTGTTTTACAAGACACAACTTAGATCCGGTCAGTAGGAAGCTCTGTGATAGCAGCATTCTTTTCATTTACCTCAGTAGGAATGTTCATTCAATGGGGCAGCCTTCCAAAAGGAACAACAGTGCATATTAAACCAAAAGCAACAGCATTTCACTTCTCAGTTCTGGAATGATAAGCTTTGCAGTTGGGATGCATGACAGACATCAAACACTTTGTTCCCTTCTCCTCTCTCCATCCAGCATTTTGGGTGTGTGGCTGGGGGTGCTTGGCCCATCCTAACTGTGCTCTCCCAGGGGCACCACCAGTCTGGCAGAGGATGTCAGCTGTGTCCCGAGGTGGGTCCACTGGAGCTGGTTGTATCCAGCACAGGGATACAACCTGGCCACTGCTCACAGACACCACCCCTGCAGTGCTGTGTTGCCAGCACCTGGGATGGACACTCAATACAAAAGCATTTTCACACTTTATCAATAAATAATTGCCATATCAGAACAGAGGGGAGATGTACAGGCTCTGAAATATTGCATAGTAATCTTTTGTAGAGGTACCATACTCTGGATGTGTATTTTCTGCATTTTGTGTGTTTGTTAAAAATAAAATAATTTAATCTGTGACACTGAGTGACCAGAAATGATTATTAAAACAAAGTTTAACAGAAAGCCATATTTTCCAATTGCACTTTTCCTTTCTGAGGTAGAGTAAATGCATTTTAATAAACCTGTCAGCAGGATAGGCTTTTTTCTGGACATTGTCTTATTTGCGAAAATGAAGGCCACATCTTTCTCCTGGGTTGCATGAGCATCCTAGTGAATACAATGTATTAAATATGAGCAAGGGAGCTTGCTGGAGATACCCAGGGTATTGTGTGTCTCTACCCTGTTCTAGATGACAGTTCAATAGGCTTTGTGAAGTACAGTATTGAATTTCAGTTTATTAATTCCCAAAACCTTTGTATTTGATTTCCAGATTAATTTTGAATCCATTTTTTAATCAATTTTTTATTTTTATTTTTGTGTTGATGTGAAGCATGCTATCACAGCCTGCATTGTTCATTTGGGCAAATTATTCCACTCATCCTTCCACATTCCTCACCTGTTTATATTCAGCCTTGTTCCTTGATTTATATTACCTCATAACTGTCAGAACTGGTCGTTTTTCATACAACTTTTGACAAAGTAGTTGATTTGCATAATCAGTTCAAAAATTTCTTGCAACAATTGAGAACTCTTCCTGGATTAAACAAACTGTTGTAACAGTCCCAGGAGATAAAAAAGTGGCCAATCTTCATTTCGTTCTTTGACATGTTAAAAGTTGTACTTAGGAACAGTAAAGCATATTTTAAAAAATGAAATGGAAAATCTCAATGTCCTACAATATTCCAGACAAATCACATTAATCTGCAACTATGTCAGCCTTTCTGTATGGATGCTTTTAAATGAATTTTTCAATTTTAAAATAATATAATTAGAAAAGATTTTATATTTCTGATCAGCAGCGGTAGCATTTTAAGATTCAAGTATTTAAATCTAAAGTAAATAATTATCTAATTTGATGGAGGTAGGGAAGCTTTCTTCATTAGTTTATGTCAGTAATTACTACACTGTGCTATGTCTTTCATACTAGATGGTCTTGGTATAATTTATTTCCTTTTCCTGACATGCTGCACTAATTTAAGATTTCTACATTTTCCTTTCATGCTGAGATTTTGTTAGACCTGTTATTTTTATTATTTTTTTTAATTCACCTATTGATTTCACGTTTTTATCTTTAAAGGGATGTCAAATGGCAGCAGAGAAAGCAGTGTAGTTTTATAATGTCTTTTCAAGGTGGAAAACATGTTTATATTTCTGTTTTGAATGCATAAATTTGCAGAAGTGAGTGTTTAAAATAGATGGCCTTTTCCCTCCCCCAGAACGCCCAGCACAGGAAGTATGCCAGGTGGAAGGCAGCATACATTCATAACTGCTTAAAGAATGGAGAGACTCCTCAGCCTGGCCCCATTGGAATGGAAGGAGAGACTTTAGGTATGTGTCTCCCTTTTCTTTTAAGAGAGCAGAGGGCTGTGCCAAGTTGAAGTGGTGAAATGCACAGTTCTTCAGGGAGCACCCCACAGGAAGCACAGATGCCCCCGTTTAATGTTCTATTCACAATGGGCCTCCTGCTTTTTCTTTTCTGCTTCTCCTATTGTTATTTTCATTGGACCTTACTGTTTGATTGTGTTATTTAGTAAAATATTCTTTCTTTGTAGTGGAGATTATTATTTTGAACACAGCTACTCTCTAAGACGTTGTCAGATTTGGGCCAGAACCATGCATTTCTTAAGCACTAACCACAGTCCTTTTAAATCTCATCTGTAAAGTTATGATCCCTTTACCAGTTTATCCTCTCTCAGAAGTTAAATAGGAGTTGAAAATGGACTGATCATAAGTTAATTCAACTTCAAAGACCTAATTGTGAGACACCTCCTCTCTCCTTGTATAATAATGTGTGTTTCAAAACAGGTTTATGGCCTACTCTTACTCAGTTGGATTTCCTGCCCCTTTCTCACTCATCCTCCTTTACCTCATGTTTCAACTGCTCCCTGTGGTCCTGTGTTTACCTGAGCTCCCTGTACAGGGTTCCTTGAAGTTACCACTTTATCTAACAGTTAAGGGGGTGATTTCCAAGGACATCCATTTGAATGGACCAAAATGAATATGTATCTGAACAGGTTGTTTTCTTTTGATAGTGATCTGTTTCATTGGTTTTGATAGTGATCAGTTTCTTTGTTTTTCTCCTCAGTCAATGCAGATTGAATACAAATTTTAAAGGTTAATCTTTTGTGAAATAGGATGTCTTTGGAACTTGCAGATTAAAACAGACTAGTTCTGCACAGTGACAACCTCTGTGTGTCATTCTTCACATACCTAATGAAACAACTAAGAACATTAAATAATTTGCAGTTTTCTTCTGAGCTAGCATATGAGACTTTATGGCCTGTCAATTAAGTTAATGCTAATTAATCTCTTAAGCTTGAACTTAGTAATAGAAATTTTTCTAAATAAAAACCAATAAGCAAATCTACAATGCAAAAGGCAAAAATCTAACTTGTAGAGTGTGGCTTGTATCTAACCTGTAGAGCCATGTTGTAGGGGTGGCTACAAAAAGTTTTGTAAACATGTATTAATATAGATGATCGATATATTTATACTTGTACACACATATGACATATATATGTATATATACAGATATATATACACATAAAAGTGTTTGTTTGTGTGTTTGCTTTTGTGTTTGGGGTCTATACCTGAGTCTTCAGTGGATTTTGAAGTCTGAACTTGTAATTTCAAATAAATTTCAAGTAGTCTTGTAATTTTCTACACGTTAGTTATATTTTAAATGTGTCAGATCATTAGAAAATCAGTTTCTCTTCTGGTTCTCGATCATGCAATCTCGTATTTTGATGCTTCTCCACATTGTAATCTATATGTCCTGGACAGTGTTGCATTTAAAAAAAATCATTATGCAGTATATTATCACATTTTTTTTAAGGAGAACATGGACCAAACATCTAATGCAGTTTATTGTTATCTTATAGTGTCTAGAAGCCTAAGTGCCAGTTACAATTTATTTGGAGTTTTCTGGATACTGTTTATGTATTAGTACTCCAGAAACACTGCAACAAAAGTAAATTCAAATATTTGTGAAAAAACACCAAGTATGATGCAGTTTGATTTCCAAGCTACCTGTTTATTCTTGCTACTATGTTTTCCTGACCTAAAGACACCTTACAGACTTAAATACTGGATTGGCTGTCTTACCCACTAAAATGTGCTCTAGTCTAAGCATAACTGTATTTGAAGTGAAGCATTGGCAGACTAATTTCTTCTTCAACATATGATCTTTATCAAGGCAGTTTTCTTAACTGTGGATGCAGCTGTAGCAAGAGAGACTTACAATGCAACTCCAGCTGCAAACATCACCACATTTTTGTCAAATTACACCAGTTTGGTGATTTAATAGAGAATGCAACATGGGGAGAAAAATCTCTTGTTACATCGAATGTAATGAATAGCTCAATTAAATATTTTCAGCTTTAAATGAATGTTCTTTAATGGTGTGGCTTATGGTGTGATAAAGCTCACCTGATTATGTGAAGTGACTTATGTGTTTTAAATTACTTCAAAAATAGAATTTCTATGTAAATATTACATAGCTCTTGCCAAAAATCCATGTGTGCAACTTGTAGGAGCTAATTATTCCTCAACAACAACAAATAGGCTCTTTCTTCGTTTTATTACTATGGGATGCAAAAGTAACTAACTTGATCAAGGCTACAAAAGAATCTGTCATAGGAAGGGAAACAGAATTCAGGCTTTATGCAAATCCTTAGTATTCATTGCAGGTCATTACAGGTGGTAGTGGCATTTGGTGAAGACTCTTGCTTTCATTACCAGATTATGTCTACATGCAACTTAAAAGGGACACAGATGCTGAATGAACCAAAATTTTAACATCCCTTTTGATAGAGAGCCTGCAAGATCTATAATTTGGCGATACGGTTTTTGTTAGTTTGTTTTGTTGTTGAATTGTATTATTTCCCACACTCCTATTTTCTGAGAAATGAAATTAAAAATGCATTTTGATGTTTATTTTTGACAGTTAGATCCATAGTGTAGGTGTCTATAATGTTTTGCATAACCAAGACAAAAAATTTATGCAAATTATTTTTATGAGAAGAATCAGTTAAAAAGAGTTTCAATTCTTTCTTTGTGCATCATAAGAAGAAAAGCAGTATTGTTTGAATGTATGACTGGATCTTCCCCATTCCTTTCTGCTTGCTCATTTTCTTCCTCCCCTACCATGTGGAAAAAGTCTGTTTAAACAGAGTGAAACTAGGTCTCTGTAGCTTGACAAATTACCATTTTTTTCCAAAGTGTTATTTTTATGTGTGATTCTTGAAAACCATACTGTAACTCACGGAGATGTTTTTACAGTAACATAGGCATGCTTTATGCAGCTCTGCTGTTGGATTTATGGATGCTTTTGTCAGGATGCCACCATGGAAATCTTAAAATGACATGCTTAATTTATTAATGTTATTGGAATACAGTCCTAGAGTACACATAAAAGTGACTTAACTTTAGTCCTAGGTCATCCAACAAGATTTTATACTAATGGAAAAAAAATGGAAATATGAAAAAGTTCCTAAGAAGTCATGGTATAGCCATAGGAAATACATTAAATGTAATCACTTTCATTGCAATATATAATATGTAGGCTACATTTCTATTACAGAATTTCAGAAAACCTTTATAGTTCCAACTAGTAGAAAAAACAGTGTGGGAAAAGTTGATGGATTTTTGAATTCATTTCTCAGTGTTGTAGAAAAAAATACATGGTTTTGTTTTTTTAAAAAAAAGTGATGTTCCAATAGAACCTTACATTGTGAATCTTTTAGCAACATCTCAAACAAAAGAGAAACAATGCAGCAGAATGAGGAAAAAAATTAAAATGGATAGATTTAAATTTTCTGAACTCATTAAATATAGGAGTCCAGAGAATTGAAGGAGTCTGGACTCCTTAAAAATAAAAATTTTGCTAATTTTACATTTAGTGCACTGATGTTAAGTCATAATCAGTGCTTGTTTACACTAGAAAAGGGAAGGCCATGAAGCATTGAGACTCTTCTGTTTATATGAAAATATCTATGGATAGTTGGTTATGTGGCTGGGGTGGTTATTTCACAAAGTCTTGCTTTCAGTAAATAAATAATAAATTTTAAAAACACAAACAGATGGTCTGGGTGTACCGTAGTTCTGCAGAAAATTTAAAGAGCTCGTGGATTCATTATGCTGGGATGCAAGCACAAAAGCTGATGAAGTTCCAAGACAAGAAATTCAGCTGGAGCTGAAATGAAATGTGAAACAATTGTGTCACTGTTTCACAGCCTAGTATTTCAGCATCTTCAAGCAAATTGCAAGGAACTTTGAATTCTAGGTTATTACTGCTGTCTGAGAAAATAATTTTCTAATTTTATAGCATTCATTCCCATTCCCTGGGAAAGATTTTTGTTTCAATAATGTTATGGATGTTCTAACCACAGAAGTTAAAAACTCTGTTGACTTAAATGTTCTTTTTCAGCAGCCTGAAATCCTTTTATTTGGCACTACTGTTAAAAACTATTCACAAATAGTGCAAGTGGGTATCTTAAAATATTTTTAATACTTCAGTCTTTGATAAAAAATATTTTAAATATTTGCTTTGCAGAAAGAATAGTTACAATGCTTTGATGATATTTGGGCACTTAAAAAAACCTAAGAACAGTTAACTTAAACAAAACTACTTCTATGTTTAATACAGTTCAGCATTGGCCAATTGCATAATGAGCAAATCAAACAGTTAAGCTTAATCTTTTGACACATATACATATTTAGCAAATTTAAAAGTAGATTGCCCTTTTGTGAGTTTGCCTCTTGCAGGCACTGTTACTAAGGGTGGCCAGCACTTAAGACGCTTTTTTTTATTGTATTTAACATTGCCAAACTTTAACCCTTTGCGTTCATGTCTTCCATGGCCAATGTTGCCCCAGTGCAGTGAGGAAGTTTGAAGCTGACACTGGGAATGGCTTGGAGAGGAAGGGGGAGCAATGCAAGGGACACAAGCATGGGGCAAGGGGTTACAGGTATGGGATATGTAATTCTAGTGCAGAAAAAGAAATCAGAATGTGACTTGAGAACCAGATAAGGGCAACAGAAAGCTGCCAGGGGCAGAACCAAGGAATAAATGTATTAACAGGTTAAGTGTGGACACAAATTTGCAGGTAATTTCTCATAGCTGAGATACTAAGTACAGTGGAAGCATGTTTTGTCTCACTGCCTCATTCTCTAAAGTGGCTTACTAATTTTTGCAACAGCTTTCCCAAAATCCTAACTTCAAGCGGACACCCAGCTTGGAAAATCCAACTTTATGGCAACAGTTTGACCAACATATAAATAATTGATAACAGTGTTACAGGTAATATTGGGCAGCCTTACCTTCAGACTGCCATGAGTGTTGTGCATAACTATTTCATTCATCATATGGATAGTAAGCTTCTGTGGTTTTGTTATTTTTTTTCCATTTTACATTTTTTTTATTTAACACTAAAACCAGTGAACAATACAAACAATGGATTATTCCTATCATTACAGTGTTATTTAAAAGATAGCATATCCAGTGTTTACTCTTGAATCTCACCCTTTTTTGCCAGTTTGCAGACATTTAATTTTATTTCCATGTGTATTAGCCACACTATATTGCAGTATGAGTTATTAGCAAAAAATACATCAAAAGAAGAATCTAGCACTTTAAGATATCCTTTGTCTTCCAGAAAGCTGTCAAGAGTTTGTTTGCATATGTCAGAAATAGTTCCATAAAACTGCCATGTATTTATTAGAGTCCGAATAAAATGTTCTAATGACAATACTTGATTTTACTCCGCTTTATAGCCTTTTATTTTAGTAAATAGTATTGTGAATTAGAAGGTGTGTAGTCATTTTTACTAAAGGTAGCACATTATGTTTTTTCTGGGAGGAAGAGGGACTTACATGGGAAAAGAAATTTATATTTGTAATGGCAGTATTTTTCACAGTAGACTATTTAATTATTAAGCAGTAGAAGTGTTTGCATAGCAATCTTTTTTACTTGAAGATCAGTGTGGATTTCATAAAAAACATCTTTTGCTAGCACTGTACACATACAAATTTTGTGCTCCTATTTTTTTTTTGTTCCCTCTCAAGAACTGGCTGTTAAGTAAGCAATTCCCAAAACTGTGCTTGTTCCATCTGACGTTATTGATCCAGGTGAACGTATACACTGTGAAAGAAAATTAGTTATTTTAAATTGAACTGAATTCAAATGAAAGAGCAGGAATCAACCGTGTATTCTAAATTAACTGGATCGTTAGCCTTTAAAGCAATATTGAATAAACTAGACCAGAACCTTAAGAACATGACTAGACTGAAAAATATGTATGTTCCTTGTACATACTGTAAGGTATATTGAACCTCATTATTCTTATAGCTCATTATGTACTCTAACTGTTCTACATACAATTATGACTTAGCTAAGCTGCATTTTGTTTTCTTGTTTGGTATTACTTTCTCGAAGTTTCTTTTTGTTGCTATATATTTGTGGTTTGATATGGGGTGAAAGAATTGGCACTGTTTAGCTTTTTACAAAGAGTTTGTAAGGCAAATACGGTTTTCCATATTCTGGTTCATGTATGTGTTAAAATGTAGGTTATTGCCTATTTGTAATATCTTCTTCAATTACTATGGATGCAGTACACTAAGGTGTAAGAAATTGTTCTAATGTGACAGATTGCTTGTATTCAGACCAGTAGAGAAATGATCCTTCAGTTTGAACAGAAGTGATTGTTCAAAGTACGTGAGTTTCTAGATCCTTATTGTATGGTGTGTTGCTTCCTGCTTTGTCAGATCAACCCTGTGCAGTTTGAGTTGTTTTATGTCACACTGTGGTGACAGTTTTTTTAGTAATAAAAATTTGAAAGGAGGTTTTTAAAGAAAGCCAAAGTTTTCAAGTGTTTGTACGCAACAGTTGCAGTAATATCTATTTTGTGTAATTTTAGCAGATGTTGAAAGGGAAGAAGCAGGGTCATCTTCTGTCCATAGTGGAACAACTCAGCCATCATCATCATCTACATATGAAGCTAACAACATACCAACTAGTAATTACACTGGCATACATATACCACCAGGTGCCCATGCACCAGCCAACACTCCAGCTGAAGTACCTCATACCACAGGTATGTCCAAATCACACCTAAAGAATCCATACCTTTATTGAGAGACAAACTCTAGCCCAAATTCTAGTCCATCACATATAAAGTGGAATAACACAGTATTGTGTGGCAAAAGCATCCTCGTAAGCTAACATTGTAAAAATGCCACTGGAAATATTTTTGTATCTTTTTTAAAATGTGTAATTCATATTTTGGAGCACTTTTCTGGAAGTCACTACAAAAGTGACTGTTCCTGCAGACAGAATTTTTTCTCTTTTCTGGAATCAGTAAAATGATCTTGCATTGCAACATCTACACTGTAAATCACTATTTGAATCTTTCACTTGATAGATGCTTCATTTCATATGTAGCTTTCCCTGTGCAGATAGGCTGCTCTTGTTTATGTGGGAGCATATCCAACATAATGGTGAAATTGTCACGATTCTATAGCAATCATGCCTAATTCATACTTTGTTGTTTGGTTTGTGCCCCTTTTCCCATGCAAGTGCTTTAGTGTGATTGACCTCACACAGTATTATTAATGGGAATTTTGTCCCTGCTGCTAAATATATTGGGTTCTACATCCCTATTATTACTATGTGCAATTTTTGGACCAAAACCAAGTTCTTGAAAATCCAAAGTTCCTTCCCAGTTGCAGTATTAAAAAAAAATAGATTATAATAATCATAGAATAGAATGATTAATTAATTATTAGTAAGACTAAAAAAGTTTAAAATTCTTGATTTCAATCCTGAAGATCATTTATTTTTCAGATACATTTATATGTTATCAAACATATGAGATGCTTGTGCCACACAATCGTTCCTTTTCTTTTACTTTCTCATTTTAAAAATGCTTCACCCTATGAAGAGTTCAGGATGCACTTTTTTCAGCTTTATCAAAGGGAAATCCTCCAGATAGGTGGGGTTTCTTTGGGTCTGAGAAGGGAGAGTATGGTTTTTTTTACCAGATATGAAAATTATGGAGTATGTACCTTGTCAGAATACATGAATTCTGTGCATTATGTAGTTTTAACCCCACAGATCATTTGATGGAGTAACATAATTTAGAAAAGTGATTCTACCCTCTTCCTAGATAGCAGATGTTGTAAAAATAGCTTTTTGCTAGTCTGGTATGTTCTGGATATATTGCAAAAATACAGTTTTGGATCAAGGCAAATGAGTGTACCTAAAATGGGAACACAAATACAAGAATGCTTCACAGCATAAAGTGCTGTTTCTTCTTCTAGCTCCACCATTTCCTATTGAAATCTAGCTAGTTTTTTTGTTCTCAGTAATTGTATTCAAAGGAATTAGGAAGAATATAGTTTGCAAGTGTGAGGTGACAGGCACATAGCTTTAAAAATGTAATAGTAGAGACTGTCTCTGATATTAGAATGTAGAATTTAAGTTTCATATATAAACATTCACTCATAATTTTCTTTAGCAGGTTTTCCTCAATACTCTAGGGTAACCAGTGTCTCTTGGGCTAGTATTTTCTTATTTTTTAAATGCTTTTAATTAAATTTCTGTGAAATACTGTACTTACAAAATGGGTGACAGTCTGCACATACCTCTGTATTATTTTAGAAAACATTCATATTCTGAAGTGAAAACATTAAAATTATTTGTTGCACATTTTCAGAATTAGTAAGCTATCATCTGCTTAGTTTAAAAATCATTAAGTTTGCCTGTTCTGTTTTGTTTGCTTACTTTTAAAGCCTGTAAGTAAAAATAATCCAAGTCCATTTTTTTGCACTGGTTTGCAGGAGTGACAAGTAACACCATTCAGCCTGCTCCTCAGAATATTCCTCTGGTCGATCCTTCCCTTTACAGTGCTCAGTCTGCAGGTAACCTGGTGGCATTTGTCTTGTCTATACATGGATATACTATGTCCTCTGTGTCTGCCCTGTGTGAAGGCAGAAGTTTGAGAAATATTGTCATTGTTTTCTGAATGCTATTCTGAAATTTAAAAAAGAATGGACATTATCTAAGCATTATGTTGCTAAGAGTTTCTGAAAGCTGCTACAGTGTAGTGTTGGTAGTCTGACTGTTTCAAACCAGTGAGCTAATGTTGTGTAAGGCTTTTTATTATTTATGTTTTTGCTTCTCAGGTGAAGTTCTGATATGCTTTGCAAAGCTATATTCCTGATGGCCTTGATAAATTATATTTATATTAATACACATTCCCTTTCCTTAAAATTTATTCTACAGGGTCAACATGTAAGCTATTTATTCACTTCATTAAATATTCACAACATTCCAGTTGTGTTTTTGTGCTGCATAATTGTTGTGTGTGCTTCTTGACTGTAAGTAGTACCTGTGTTAAATGAAATAATTTATAAGGTACTGCTAGTGATGTTATTTTGATGTACCATTTAATCAAAGCTTTTTTCTTCTAAGATGTCATATGTCTTTGATGTTGAAATTAGTGATAACGTATATTGTATGTATTTTATGTCTGCTTGCATATACCTTGCATATGCTTTGAAGTGTACACATAAATGCTAACCTTAGGGAAACCACAGCCTGTGGAAGAGTAGTGACTGACAATAAAGCTGGAATCATCCTAGATTCTAATTTACACACTCATGTACATTTGGACAAATAATTAACTGTTTTCTAAGAATTTTTCTATCCATGGAATAGAGAAAATAGTATTAAAACCCCCATAAATTACATCTGTTTATAATAATCAGATTTTTGTTGGCAATTAAACATGGATGTTGAATGAGGAGGAGGCCTAGAAGGTCAAGTTGAAAATCTGTTCACATTTTACCCTGAAGTTTTTCCTCATCAGGGAAAGCTGATAGTACACATCATTGATATGTTAAGTTCTAGTACTAAACACAGTAAAATGTTGCCTGTTATAACTAAAAAGTTTAGATAGGTATATTCTTGTATTTTTTAACTTACAAAGATTTAGTTAGATATTTCAGTTAATTATGTTGTTGAAGAGTGTCTGTGTTAAAATACTTTTACTGAAAAAGCATTTTTTCTTCCATTGAATGCTATAATAGGAATTCAGTGTTTAGCTTGTTTTCAGTCTGCTGACATGAGAATACCATTTTAATATTTTAGAAAGCCATTTTTATAGATGTCTTAAAAATAGCAAAATTTACCATTGATAGAGACATATTAAACTTTAGTATTCTCCTGAAGACCAAAAGGCACATACTGTAGTTTTCTGGAATATTATTGTACTCACAGAATCACAGGATAGTCTGAACTGGAGGGGACCCAGAAGGATGGAGTCCAGCTCGTCAGTGGATGGCTCATACAGGGATTGAACCCACAGCCGTGGCATTATTAGCACTGTGCTCTGGTCAGCTGAGCTGGCACTATTGTCTCATGAGGCAGTAACTCATTTTATTGAAGACAATACTCAGACCTGTAGCTGAAACCTTTAAACGTGGTGATAGTTTTGAGGCTGTTTGGGCAGATTTTGGTACCTCCTTAACTAAAAAAGCTGAAGGCTTTACTTCAGTTTTGCCACAGTAACTGCTAATTGGAAGGCAAATTTTGTGTTGTTTGGCAGCAAAGCTTTTGCATTTAACTTGCTTATCATGATCTTCTAGACAGTCATTGTAACAGGTTTTGTAGTAACCACTCTGAAAATTTGAATCGTCGTTGATTCTTAGTTTGCGTGTTTATTTCTGGTTATCACAAAATGTCATAATTTTGATTGAAACTTTAATTTTTTATTAAGTTTAAGACATTTCATTATTCAATACCTAAATAGTATCAGTGCATTGTTCCTTCTAACCACTTACCTGAGATAACCTGGTTTAATAAGTACATAAATAAAAAGGGATTGTTTTTGTGAGAATGCGTAATAAGTAATATTGTGCAATTAAGAGATTAAGACCCTTGCTAAGCACCATGATAAATCTCTTAACTTGATCTAACCTGAGTATTTGCATGCCTGCATTCCTCCTCTGCACATCTGTTGTGTCACTACAAGTTTGGGTCTTGTAACAGCTTAGAGTGTTACATTCTCATGAGGGAGTGCTGCAAAAGTGCACCCAAAGAGGTGATACAGGTCATACAGGTTCTTGGTTCTGAAAGATTAGAAATTACACTGTCAGTTATGCAGGAGTTTGAGGGGGGACAGGGGGTGTGTCAACAGAGGTAGAGTGACGGTTTTGTTTACATGTGTAGAATTAAGAAGCTTGAAAGCAATGGAAAGTGTTTGTCCTTGCCTGTCACTGTCCTGTTGTGCATTCCTGGTCATTACCCAAAGCATCCTTCCATCAGCTGTACATGTAAGAGTAATGGAGGTGCCATTCTTCTCTTCATGCTGCTGAGGAGTCTTTTTCATGCCAACAGTGGCCTTGTTCTCTAACCCTTAAGCAGACTGAGAAATGCCTGTATGTCTCAGTGGAGGTACTAAGCTGTGGGACCCAGGACTGCTCCCCAGTTCCTGAGTTGCAATGTGTATATTTGGGCTAGATCCATGCTGCGTATCAGAATGTACCATTCCTGTGGAACTGAAGTTTTCTTTGATAAAGGGGAAGTTTTACTGAAAAACTGAAGTTTTCTTTGACAGGAAGGAGGGGTCAGTGTTGCCCTCCAATAGATCCATAGAGCTAGCATAGTGCAAAGTATACTTGCTCCATGATTTAGGCACGATGTCTGTGTCTATACTAACAAATTATACATACCTGCAAATATTTGGCACAGAGAAAAGCTGGCACAGAACCTCTCACATCCATACTATTAAACTTTAAAGCTTCTAAACAAGGTAGCTTGTAAAGACTGCTCATATTGAGTGGTCTGTAGCCTGCTCTGACCACAAGTCATGCCCAGGAATTGTTTGGGAAGGTGCTAGTTTGCATGGGCCAAAACCATACTGGAGTCTGTTCCAGGAGTCTGACACTGTAGACAGTCAAGTTTGAGTTCCTTGGCAGTGTTGAATGTGCTAGTATAGGCATAGCCAAACAGGATATTCCACATATTCCTGCAAGACTCTTTCTTGTAGTAAGATCAAATGTATATTTTTAAAATAAATTATGTATTTTCTTTGCTTCCCATAACATGGGAGAAGCCATTTGATTAATGCCATTATGGGAGAAAAACTTTTGGTGGAGAGGAGTAGAATATTTTATCAAAGGAAAATTAAGTTAAAGGAACAGTGTTCTTTGATTTTTAGTCAGCATGAATCTTTCAATACTTGTCCTGTCCTGTGAGAACAGGTTTCAGAGTTTAATATTAACTTTTGAAAGTGTCAAAGCTTTTGCATTTAAGCATTGGTTAATGTGTCTGACAACAGAATGTAGAGCTACACAGCACTCTCATGTATGTGTGTGTGCACTTCTTTGGTGTAGTTTTCTTAAAAAATTTATTACTCCCAGATTTTCCTAACACTAAGGCATTCATGGTTGTGCTACACAGTTTTTATAAGATCTTCTTACATTGCCATGTGCTTCCTTACACAGGTGGCATAGTATAAAGAAAGCATTTGTCCACCGTAGTTGTATGTATAATATGTTTGATATTCTACACAGAAAGTAGACATAATAATTTGACATTGAATGTGTTTTCTTTGAATGTGAATGATCTTAAAAAGAAATCCTTGAGTACTTATATTTTCAAGTATTTTAAGCGATTTAATGAGGAAAAAGACCTGTTCAAAAACCATTTGTTACCTTTGCCATCACTGTTTTTATGCATCAGTTTGTGTGATTGAAATATTCTTAAATTAACTGCCTTATATTTGGGCATCATAAAAAGGAAAAACATCTGATGGGTAGAAAAGGCTTCCAGGGAGAAGCAGTCAGTCAGTCTCTCTCGTACTGAGGAGCCCAGAACTGGACACAGCACTCCCAATGTGCCTTCTCTAGCAGGGAAAGGGACAGGATCACCTCTCTCCATTAGGAAGGCAGTGCTCCTCCTAATGCAGCACAGGATGCCATTGTCCCTCCTCGCTGCAAGGGCAGATTGTTGGCTTTTGGGCAAATTAGTGTTCACCAGGAGCCCAAAGTCCTTTCCTCTAAAAGCTTAACCCTTAGAATATGTCACTTGAAGTAGGTTACTAACTTTTGTGGTTATACCTTTGATCCGAGTACAGTCATTACAGTTAAATTTTAGATTATTTTGAAAACTTGAGAACATGGAGCTGGTTTATTTCTGTTTTGCTTTTCCATTGTGAGGTGTTGACTTCAATAGAAGCTCAGGCTACTGAGCACATCAAAAGATCAAACTCTTTACTGTATAAACGTTGGTTTATAAATTTAAAATTATTAATTTTTTTCCCTCAAGTTATGTCATAATAGCATCTGAGGTAGATTTCATAATAAATAAGGCTTTATGCCAACAAAACATTAATAGAGCTCATACTGTAAAAATAAGATTAGAGCGGTGATCTAGGCTTGCTTCCAATAAACTAGTTGAATACTGGACTGATGCCTTGGCCAGTTTTTAAAGAATGATTTTGTAGTTTCTTTTGGCATCATAGCATAAAGCCACTTTGAGGGGAACTTGGTCTCTTTAGTTTCTTAAAGATGTTCAGTAATGTGGGTGCAGATTGACCCCAGCTGCTTTTAGTCTGTGACTTTATTTAGGTTACAAAGTAACCGAAGTGTGTGCCTGCCTTTGTGGTCTCCCTTGCACATAATTTACTTGCATGTGTATGTATTTTAAGAGATTTAATGTGTCTTTACTTATTCAGCAGTAAATTGATATACATTGCAATGATAATGAGCCCACCGAGTTTTTATGTCCCTTAATGGTTATATTTATTTATTTATTGATGGGAAAGTAAGTAGAGTTCTAGCATTTATTTTAAAAACTGATAAATTTAATCTTCAGAGTACTTACCCTTCTGCTTTTTATTTGGGTAAGGTTGTTTGGAAAACCAGTAAACCAGTCTGGTTTTTAATATTCCCAGGTTTTCTGTTTTATTTGTTCAAAACCTGTTCTTAAATAATAAGATTGGGGGAAGGAAAAGCAAATATAATAGACATTTTTTGATAAGAACTGAGATTCTTTAGTAAACATTCTCACAGTATTGCTAACGACAGTTCTGTTTTGAAAGAAAGGATCCAGCTAACTGAAATTGTGACATAAAAAAGGGCTTTAAGTATATTCATGTAGTTGCTTAAAAGTAAAATGCACTTAGTTAAATCTTCATTTAACTAAATTTTATATAAAAACTATGGTGCATTTAAAAATGCATTTTCTCTTAATCTGTGAAATCTATTCATTGCTTATAAAATGATGTGTGGGAAATTATTAAACATGTATATAATCTTTAGTGTTTTATATAATTCTTTATCTATGTCCATAAAAATCTGTCATTTACAAGTTAAGTTGTTTTGAAAGAACCTGAGTAAAGATTTTATAATTTGTCCATAGGTTATTGGAGAGGCATGGGATTAGCCTTAAAAATCCCAGTGAATTTGTGGGTGGAAGGAGGTACAGTAACACAGCTGTGCTTTATTTTATGCACACATCAGTGATGCTATTCACATATGAAATCTTCTGCTAGTTGGGGCGTAAGTCCCTACTATGCCTTCTCCAAGACTGAATGCATGTGTCTGAGCATTGCAGAATTCCCAAAGTTTTAACTTAATGTCAAGAAAATATTCTGATTAATAAGTAACGGTTTATACTACAAGAATATTTTTTGCTAATGTTCTCTAGTATTGCAAAAATGGGTACACTTAATGACATCAATCTAGTTTTCAGTCATGTTACATAAAATTGGAAGCATAAAAATTATTTGGAAAAACAGAAACATAAAATATGTGACAACATGCTGGTGAGAAATGCGTTCACATTGTGAAAAGTTATTCCAGTAGAGAAGGAACAGTTTCTAACCTGTATTATTCCTGAAGAGAGCAGAATAATTATGCTGTGAAGACAAAAAGCACTGTCCTTGTTTCTTACAGGTTGTAATATGATTACAGCTTACTTAATGTCATTTAAAAGCTCTCCTTTGCTGTCTTAGATGAAGAGCAGATCTTTTTCAAAGGTATTGACTTACTTTTGGAAGACACTGGGTCATACAGATACCAGTGTTCAGAAAGGTCCTCACATTTTTCAATAGCAAAGAAGTTAGGCATTATGTGAATGGAAAGAAAAGAGAACAGAAGAAACACTGTACCTTGGTCTTTGTAATACTGCCACAATATTAGCCTGGTTTTCATAATATTACCAAAAATATAAGTAAAACATAAAAATCATAAGAAAGGAAGCTTAAGTCAGATTTCCTTTATAGTAACTTTGCATTACTTATGTTTTTGCAGGAGAAGTCCGCTTGACTCCAGAGGACTTTGCCAGAGCTCAGAAATATTGCAAATATGCTGGCAGTGCTTTGCAGTATGAAGATGTGAGCACTGCTGTACAGAATCTACAGAAGGCCCTCAAGTTACTGATTACAGGCAGAGAATGAAGCCTTTATCCAACAGATTCATGTCCTTTGCCTAAAGAACTAACAGCTTATTACTGTACCTGTTGGGGAAGTGGATTTACACAAGTTCTCAATCCCATCACTCATGACAATGAAACCACTGTTTCAGTGTCAGATTAGCAGTTAATGGTACAGTTATCAATTAACAGTCTCTGTTATAATTTTACAGACAGTGGAGCCAGAAACATGAATGCAGTGGCTTGATGTAAGCAAAATATTGACGAAAGTACTGTGAACACCACTCAAGAGTTAGAATTCATCTTGCAGTATGTGGATTATCAGAATCGGAAAATGCTGCCTGTAAAAAACTTGAGAATTAGGATGTTCTGTTAAAATTCTTACTCTTGTTTTATTATTGCAAACAATTATTTAATAGGTATAATAGCTTTAAAGTGGTAACTAAAATTAGCGCTTTCCTCCTGAAATGAGTGCATGTGAGAAGGCTGACAGATCCACAATGGGAAGGACTTTTCTATACGTAAATTATTTCTGTGTTTGTATTATCTGAGACTTAAGTTTAAATTGAGGGAGTATTGAAGACCTTTGTATTTAGTTTGAAAATGTTCTGGAAAAAACATCTCTTGATACTTCAGAGGGAGTAATTTTGATGGTGTTCCAGTCTAATCCCCACAGCTCTACGGACTGCTACATGTATTCTTGATTATTGGCTCTTGTTCCTTCTGTGTGAACACTTACAATTTTGTATATCTATGGGTAATTAAGAGAAGGTACTAATAGTTATCAACAATGATCCTGAAACTGGAGGCAGAGATTCTAAATAACATGAACTTTTAGGAAGATTTGCATCAAAACTTTCATGTTTTTAAGAGGCTAAAAAGAAAAGCTTGTTCTTCAGCCATTAAAGCAGTGTAGGCTTGTCTCTGGTATTAGTGTCATAGAGCTTCCTATTTCCAACTAATATTTTTCCTGTATGCTTTGTTGTGGAGACTTTTTGGACTTGGGATTTAATTAAAATATCTTGGAAACTGAATTTTGAGTCTTTATGAGGTCTGCCATTGCAATTATAGAGCTCTTGATTGTTAAAAATCCCTTCATGCTGTTTAAAAGAAAGAATATGCAGTCTTTAACTGGCGTGACATAATTGAGTACACCATAAAGCATGTCTGATTTATGTAATAATTTTAATGACTTTTTATCTCATCTGTCTTTCCTTCCAAGCTGCCAGATCAAATCCATATTTTTTGTAGCTGCACTACTTTGAAGTGACTAAAATAAGTCTTACATTCAAAGCAAAAAAAATGGGGAAAAGAAAACCAAACGTAAGCGTGCATTAAAATTGAGCTGGTTGTATCCTTTTAAGAGTGTAGTCTTTGACAGCAGATTTGAAACGGGTAATATGAAACTTGTAAATGTATGCTTAAGTACTTTACTTGACTGAGATTTGATAGATAGAGTGTGACATTTTTTGTGTTGCTTTCTGATACACTATAGCATGCTAATCTGGACAGTGACTTTGGTTAGATTTTAGTTGTTTGGGGAATTTTAGAATAAAACAATCTGAAACTTTTTTGACAGTAATGCTGTACAGACCTGAGTGGTAAGTCTCTATTTCATACAGTGTTTCATACAAGATAGATCTCTCACTTCAGTATCAGACTAAATTACTACAAATTATTCTACATATATTGTTGCTGATTGACAGCGTAGCACTGCTGTAGAATACATGCAGCATTGCTGTAAAATACTCAGAAACTGCTTTCATTTCAGGATTGTACTACTATTTGCTAATACCAGCTTCAGTCCCTAGAACTTGTAGGTAGAAATTCTGTTTTCTTATTTCTAATTATAAAATAATAAAAAGAACTTTGAGGCTTTTGTATTATATGCAAAAATAAGCCAGCTATGATATGATGTTGTATTGATTTGAGGCTTTTAAATTGTTGTTTTTAAAGTTGTTTGGGTTTTTTTTGTGATTGATCTGAAATGGAAGCATGCAACTATGACTGAAAATGAAAATTCAAGTATTTCTTAAAGTGTATAAAATATTTTCTGTAGGCCCTGAATATATTGAACCTCTTGGTTCCTCTGGGAAACCAGGGAATCATCAGTAAAAAAGCAATAAGCAATGTAAAAGTGATAAGCAATTTTTTGAATGATCATTTACAAATCTGTTAACCTTATTCTGCCAGGAAAGAAATTAAAGTAAGTGTTCCTGAGGGGAATGGAGATGAAAATGCTAATACAAAAGTTTAAGAATTTCTTAGAAAAGCTAGTAGGACATTCTTTCTGAATGTAAATTAGTGTTTAGAAGATTTACTATATAAAATTTCATGTAAATGAAACATATCCTAATACCAACCTTCACACCACAATACCTGAAATAGCATTTAGAGTTTTAGTTTGCATAAAATTATTTTGCTGTGATAATTTATTTTAATTGAGAAGTTTTGTAACAGCTCATGAAACCATGTTTCAAACCCCATCTTTAAGCTGCTGATGTTTGATGTAACAGACTGAATATTTATCATTGAAACTGATCCCTAAAGTAAATTATAGCAAAGCATTTCCATTCCATTAAGTTTAGCCTCTGGGACAGCTTTAAATACAGCAGATAGCCCAAAAGTACAAGCCAGTGTTGCAGAACAGTTCAAAAAGTGTATGTATTTGAAAATGTCAGGAGAATGTAGGCACATAGACTGTAAATATTCCAAATTGGAATTTGGTGGCAAGCACTGGAATTTATGGCCCCATTGTTAAACATCATGTGAGCTTTTAAGTGTTGCCCAATTCATTTTACAGTCATTCTGAGTGACAAAGTAGCAACCCATAGCTTCTCTCAACTGATTCCCAACACAAACCAGTATGGTGTAAAATAAAGGAGAACATTGATTTTGTTCCATGCTGCAGTTAAAAGGTTTCCTTTTCAGTGTGATTGGACATTTGGATTGTGTTCCAAATCTTCTAAATCTTGCTTAAGAAAGGAAAAAGAGGCATCTGTGATTTTCTATCAGCTATTCCATTTTCAGTTTTGCTGCTTATTTAAGCTAGAATATTAGTAAATCTGTTCAATGTTTGTAACTTAAAAGGCTTTTGGTATTACTTTATGTTTTTGCAGTTCTTTGTATTTTCACTTCTCTCCAGGGAAAGTTCCATGTTATACTTCAGGATTCCTACAAAAGTCTTTCAAAAGTGTCTTGCAGAGCAGGTCATCATTTATGAAATGGTGGGGATTTTTTCAAATGCGCATTAATTGGATTTACTAATACTGGAGACTGTTCTCAAATTGTTGAAATAATTTCAGGTGGCATTTTTAATAATGTCCTTTGTAATTGGGGTGTCAGAAGCACAGACTTAAGTAAGATAACATTCCAGAATGTGATTGTAAATGTAGTATTAGAGACTATATAATACTGGCCTATGAGAAACAACAGAGAAACCTCCTGTCTAAAGTAGAATTGGGGAATGGAGGTGGTGTGTGTGCAAACACGTCTATGCATATGTAATATAATGCATGTTAATTCAATGGAGAGCTGTAGGAATGCCTTCCAAAAAACAATTATTACTTGTTTACAAGTATTGGGAAGATGTTAGATACAAATATATTGACACTGCTGACAAATGTTGTTCTTAATGTGAGGTTTTAAATGTACCAGCGTAGGGCCAGAAGTTAATATTTAATTGTGTGGTATTCCAAATAAATGATCTTTGGTTTTCTTATTTTTCATGTCAACAGTAAAATAGGAGCCCATTACAAAAAGAATGAGAATACAAATTCAGAGGAACTTAAATTTACAAAAGATCAAATATAGTTTCTGGTATTCTGAAGTCTTTGTGGTAATGTTTTGATTGAGATTGGAAAGTGCCCATGCTTATAAAGTGTAATTCGTGCGTACTTTTACAATATCCTTTGTCATGCAGTTTATGGAATTAGAGCCTGAGCCAGGATATCTGGACTAGGAAAACCCAGACTTTAAGGCCAAGTTGCTAAACCACCAGTGCATCTTGATACTGACAGCAACAGTTCTTCATAATCACCTCCAAGTATCTAATTTAAAACGTTGGAATTTTAACCATGTGTGGGAAAAGGAGTAAAACTTCTTTCTTACTGCACCACCACCTTTCAGTGCAAAGCTGTAGTAACGAGAATGGGAGAATACATGAATTTCTATTATATATTTCACTACCATCAAGAAAAGAATATTGATGCTGCCAGCAGAGCTCTCTTTGGCCAATATTGGTACAGTCTGATTTTAGACACTGTTGTAATGCCCTAAATGATCTCAGAATAGGAAACTTGAAAACAAACTTGAGAGAAAACATATGCCAGGGGACAAAAAGAAATTGCATTCTCCACAGAATAAGAAGGGGCATAGAAGTGATTGCAGAAGAAAGCAGAAGAAATTCTCAAAATTCCACATGAAATGGGAGCAGGACAGTGACTGAAATGAGAAAATTGACAGTATTCTGAAAATGGAGAGGAGCAGATCCTCCCATCCTAAGAATCTATGCTTATTAAATATGTCATATTTATTCAGTAATTAAAATTGATTTGATGTGCCCTTTTGGAGAAGCTGAGAGATTACATCAGATACTGCATGGTAACTACAAAGAACTACAGATATCTATGTTTGCCTTAAAATGCTGTCTACTGATTTTGTGCTTTCCTTCCTGTTTTGATTTGCTTCCCCATTTTCAGCGTCTCTTTTTAATCTGTGGTGTTCCCATGCTGTAGTTTAATACAGTGCTAAGTATGAGTGATGGCCCACATGTTTAGACATTCTCAGGTAATTTGTGGAGATTATCTGGTCTGGGTTTTACCTGGTACATGCTATAAAGAAAAAGGTAGGGATTGTACTTCTCATCTGAGCTTCAGAGGCTCTTTGGCAGCAGCATGACTACAATATCTAAAGAAGGATATATGGAAATTAACTCAGAGTCATTTTCGGAGTCAGAGCCCAACAAACTAATCTCTAGATGTTTGGAGACCTCCAACTAAGCAGTTGATGCAATTGTCAACTTCGCATCAATTAACCCAGTTAACCCATCTGGGCTTCTTTAGATTTAACACCTATTAATATATTCAGAATTTTTGTAATTCTGACAAGTAGCAACAGGAGAAGGGCTGATTATTATAAGAAGTTCCCAAAATAAACAGAACTTTTAGGAGAGGCATAGAAGGTTGGTTTGTTTTGGTTTGTTTTTTTTTTTGGGGGGGGTGGTTTTGGTTTTGTGTTGGTTTTGGGTTTTGTGGGGTTTTTTGGGTTTTTTTTCCTTAATCCTCTAGTTGTTTTCCATCTTGTTTTCTCTCCCCTGTCACACTGGGAAGGGGAGTGATAGAGTGGCTTAGTGGGGCCCTGGTGTCCAGCCAAGGTCAATCCACTACAAAATGAAAGGGAGAAAACTTGGTAGGATAATTTAGGGGAGAATGGGCAGGAATGAGAAGATCTGACATACGGAAACAATATAGTTGTAAATGACAGGCAGCAATTTATATAGAGTAGTAGTATCTAATGCAAATCTTCAAATGTTGCATATATCACAGATCCAAAATAACCTTCATTCTACAATGCTGAAGTAAGTCTAAAGGCAGTAATAACTTTTAATGGAATGAAGCAATTGTATTAAAAGGAAAAATAAAAGCAAGCTGTAATCAACTTTAGACTCACTAGTTTAACCACAAGACTAAGCGAGGGCTTACTTCAGATTGTAAACAAAAGCCTTGGAAATTCAAACATGGCTATGAGAGCATATAGTGTGTTTCCTCCTTGTCTGTCCGTTCTTCCCCTCACCCTGAGTGGTTTGGGACACTTGAGTTTTTAGAAAATGAATGCAATTAATTTAATTTGCTTAAATGAAGTAATGCTTGACATAAGGCTCTAAAAATACTTACATGGAAATAGATTAATATGAAAATTGAAAGAGGGATTAAAGTTGGTGGAAAAAGATATTGCAGTAAATTCTAAATTATTATCAGGATGGAAATGGAGAGAGATCAGCCTAGGGACACATCCTGTTTCATGTATCAGTGACTTAGGTTGAGTCACCATCTAAGTCAGATGTAATTTGTGGATGAGATGAAGTTGGGAAGTATTGCAAGACCTGCAGAGAACTGAAGAAAATTCTGTGACTTTGGAGGATTAGAATGGAGTGAAACTGAAAACACAAGGTCTTTCACTTGGCTTGGGTTCTAACAAGAGAGTATTTTTTAAAATAAAAATTAGCATACTGGAACCTGAAGCAGTGCTGATCATCCTTACTTTAGTTCAGCCGGGTATTGTGAATTTAGGATGCATTGCATGAGGTTGTATCAGTACAGTACTGTCACAGTACTGGGTTTGATTGTGATCATGATCATTGGTGGTGAAAGTTATTTACCAGTACGAGATGTAAAGAAGGCCTACTGAGATTATGAAAATCATATTTATTGAGAAAAGATTAACCATAGTTATGGAATGGCTTTCTTAAGGCATTAATGGTGAAGCATTTATTTTAAGACATCTGGATAAATTTGTGGATTGGAGTGCAAGGCTGAATTGATTCTAGAGTTAAAATTTCAGTTTGTCAAGTCAATGAGCTTTTGGAAAGGTTTTTCTGGGTTTTGCTCAACCTTGAGTAATGGTACATCTCCCAAAATACCCAGAAATACTACCACTGAAAGAGGTATTAAAGGACTTGAGACATTGTTATGACCTGATTTCTCCCAGCGTTTGCCAGTGGGAAAATGTTTTCTACCTAATTTTACCTTTATTAGGTCTAATGTTTGTTACAATGCATTGTAAGCATTTTGTGAATAACAGTGAGTGTGGGGCAGAATGAAGAGTTATTTATAGATTATATTAACTCAATGTCTGTTTGCTTGTGACTGTGAAAGAATATCCACAGTCTGTACTCTTCTCAGTGCAAACACCTTTTCAATTTGCAATATGAAAACCTTTTCAAAGATTGAGATGTATAGCATATTGTGAAGAAATGGCACTGCTCAAAAGAGAGTCCATATCTCTTGGTGTGAATACAGCTTTGCAGGAACAAGCCCACACTGAAATTGCTGTAAACTGTTATTAAAAAACAGCAAATATTTCTTTTGTGCTGAAGTTAATAAAGTGTATCAGTACAGTCTTGGGAAAAATACTTCATTCAGTGTCAATACTAAATCTGTGTTTGTAAAACAGGTATGCAAGTACTCATAACTGCTGCACTTCAGCTCAGCAGCTTTTGATAATAGAAACCACGCACATCTGGCCTTTATCCTACACTTACTTTCCTGAGTAACTTCATCCATGTGAATGGTCTTATTGAAGCAATAAGAGTACTCGTGCATAAGTGTTTGCTGTGTTCAGGTAGAAAGCTTTGCTTGCTGTTAATGAAATACAGCTAGAACAATGGCAATGGCATTAATCGATCCAGGTGTGGTATGCTGATAGTTCTCCAGAGTGGAGATTCTAATCTCGTAATAGTTATACTGACTTCTTTTTTCCAGCCATTTTTCTGAAACTCTTTGTCTATTAAGACTTAGATTTACAGTAGTTTCTTGAGATTTTGTCAAGCAAGTGGCAGAAGTACTTTGCAAGGATAGTATGTTCAATCTGTCTATATCTCAGTAGGTTCCTTCATCATCACTCCAAAACAAAGGTCTTGCTGACTGGCACTCACTGGGTTCAAAATACTCAAATCTGGGAACTTTGACAAAAAGTAGAAAAGGATGTAGAAAAGGCTTGTTTTGTTCATGTGACCAAACACAGTAGCCACCATGTCTACTGCAGCCTTTATTAACAGTGGAGAAGCAAAACTGAGTGGCTTTATAGTAGGACTGTCAACCACTTGGGAACATTTGAAGACTTGTTAAAAAATTTCTTCTGGGATTTGGCACAAAGCAATTGTCATGCGACTCCTTGGGCCTCCCAGGAGGATACCAGAGCCACGTGCATTAATGTCTGTTATGTGTATCTTGATTCCTGAAGAAAATTTATCCTGGCATGAGAAATGTATAGCATCTGTAAAGTGAAGCAGTTGTTTTGATACAAATAGCTAGTTGATACTTTTTGTCACTAGGGGACCTCCCTCCACTCATAAAAATACTAAATCTCTTTTTTTTTTTTTGTGGAATGCAGTTCAAATTGTTTATTCTCTTTGTGTTGTGACTTTGACCTTAACATCATTTTAGTTGCCAATTATCTCCAGTGTTTGACATGCTTGACATTGTGAACTTTGAATCATTTGAACTCTTTCTTTGTTTTGTCTGCTAGAACTCCTCCCATGAGACTTCCATTCCCTTGTTAGACTTGCGAACAAAATCAGAGGCTCATCTTATGTCATTAGTAAAATGACCACAGTAGATATTGTTCATGAAGGTGCAATGTAAATTACGAAGTTAATGTACATGCAAAATATAAAATAATAGAAAATTTAGTGTGACTATTCATAGTCATCCTTTTTTCCAGCTATGATCCTGGCAGTGCCTGGTAAAAGGACCTTATTTGGAAAGCACATCTCACACAAAAATTTCCACACAGAAGTGGATGGAAGAAAGGAAAAATTAACCCAGATTCTAAAATAAAACAAACATTGAGAACTTAACTGCCAACATCTTTTTTGCTGTAAGTGTTTGGGGAGACATGTATGTTTATTTCAATACTCTAAGCTTCTGGGTTTTTTTGTGGAAATATGTGCTTCATGCTTGTAAGTGTAAAAGAAATTATAGTTCTTAATGCAATTAATATTTCTCTCTGACAATATATAACTGAAACTGATATTTTATGTATTTGAAGTCTCACAGTAGTAGAATATGAGGGGCTAGAAGTGGAAGGGGAAACCATCCCAACAAAATTCACTCATTCTTCAAGTATTTTTCTTAGTGGATTACACCATTGATTCATTTGATTGTCCTGGATGAGAGATTTGCACAGACCTTTTTTATTCAGAGTCTTTACTAAGTTAACATGCTCAACTAATTACTGTTGTACTTAAAATTGTATTTTAGGCCAGATAGAGGCAAATTAAAAAATTCAGGAATTGTTGATGCAAATTTGTTTTTTGCCTCATAAACATTTAAACATAGCACATCCATTTCTATCTGGTATTTCTTTAAATGCTACACTTGCCACCAAATGCAGGTTCATAACCTGAGTTATGGCATTCACAAACAAGCCAGCATGCTTCCTGATGACACTGGAATTTGTTGCAAGCATTCTGCTATTGCATGCAAGGAAATTCAGTGATTCCCTGCCCTGGCACCACAAATTTTGATAAGTGTCTTCAAAATATGCAGGGAGATAAGAAAATAATTTGGTCCAATTCTACATGAAAACAAAACTAATAATGTTCAGTATATGAACATGGATCTCCATCTTAGTAATGTCTGATTTTATCAATATGTAATTGAGCATCTAGGTAATCACATTTTCTGCTTATGGGAGGAGAAATCTAGAGCCATAGGGATCTTTCACTTCAGTGATGAAATTAGCACTTTCATGGGGACAGAATCAGGACTTCAGTAAGCGTGTGGAATTCTCTGCAGAGATTATGGAATACGAGTATTTATGGGGAATAAAAATTACTCTTCTGTTTACCACTGTCTGAATGCTGTTCCATGAATGCAGTCAGGTTGTTGGTTGCCATGTGTCAGGAATAAATCACGTAAACAACTTAGAAACCAAATCCTACCCCTACAAAGTGGCAACAGTAATGGCAGGTACTTGGGACATGTCAGTATGTTTTTTTTAATTAACGTTATGTTGTAAAAATTGTGTGAGTTCTTGGTGAATGACTTGCTTTGCTCTCGAGATGGAGCACACCAGTCCAAATGGATGCTGGTTTATGAATTGCTGTAAGCATGATTTCCGTGAGCCCCTGTAATTGCTCCAGGAACAGTAGGTTCCTGGAGAAGTGACGTATTTGCAGAGCATGTAAAGGAGAAGAGGGGAAACGGATGTGGCATGGGGGGAGCCGAAAGGGGGGTGGAAGGGAGGGGGCGGGATAATCTGAGGACGCTAGAGGACTTATATCCAGATTGGTTTAAGTGGAAGTAAAGATGATTAAAACAAAAGCATACTCTTAAAAATCAGTTCAGTGTTTGAAGACAATTTGTTGTGAAGGTTTTAGCTACTAAATTGTGCACAGGTTCAAAGTCTATATAAACTGAATGTCATCAATGATTGTCATGAGTTTGTCCATTTCCTTTGCAGTACCAGGGTCCAGTATCTGTAGAGCACATGATATAAAAAGAACTATGTATATACTGTAAAGGTTTTTCTCTGTCACATTTGTACCTGTACCTGTATTTGCAGCTTCTGAGATTTGCTTGGGAATGGCAGTTGTAGTTGATATATGTAGGGCTGACATACCCCTATCTGGTCACTTTCTGGAGAGTGCAGTGTTCTGCCTGTACCATGACTTTTTCAGCATGCCACAGAATTTATCCTTTTTTTTTTTCTTTCCTGGGATACAGGATTCCACAACTTCTCACTTTTTGTTCCTGATCGGCATTCTTACTCAAAGCAGCCTGGCTCTTGATTAAGGGATTAAAAGTCAGCAGACTAACCAAAGGTGATTTTTTTTTCTCTCTTTAAGGTATTTTTCTTGAGCCTCTTATACAAAAAGAGCAATTTGTAAACTTCAAGGAGAAAATTGCATCACTGCATCTGATTTTTTTTTTATATAGCCTTATTCTACATTGACCAATCCTGTTTTTTTCAGTTGTTCTTTCCACTATAATTTTCAGTATATTATTTCTCAACATCTTTGTTTGTTTTCACTAATTACAGTTTTGGATATGAAACTTAACTAGATTTGCCAAAATGACAATCCAGTGAACCAGGACTAGTTTAGAGGGGAAAGGGCACAAATTGGTGTTTTGCAGTGCATACTCTATTTTGATTGGGTGTTGCTTTCTCTTTTGGAAGATTCTTAGATAACAACCTGAGAGTGCAAACCCACATTAACCAAGGAGGGAGAGTGGAAAGCAGGCCATTGTGTCAAACAGCATCCCTGAGCTTTGCATAACTCTTGCTGTTACTACCCTACGTAACTGCTGCCTGCTTTCTGTAGAGAGGATTTGTCTTTTCAGCAGGTGTGCTGCTTTTTTGCTTCAGGATTTTTGTTTTGTTTGTTTGTTTTTGTCTTTAGTTTGGACTAATTTCTTTCAAACTGGAGTACTATTTTAAAAACAAAGTAAGATTTAAGTATGTATTCACTTTATCTTGGAAGCTGCTCTGATGGGTACACAACAGCAGTACTTCTGGCCACAGTATGATGCATTGCGAAAGAAACAGGATGTAGGCATGCCAGAGTTTTACAAAGCCCCCTTTTTTAAAAGTGGGAGTGTACAAATGTGTTGAAGTATATCCAGTGTCAATTAGACTACAAAGGAATGGCCATCCCTTTGCAGACTAATTAAACTTCCTACTCTTGCCGATTTGGAGTCAACAGTTATTCTGTACTGCTTCCTAGGCAGAACTAGGAGGCCTGCAGAGAACAGGATCACACAGAGCTTTGACTTTCCTGCCTTCATAAAGGATCTGAACTTCTAAAGGGAAGGCTGTGCCTTTTTATGTTTTTATGTCATTGCTTTATGAAGGATCACTAACATGGAACTAGCATCAAATGAAAAAAAATCTATCCTTTAAATATTATAATATAAATGCATCATAGAATCAAAGTAAACTTTTATTTTACTGGTAAATTTTCATTCAAATACTGACCATCTGTTAAGCATGTTTTCTATTTTCTATAGCACAACTTAATAAAACAGACAAATTTTAAGAAATTTCTGTTGAGGGGAACCAAATTCATAAAAGGTTCAACAATCAAGTGCTTCTTGCTTCACTTGATACAATATATTAATCATAAAATTTATTAATGGTGGAGTTCTCATATATTTTACTGTATTCCCAAAGGAACGCGTCACTGGTGTACAAAAGATTACTTTTATTTATCCCCAAAAAAGAGGGATCACCGGTGTGGTTGTTCCTCATTCATCCATAAGAAATGTTCGTGCTGGAGGGATTCTGACTTTCCCAGTCAATCTCTGCTTTTCTGCAGAGAAGCTGACAGTAAAATCTATTCATAGTTTTTTAATCAACCGTCTTGAAATGTACAATGATAATGTGCAATTGCAAACAGTATTTTCAGCACAAATCCTGTTCTTCTGAGCTGTGTTTCCTTAGGATCCCTACTGGCATGCTTGCTGCAGTGACACTGGTGACAGGCCGTAGTTGGGGCAGAGACTGTCTCATACCACTCCAGCCACTCCCTCTGTGTCTAACCAGATTTTTGGCTTTCATGGAGCAGTCACTACATCCATGTTACTTGTCTGGTTGGACCTGGTATCCAGTGCTGTGACAGATACTCTTGTGAGCAATCTAATCTGTGTTCTCTGTTTTAATCCCCTCTTCCACTGTTTTTCTGCTGTTTTCCAGTATTTCTGTCAAGCATGAAGAAATATTTATCTTCTATTATGTGTTTTATATAAATGCAGGACCTTTGATCCTGACATATACTAATGCAATACTTCAGACACTAATGCAATACTTCAGACACAAATTATGTCAGTGGTGAAGAAGGGAAACAATGTGTTCCCTTCAAGTAATTTGAGGGCAGGATATCTGGGTGAATTCTACTTCCCGTAGCCTGTCATGGGTTCTAAACATTACAGAAGAACATCTAAGCACTCAGCATCACCAAGGGACTACATAGGAGACACACAGCTTGTTCCACATGGCATTTAAGTTATCATTAACCCAGTACTGCCAAGTCCATCACTAAACCGTGTCCCTACCATTGGAACAACCATACCATGAGATTTGTGTCCAATTAAAAGGTTTCTTATAAATCTCTCTTATTTTGCAATAAAGCTGGTGCAACAGCATTAGAGACCAAATAAATTTCCCATGCCTGGAATTAAATGAGTATGGTGATTTCTGAAAATCTAAACCAACACTTTCTTTTCATTAGTGTTCATTGTTCTAATTTCATACTGCAGCTCTGCTGGTGTTTTGAGTTTTAGCTAGTGGTTTAGGCCTGCCAGTCACAACTCCTAGGCTGAGCACAATGACACAAGGTGTCACAAATTAAGGCTCTGTACTATCATACACTGTGAAAATTATCACAATGAAAAATAAATAGTATGTAAACAAGTTAATGAGTGTAATAGGAACAATTGCATTGTCCAAGTAAAATAAGGAACTCACCTCTTAAACTATCTAGAATGTCAGTATTAAAATGGCATCCTTTTAATACACCAATTCTGGACAGATACAGAGAAACACAATCTGAGAATGACAACAGGTAGTTATTTTTAAACTCACTGAAGAAGTGAAAGTTTTAATTGCCCTTTAGTTTCTCTCTTTCGTGGGTAGGGACTTCACTGGCGAGAAGTAGCTATAGTGAAATACACAGTGACACGACATAAGGTCAGACCATATTAAATTTACATGTAGAAGTGTAGGATAAATTGTAAGGCTGTGGTGTGAATTCTGCTGATGGAACATACAGAGCTGCATGGCATTTATGCCATGTTTTCACCAATTAAGAATTAAACATTTATTTTTACCACTGTTCATATTTCCACCTCTTCTTATATCCAAGTAGGCAGAGTTAATTATTCCGTGTATGACAGTAGGATACAATACAGAATAAAACCTTAGAATCATCATAATCCATTTTAAAATGCCTATAGAGAAGGAAAATCTTTACATTTCCTTGGTACTATTAAAAGTTCTATATAAATACCAGGCTGATTCCAGTTCAGGTTAAAGCTGTCTGCCCAGGTGGAGAACTGTTCTGGGGACCAACTCCCTACAGTTCTCAGGACAAGGTGAGGAAGCTTCAGTTATGTGTGATCTATGAGAACTGGAGTCATAAGTGTGTAAAATTTAGGGAAAACAATGTATTTGTAAACTCTGATTACTAATCCAAGACTCCATTCCAAAGGCAGCCTCCTGGTTTGATATTAACAGTCCTCATCTCAATGATAGTTTTGATGGCACTGATACCTTCCTGTAGATAAATTCTTTGCATAGTGGTATTCTCTGGCATCTCTCTTCAGGTGTTTCACCAGAACTGTTGGTGTCATCTTACACCATAATCTTGCACAAGCATTTGGAGAATAAAAATTGATTAAGTAAATGAGTACCAGATCCTCCAAGTATATCTCTATAGATGACTTGAAGAAGATTAATGGCTCTTTTTGTACACGTATTTTCCTTGGTTAGTATCCAATATAATAGCAGTATCATTTATGAAAAATGGTTAACCGAGTACTTGTCATGTGAATTTACATCCTGTTTCCTTGCCACTTATCAGAAAGCCAGAGGCGATACGCCGTTTCTGGTTTTCTGTTCCCAGAGGAGACAGAGGTGCTATAGCTGCGGCAAATGTAAACCTGGCAGACACTGGAGACAAGTAGGGGGAAGGAAGTACGTTAAGTGCTTAAAGGTGGGTAGTGTAAATATCATTTTCCCACTCCCCATGCTGTTGAAATCCCAAATATTTAGACCAACTGATAAAGCCAAAGGAGAGCTCTTTGTTTCCATGCTCAAAGCGAGTTTTGAAGGCTGTTTAGCTTCAAGTGAGGAGTGTTATTGCAGCAAAAGTAACCATGATCTAAGTTGCCTTAATACTTTTAACACAAAATTGTGGCAGCTTGGGTTTCAGCACGGCTGGTTATCCCTCCTGGCTTAGGGTTAGGAGTGCTTGTTTAGCAACAGAAGCCTGTGTTGGGGTGCCTTGCTGCCAGCAGTACCACAGATGGTTGCAGCAAGTTGTTCATGGTGCTTGCTGGACCAGAGTTTATTAAAATATTGGTATCTGTATGTTACTGTTTAAGCAGTCAGATTATGTTTAAATCATTAAATTCATCAGGTTTCTCTGAACAGTGAAGTAACAGCATCCTCAATTACTCCTTTGTCCATCAAATTAAGCATTTTGGTGATGCCCTTTACTGGAGAAGTGCTTGCTTTGGGAGCATTGTTTCTATTGCACTAAGTCTGTGTTTTCTACTAGCAAAGAAACTTTTGTCACTGATCATGCTCTGGTTTTCCCCCTCGAATCAAAATGGCATTTTTACTGCTATACAACAGTTGTTCAATTTTGAAACTAACATGCACTGAAACAGCTTCGGAACCCTACCAAATCCAGTTTAGTAGCCCAAATGGTTCCTGTTTTTCAAAGAGTACATGCAAAAACATTACTAACAAATCGTATGTAGAGAAGTATTTGGTATCAGCTATATTTCTGTAGTAGATCCCTCTAACAGAAATGTAGCAAGTGGGATTTTTTAATGTGCGAATGTGAATTGTCTGCACTTCAGATAAGGCTCTTTTAAAATAACTGTGTCTGGAAGGAAGAAATTACATTATGGGCTTTTGTATTTCAATATGGATGTGGAACTTGTGCTAAACCAGTGATTATAATAAATGTAATTCCATTATAATATAGACACACCATGGCTAAATGCATACATAGTTTTCAAACACAATGCAGCCAAAATTCCGCACACATTTACTGAAGCCAAGTAAGCCAATGTAGCAAATTTCATACAATGTATTCCCATGATAAGCTGCACTGTATTTTCCTCACTGCCTTCTAGTTTCTATCTCTATATAGAGGTAGAAACATTTATCTGTCAAAGCTAATGTCATCCTAGGGAAGTGAAATTTCTTAAAGTATATTTCTAATCTTCAGTTCCAAGTAATATGTGTGCCATCAGCAATTAAGTTTGAATCTGGAAACTTCACTGAAGCTGTATCCAGTCTGCAAGAGGTGCCTGAATACCTGTTAGGCATAAAACATAATTAATTCTAATGCAAAATATTTTTATTTTCTTCTTGTAAGCAAGAAAAGATGGATTTCAATTAAAATTTGACTGTTACCTGAAGAAATTGGGAAGATAGATTTTACCAAAATAAAGTCCCCAACAAACCAAATCAATCTGCCTGTATTTCTGCTAGGTGTTACAGTTCTCAGCTGTACTTGTTCAGACTGTTTAAAGAAATGGTTTACTTTTCAGTGGAGCCTGATTCTCTTTAGTTTATTTGCTGTCCTTTGAACTAAAGCTGAGTTTAAACTGGCTTTGTCTAGACTGCAACAGCCTCTTTAAAACCAGCATTTTAGAATTATAGTTATTAGTTCTAGAGAAGATAAATAACATGTCCGTTTTCAGGGAAACTGTAAAAAACAGTAAACACAAATACTTTCATTAACGGCAGTGCTCTGACATGAAAGATTTATAAACAATAACTGGAAATAGTAAATTAGGCAAGAAAAATAAGTCCTTTCTTAAAACTGACTATGCTGCTCCTTAAGTCTCTTCCTATTGTGGCACTGCCTATTTGTATTCATTTAATTAAATCTTGGTGCTGAGGGCTCTAACAATTATAGCCTTGTTAATGACAGACAATAGCACAGCCTTCTCTTGCAAGTGTCCTCATTTTATATACAGTTTCACAGACTGTAATATTGGGAGAAACAGTGTATCTGTTGTCCTGGCTCTAGATTTATTGACTATCTGCTACATTAATCCAGTAATTCAGTAGCTGATTTGGGTAGTTTAGATAGTATTTGGTAATAGCTTTCAGTGACACCTTAGTGTCAGATTTGTATGATTTCTGGTTTTGGCAAAACTATGTAAGCAGTTGCATCAATATAATACTTTTTAGGAGCATCAATAGGCGTTTTTACTAGCATCTGGAGGGAACCTTCCCTCCAGATGGATGTATGCTATTTAAGTATTAGCAGATGAGTGCTAGGGTATGATTCACCAGTTGTACCAAATTATGAGATGCAACAATCTCTCCCTCTCTCTCTTTCTCTCTCTCTCTTTTTTTTTTTTCGTTAGTATTCTTTACCTCTGGAATTATCCTTATATTTAATTTCCCTCTTTTTTTTTTTCCTATCAAATCTTAATGGATATTACTGTGTAGCGTTTTTAATTTGCAACTGCGAAATTAATGAACTGGTATAGATTGATAGTTGCATATAGCCAAAATTACCTTTTACAATAAAGCAAAGAAGCAAATGAAAACCGGGATGTGCACATGGATCCTATGCATCCAATGGAATGCAATGAAATCAATAAAATAACTTAAACATTGTTCTGTCCTCTATAAATTATATTTCTAATAGAAACCAGGCAGTCCATGCCTATATGAAACAGACTGCACCAGGCATTCTCAATAGTGGAAAAAATTGCAAATCACTTGCAAATTGGCAAGCATTTTCACTAAATAAAAAAGGTCTAAAATAGTAGAGCCAACTAGTGAGCACTACAACCACCTGTAAGCTCTTCCGACGGAAATTATTAAAAAGAGTTCCATCAAAAGGAGGGACAGCCTGACTCAAGATGAATTAATGGAAAGGGGCACTGCCCCTTTCCACCTACTGTGAAAAACACAGGTCTACATTTGTGAAGTTCCTTTCCCATATCTTAAAATGTGCTCCACCAACTACTACACTGTGTATAAAAATATTTTGGATTGGAAAGTTTCAGCTTTGCAATTCTCATGTGTAATAGGGAAAGGAACACAAATGTCAGGATTGACTTGCAGCAATTAGGAGAAAAACATGCACAGACAATGATAGCTACATACTTCTACAAGTTATACTTGACATACCATCTATTGCAAAGTGAAATACTGTCACCTTTAAGAGCTTGGTGCTTGAGTAATGAAATGCACTTTATAAATTTTCACGTGGCTCTGTAATGTCAGTAAATGAAAAATGGCACATCACATAGGGCCATTTTAGGGAAGAATTAAATACTTAAATTCTAATTCAGAACACTGATGTATTGGAAAATATATTTTTTAAAATTTTATGAACAGAGGGGTAGTTGGGGATTTCAACTTACCAGAGGTATGCTGGAAATAGAACACAGTAGAGAGGAAACAGTCTGGAAGGTTCCCAGAGTGTGTGGAAGATGATTTCCTGGCATGTCTGGCAAGGAAGCTAACCAGGGGAGGTGTCAGCTGGATCTGTTTTTTGAGGAAGGACTAGTAGGAGATGTGGTGATCTGAGGCATGTTGGGCAGGGCACCAACAAAATGCTAGAGTTTTAGGCTCTCAGAACAGTAAGGATGGGGGTCAGCAGGACTGCCACCTTGGACTTGCACAGGACAAACGCTGGCCTGTCTAGGAGACTGGTTGAGAGAGTCTCTTGAGAGGCAGTCCTGAGGGGCAAAGGGGTCCAGGAATGCTGGACATTCTTCAAGAAGGAAATCCTAAATGTGCAAGAGCAGACTGTCCCCATGGACTGAAGAATGAGATAGTGGGGAAGAAGACCAGCCTGGCTGAACAGAGAGCTTTAGCTGGAATGCAGGCTTAAAAAAAAAAAGGGAAGTTTATGACCTTTGGAAGAAGTGGCAGATCACTCAGGAGGACTACAAAGATGTCGTGAGGTTATGTAGGGAGAAAACTAAAACTTGCTCTGGCTACTGCCATAAAAGACAATAACAAATGTTTCTATGAATACATCAATAACAGGAGGACTAAGGAGAACCTCCACCCCTTATTGGATGTGTGGGTAAACATATTAACAAAGGACGAGGAAACGAATGAGGTACTCAATGCCTTCTTTGCCTCAGCATTTAATAGTATGAACATTGGTTGTTGGGGTAGCCCATGCCCTGAGCTGGAAGACAGGGATGGAGGACAGAATTAAGCCTCCATGGCTAAGGGGAAATGGTCAGTGACCTACAACTCCACTTAGACACACATAAGTCTATAAGGCCATATAGGATCCACACAAGGGTACTGAGGGAGCTGGAAGAAGTGCTCACTGAGCCATTTGCCATCATTTACTAGCAGTCCTGGCTAACGGGTGAGTACTTAATTGGCTGGAGGTTACCAAATGTGACACCCATCTACAAGAAGGGTCAGGAGGAAGATCTGGGGAACTACAGGCCTGTAAGTCTGACCTCAGTTCCAGGGAAGGTCATGGACCAGATCATCTTAAGTGCCATCACATGGCATGTGTAGGACAACCAGGGAAACAGGTCCAGCCAACATGGATTTATGAGTGGTCCTGCTTGACTGAGCTGATCACCTCCTGTGACAAAAGTGACCAGTTTAATGGATGAGGGAAAAGCTGTGAACAGCCAGGATGTTTCTACCTGGATTTCATTAAAGCCTCTGACACTGTCTCACACAGAATTCTTCTGGAGAAACTGGCTGCTGGAGGAGTAAAAAAACTGGCTGACTGGCCAGGCCAGAGAGTGGTGGTCAATGGAGTTACATCCAGCGGGTGGCCAGCCACTAAGGATATTCCCCAGAGCTCAGTTTTGGGGACAGTTCTGTTTAATATCTTTATTGACAATCCAGACAAAGGAATCCAAGTGCACCCTCAGTCAATTTGCAGATGACACCAGGCTGGGTGGGAATGTTGATCTGCTGGAGGGTTGAAAGGTTCTGCAGAGGGATCTGGACAGGCTGAATCAATAGGCCAAGGACAACGGTATGAGGTTCAACAAGGTGAAATGCTATGTCCTGGACTTGGGTCTCAACAACCCCATGCAGTGCTACAGGCTGGGGCAGAGTGGCTGGAAAGTGGCCTGGCAGAAAAGGACCTGGGGGTGCTGGCTGACAGCTGGTTGAACATGAGCCAGTTGTGCCCAGGTGGCCAAGAAGGCCAATGGCATCCTGGCCTGGATCAGCAATAGTGTGGCCAGCAGGACCAGGGCAGTGATTGTCTCCCTGTACTCAGCACCAGTGAGGCCTCACCCTGAGCCCTGTGTCCAGTTTTTGATCCCGTACTACAAGAAAGACTTTGAGGTGTTGAGTGTGTCCAAAGAATGGCAGCAGAACTGGTGAAGGGTCTGCAGAACAAATTTTGTGAGGAGGGGATGAGGGAGCTGGGATTGTTTAGCCTGGAGGAAAGGAGTCTAAAGAGAGACCTCCTGAAAGGAGGTTGTGGTAAGGTGGGACTCAGTCTCTTCTCCCAGACAGTGACAGAAAAAGAGGAGATGGCCTCAAATTTCATCAGGGGAAGTTTAGATTGGATATTAGGGAAAATTTCTTCACAGAAAGGGTTGTAAAGCACCGGAACAGGCAGTCCAGGGAAGTGGTGGAGTGCTTATTTCTGGAGGCATTTAAAAGGCATGTAGATGTCGTATTTAGGAGTCTGGTTTAGTGGTGGACTTGGCAGTGCTGGGTTAATGGTTGGCCTCAATGATCTCAGAGGTCTTTTCCAATCTAAACAATTCTATGACTCTATGAATTAGATTTTTAGAAAAATGCCTTTTTCTAGCTGTGAATTGTAATGCAGCCAGACAACCAACCATTCGCTAACCCATTCATGAACTGAGATTTTATCTTACTCGAAGAGTGTTCTATGTCAGATATAACTGTCAAGTACTGCTGTTGATTATTCTCACCCTAAATTGCTCCAACAATTCAGTATCTATCCAAAAAATTACATTTATTCTGGCATATTCTTACAGTGTCTATCAACTTCAGTGGTATTTACATTTATTGCAGAGAAAACTATTTGTATTACAAGGTCATAGTCCTCAAAAAGGCCTCAAAGACAAGCCTCCATATCTCATCCTTGCTATATTTCGCACGTTGTATTGGATGTAGGTCTGCTCAGTGGGCAGATGTGGTCTCTAAAGAGTTTGCATATTGGTTCCACCATCCTTCAGATGAAAACCTGACTATTAACAGGCATAATGGAAACCAGAGATATTTCTGAGCTATATCATTAATGTATTTCCAGTTAAAGTTGGAGGGAATGTTGCTGATGTGGCTGGTAAAAGACAAGATAGAAATGCTCGTCAATATCACACTCTTCTGCCTTCTGTAGCTCGTACCAAGGGGAGGACTGTTTTGTAAACTTCAGGTCCTGCTGACAAATACATCCAGATAGAAGGCAGAATCTTGGCACACAACAGAGAAAACAGAAGCATAATTTCTTACAGTGACAGGATAAAGTCAAGTAAATTTTCTGTTACCATGTGCTAATTTGTCATCTGACAAAATAAAAAGGACTTTGGAAGGAAGCCCAAAAGTTTTAGTAGCTCTCCTGCAAGTCAGCTAGACTGAAGCAACAGTCAAGATAATGAATCTCAAGAGAAAGACACCATCAATAGTTTAGCCTAGAAGGAAGGGTAATACAGACTTTCCTTCAAAAAACGTGGCTCTAATCTCTTAAACCACACAGTGGAAGATTATATGCACATTCCTGCCATCCCATTACCTCTGGAAAAACCTGTAGAGAGTAAAGACCCATTAATGCTTTCAGATCTTGAAAAAAAAAAATCTGAATTATGGATCATACAGACACATATGAATTAGAAAGGTGCTCTGATTTCTCAAGACTTCTTTGTGCTGTGTGGTTTCTTGAGGCTGTGGCAGGAAGGCAGAAAAGGGAGCATCTTAACTTCTTGTCTTGTTCACGCTGTCTCAGGCCAGAAAACCCAGAGGAAGAAATTGAAGATTGCACCGTTGCTTAAAGCAAAAAACCTTAGCTTCAGAGAAGCATTTTCAAATGCTTTATTTTTTTCTAATTTATCTATGAGATCCAACAACCTGTCTTTGAAGTCGTCAGGTTCTAGATTGTGTTTGAGAATGCCAGTATAGGTAGAAGGTCTTGTTGGGATGTTCATTACACTCACTTCCAGATCCACCACCAAAGTCTGGGCTTCCTTGCAATCCCATCATGGAATCCAACATCTATGTCCTATGCAGCTTTCAGTAAGTGTGGCAGGATTGGCACGTGTACTGAAAACTTACAACTAACATGTTACAAAGGCACTTGGTAGAGAGAAAGATTAAGCAATATGCATTCCAGCTGAAGGAGGAAGTGAGATTCAGTATCAGAAAGAGAGGAAAGGTGAAGATTTAATCCCTTTTACAACGCCTGCCTCATGCCATTACAGCAACAGACTCTAGTCAGGAAGGTGGATATAATTACACAAAAAATGGGATGAAAACCCACTTGTCATCTAAGTGAGCTGGTGATGTGCTCACGTGAAAACAAGTGGGTTTGATCATGAAAGGACAGCTCAGGAAACCATTCAGACTGCTAGGAGCAGTGAGGGGAAAGAAGCCAGGACAGCCCAGTCTGAACAATGCATAACTTCTTTTAGGGAATAGTGTTCCTGAAGGCTGAGACTTCATTCACTGTTTAGGAGGAGAGAGGAAAAGGGAGATTGGACAAGGTGGAGAGAGAGCATTTGTACCTTGAAACTGTGTAACAGGAAAATGAGACCAAAGGATGACTGCCAAATCCATTGTGGAGATTGATATGTTGTTGTCTCCATAGACATATTGTTGGCTTACTGTTGTACTTTCCAAAAATGAAAGCCAGATTCCTTCTCCTCCTCAGATTTTCTTTGTTTAGATGCCAGTATAGTTTTCTTAAGAGATAAAGGAAATACAGCAATAGTGTGGGGCCTGTTTCCATCCTTTGCTTGCTGTGATTGAATTAAGTTGCAGTCTATTCTCTTTTTTTTTAAGTCTGTAAAGGAAAGAGTAGAATTGGATGACAAATTAACAAATATTATAAATGGTCATGACAACCATCACAAGAAGGTTTTCCTTCAGTCATTTGGTGGTCATTTGAGAAAAGTCTAATCACTTTATTTCTGTACAGACAGCATACTAACTGCCCTCACCTACTGAAAGTATCTTCTGAAGAAATACTGGCAAACCATAGACAATCAACCACATTAGAATAGTTTCTTCTGGAGTAAAAGGAACTACGTGACTCTAAGAACAATAAACTATGTGACTAAGAACAGTATCATAATAAGGGTGTGCACACAGAACTTGTGCATCATTGGTTTACGATCATTCTGATTAGATTAAGCCTAAACTAAGTGTTTGCACCAGGAAATTGCATGTTCCTATCTTAAAGCTTATAACAGGGTATGTCAAGAGTTATATATCAAAATGTTTGGTACTGAATTTAGTTATTCACTTCACATCTCACCATCTTATATTTAAAGTGCCATACCAGAAAAAAATGCTTCTCATTATTTTGAAAAATGTCCAGTAAACATGATAATGCCAGTTTCATAATAGAAATTTGGGTTTAGATGCTTATTTGTATGTACATATAAATATAACTGGCTTTTCACAAAAATAAGCCTCGGTTTGAATGGGGGAGGATTTTGCCTGTGTTTTCTCAGTATGTGAAACTCAACACATTTATCAGTGATATGCATACAGCTAACAAAAGCAGCAGTGTGTTAACCACTCCTGGAATTTCTATTTAGTAGCTATAGTTAAGGTCACAATTGTACCTGAAACTTTGAAAAATGCTTGGGCTTATTTTGAAATAGGGAGGAGAATTCTTGCATGTGAGAAGCAGAAGAGTAAAATGGAAAAAAATATTTACAGTGGCTTATAAATAAATACAAGAAGGGTATTCCAAAGCTGTTGCAGACAAAACAATGCCAAATTGAGAGCAGCTCTGAGGAAAAGGGCTTTGTTGGTGGAAGAGAAGCTCAACATGACCTGGCAATGTGCACTTGCAGCCCTGAAAGCCATGTCCTGGGCTGCATCAAAAGCAGAGTGGCCAGCAGATCAAGGGAGGGGATTCTGCCCCTCTGCTCTGCTCTGCTCTGCTCTGCTCTGCTCTGCTCTGGTGAGACCCCACTTGGAATGCTGTATCCAGCTCTGGGGCCTCCAACATAAGGACATGGACCTGTTGGCACAAGTTCAGAGGAGGATAATGAAGATAATCAGAGAGCTGGAGCACCTCTCCTATGATGACATGCCAAGAGAGTTGAGGTTGTTCTGCCTGGAGAAGAGAAGGCTCTGGGGAGACCTTACATCTGCCTCCAGTATCCAAATGGAGCCTACAAGAAAGCTGGGGAGAGACTTTTTGCAAGGACATGTAGTGATAAAACAAGGGGTGATGGCTTTCAACTGACAGAATGCAGGTTTAGATTAGATATAAGGAAGAAATTCTTTACTGTGAGGGTGGTGAGGTACTGCCACAGGTTGCCCAGAGTCCCGTCCCTTTAAGTCAAGTTCAGGCTGGATGGGGCTTTGAGCAACTTGGTCTAGTGGAAGATATCCCTGCCCATGGCAACAGGGCTGGAACTACATGCTCTTTAAGATCCCCAAACCATTCAATGATTCAATTAATTTTTTTTAATTGCTTGTTAACCTAAATCTCTAATTGATTCAGAAAAAGCATAAACAAAAAAACACCAAGTGAAACACCTTTCCTCTCCCTTTGCTAGGTTCAGCTTCAGTCAAATATAATTTCTCTACTCTTCCTGCTTTCAAGTTCCCTCATTTTCACCACCTGTTACAGTGAGACTGTTCCAGTATCTCTACATCAGGACACTGCATGAAATTGGCATTGGTGAATAATGGTTACTTTCTGACACTCCTTGTTTGCTCTTTCTCCTCTACTCTTCACTTCCTCTGCTGCAGCATGAGTGACTCACACCATAGCCCCCTCACAGATTAGTGGAGTTCTGCCAGCTACTTTTCTTTCAGCTGTCTTGTGCCAGTTTGCCTCCCTCATTTAACAGATCTACTTGCAGAGTCTGAGGATGCTGTGAGGCAGGCTGGGACAGAAAGTGTGTGAAGGAAAAGAGATGCTGTGGTCTGGAAAAATGACAGTATGGGAAATCATTTGCTCCAACAAGGAGGAAAGCAGACTGGGTAAAGAGAGGATTTAAGGTTGGTATCCCCTTGCATTGCCCTGGGCACCGCAGGGAAGAATGCTGTTAATTGGGATGTAATGGAGGCTGCAGGACTGGGGTCTCCATAGCACAGTCAGGGTCAGGAGAGGAAGAAGCTTTTTTTGTGAAGAGGAACATTGGAAGGAAGAACATACTGTAGGTATCAACATTTTTCCAAGCCATTTCTTTTGTTGTTGGGTGTCAAGGTATCGGCGGGGACCAAGTCCTGCATCCATCAAATAGAACACAATTTTGAAATTTTAGTGCATCATAGCTGTGAGAAGAATGATGAAAAGCAGCCATTTGCCATGGCTTAAGTAGCTTGAAATACAAGCAGAGACACACAGATAAAGCACTAACTGAGGGAACATAGATTATTGGTTAGACAGTGTTACTGTCCAGATCTTAACTATTGTCTTGGTGATTTTACTCACTGGGCTGTGCAAGACTAGTTTTTATTACATCTGTAATTTAAATGAGTAATTCTATAATAAGCTAGAGCTAAAATAATAAACTGGAATATATTTACATCTCTATAGACAAAAGTGGATTCTTAGCTCCTTTATTAAGGTAATATTTTACTTAAGCAACACACATATTAGCAAGATTATTGTTTTTCCGTGTTCTTTTCAGAATACAGCACTTGTTTTTCAGTGTGCATCTATGAGTTCTCAGTTTCTTTCAGTCCCTACACAGACAATAGATTTATTAATTATTAGTTACTACTTAACACACACATACACCTATATGTGTGAGTAGTTAGAACAAAAGTCTTCTTCAGAGAAAATGTTGTGTGTTATGACCAAAATATATTCGCATATATCCTATATACACACACATATACACTTACCTGGTCTTGCAAAGCAAGTAGAAAAGGCATGATGAATTGCCAAGGAACTATTACCTCAAGGGAAAATACACCCAAAAGCTCAGGCATTCAAATCTACTATGCATTTAAAGTAAAAACCTAATCCATGCTAAAAGAAACCCAAATCAGAAGACCTGCAGTGTCATCAAGGCTCATTTCATCTACTAACAAAAGTAGAATATAAAATCTTGCATCCAACTTACCTGCAACAACTTTTGCTTTATTAACTGAAATGGAACTGAATTTGGCCCCATGCTTTAAGAATCTAATTGTCAAGATGGCTTTTTTAGGCAAGCCGTGTCAAGGCAACCCTACTGTATCACCAAATTATTTTCCTGCTATTTCTGGGCTTGGGGTGTGGTGAATGGGTTACGGTCAAGGGATTTTTAAAATTGTGCTTCCTAACTGCTTTTAAGTGAATCCCACCAAAAAAACCAAACCAAACCAAACCAAACCAACCAACCAAACAAAAAAAAAAAAAAAAAAAAACACCAACCAAAAAAACCCAACATGTTAGTGGGAAGCTTAACTTTGTATTTTCTGAAGAAGAAAGTCTCGAGGGCCACATTTTTTTCAGAAGCTTAGACAGTAATGTGTAAATTGCACGTATTTGCAGTGCTGACACTGGGAAAGATGAATGTGCTTTCTGGCTCAGAAAAGGAAAAATGCTTTCCTCTGCACTGAAATTCACAATCTCTATGACCTTGCTTCCCTGTATTAGTCTTTTTTCAAACCTGGTTTTCTGGCTAAAATGATCTATTTGTTATTTCTTAAAAACACCAGTGTGTCATATGTAATTTAATAAATGTAAATTTAATAAAATGCTCACATTTGCTGTTTTTCTGCACATTGGCTTGAGATGAAAGTGTTTGGAGACAAAAAATCCATTGATGATCTAAAGAATACAATGTTTAAGTGCTTGCAGTGTCTCATATGATGATTTTAATACATGTCCAGCATACAGAATCATAAAATAATTTTGATTGGAAAAGACCTCTAAGACCAATCCAGCTGTGAACCCAGCACAGCCATGCCCATTGCTAAGCCATATCCCTAAGTGCCACATTTCCACGTCTTGGAAAATAAGTCAGTGTCTTTCATTCTGGTACAGTACATAAATTACTTGTTTTCCAGGTGATGTCCCCATTTTGTAACAATTTTTAAATCTAGTATAATTCAGACAGCACTAAAATTTAGCTTATTCAAAAATATGAAAACCAATGGAAAATTAAGAGAAACATTGCTCAATATAAATTGGAATTTTTTTCTCTGTCCCCATACAAAATCATGTTGTAGAGGGATGTCTTACTATAATCTCATTAAAAAGAGCATTCAATAAATGGATATTCTTTGGCTCTTAATATTCCCAAACTGGAGAAAAGGGAGGGGTAGTATTGCATACTGTATCAAAGAGGATGTCCCAGTACTAATCATCAGAATATTTCCAAACAAGTACAGAATAGATGCTGATGGGGAATGGAATTCTCCAGTGCACACTCTAATATTTAAACCCAAAATCTTGTTTGTAAGAATTGTCCATGAGTTCTAACAGCACTGACTAGATCATACCTTCCTATATTTTGATTGTTGTCACTGTTAGTAAAGAGTGTTTAAAACAAAATATTTCTCATGAGTGTGCTCATTCTGCTGAAGATTTGAAATCAAAAGAAAAATTCAGTCTTTTCGCCTGTTTCTTTCCTCCTGACCTTTTTTTGGATGGGGGACAAATAGAACTAAAAAGCAAAGGATAGAAAGTTCTCATCTCTTCCAGGAACAAAGCATTCTGAAATTCCCCATCTCTTTCTGTGTTTATCTGGCAGAGCCCCAGATTCTGTCACCAGTATTTACCCAGCACAGATCCTTATTCACAGCTTAATCCAAAGCCTGTTGAAGTCAGTGGGAACCTTTCCCTTAACCTCAGGGGGAATCAGCTCTGCTTGTGTAGGCAGAGCAATTTCAAATTATTTCCACTGCTGATTGCAATATAAGTACTGGTTGAAATCAGTAACCTGTCCTGAGATCCAGTGTTACAGCTAAGTTGATGATGTTTTAAGATACTATTATGCTCTTTCAGTTGTGCTTTCAGAAGCTTAAGTAGTAACAGCTGCCAGAGAAAAACCCAACAGATAAATGACTTTACTGAGAGCAAAGAATTTAAGAACAATGTTACAGCTTCAAAAGACTATCGTCAATAACCATCACTGGAGACATCATAATGATTCTTCTTGTCTTTTGAAATGTCTATGTCAATAATACAAAGTTATTTAGTTGCTATAACTCAGGGGGAAAAAATAAACAACCTTAGTTTTTGTCTGGAGATAGAGGAAGTTCTGATACAAGATAAAGGGGGAAATTTTGGAAAGCAGCTTAATAGCCAGTCTTCTTAATGATTTCATATGAATTTGGGGTGTTTGGATGAGCTGGCTATTTATGGAAACTCTACAAAAAGTCCCATCTGAGGTCTTGCTGACTATTGAACCAAGTGGTGTTGGGAGCCATTCCAGGCAGAGTAGTGCAAATTCAGCTCCATTTTCAAAATTAGCTTAATGGATGTCTGCATTCAAGTTCATAAAAGAAAAGAATGAGAAATGGAGGAAGAATGTAATGATTGTAAGTTCATGGCTTTTAATGATTTAGTTTGTTCATCCTTGTAATACTTATAGTGGGCATTGTCTCTACACACATATTCTCACATAATATGTGTGATACCTAAGAACAGTGCTATGAAAAGTGCATTTACAGTTACAATGTTAAAATATTTCCAAAAATATTTGCTTACAGTGTATGAACTTGAGGACCAAGTTTTTGCATATCTTTTTCCCACCCATTTCATTTTGATTGAATAATTTTAATTGAAACAAACTTAATGCTTCTTTCACATTTTTCAAATTTTTCAAGTTTAATTTCTTGTTTTCCTGCTGTATCTCTCTCTATCATCTTCCATTCTTTCCTCTTCTCACTACAATATCTCTTGCCATTTTTTACTCTGTAGCTGTATTGCCATTTATTTTCTCTCCACTATGTAGCCCTACCTATGCTTCTTTTGTACATATTTGGTTTATCCATCCAGTCTTCTTCCACTGATTCATTTGCAGTGCTTCTACCTGCATCTTCCTCCTGAACTTCCCACCTCCTGAGATTTTATGTATCTTCTTAGTCACCCTACAGATGTTTTTCTTGTGCCACCTCATACACTCACCCTTTTTCCTCAGTAGTGGTTAGGGGTTTGCACTCCTTTGTTTACATGTGCCTTAATTGCTAAGATGCTGTGTGAAATTCCAGTGCAGGGTGGAACCAGTTCCCATTATTGAGCAAGGAGAAGGTGGAGGTGGAAGCTGTGTGCTTAGGGGGCAGAAAGATGATTAGGAAGCCCCTGTGTGGTCTGTGTGGCATGTTGTTTCATTTTTCATCCTCCAAAACGGCTCAAGGGAGTAAGGACTGAGAGGAGACGGGGAGGAAGCATGCTTCATAAAAAGAAAGGACAGAACCCAGAGGAACACCCACTCTGAATATCTAAATGCAGTCTTTTATAGTAGGATCATGTAATGATACACAGAATAACTCTACTAATACATGAATATTTCTAGCACCCTACTTTAAATCCTAAGTCCTGAAGCAGTTATTTGAAAGTGGGATTCCAGTGCTGCAGACCTTTTCATAGAAGGAGTTTGGGGTAGACACTGGTGCATTTGCAGCTCACAGAGCTAACATGTCTTGTCCATAGGTTAAATGGTATATACCTCCCACAGGAGAGGGGTTGGCCCTTATTGCATTACTGCTCACCTCACTGCTGAGACTTTAAACAGAGATCCCAAGACAGATGTTTAGAGCTATGATGTGATGATGGTAAAACCAAATCACTGAGAACTGGACTCCAACAACTTAGGACATAAAAGAACCTGTATATGAGATCATTGCTTTAGGGACATATTTGAGCTGCTGAGTCATTAACTCAAACTGGTTCACCAAATGCCTCTAGTTTAATAAATTACTGACAATATCAGTGTTGTGAAATTAATAAGCAGTACTAACATTCAACTGTCTGAATTTCCTTTTCAATTTGAAAAAATAAAGAACTATGTTCAGAATAGATTAGACAAAAGGTTAGCTGCAGGAAGGCATTTCAACATCATAATGAAAATGGTGAACTTCAAAAGAATTACAGTATGTTTTTTAATTAATCTGTGTAGCTTATCAAAAAATATTATTAAACTAAGTTTAGACGTTTTCATACAAAGGATTTCTTTGGAATTTGTTCTTTAACCGTCTGCATTCTCAATATTGCCTACTTCTAAGGAAAATAATTTAAAACATCAAAATAATGAAGTTAAATGGGAACGATGTTCAAACATCTTTAAACTTTGTGAACTTTGAATATTTATACTTGTACCTGTATTTACATTATATTCACTGGTCTCTGTCACTGTTTCTTCTAATAGATTTCAGAGATTGAGTGTATATAAGTAATCAATAATTAATATAATTAAGACAGATTTTGCTTATTTCTTTTATCTTAGAAGTACAGTAACCCTAATAAATGCTATAATGTAAGATTTAGAGCACATAAGAAATAGCAGCTCTCACAATTAGCTAGACCTTATATCTGAAATATGAAGCAAGCCACAGGAACACAGAAGCAATCCCAATTCCTGTGCTGTGGAATCTGTCCTCTCTTCCTGTGTCCTGGTCAGTGGACAAAGCTTGATCCTTGCTTCAGTAAGTAATAGGTGATTTCTTGCCACAGGCTGGAATTTACTATGGGAAAACCACACTCTCTTGCTGCAGCGTTTCACTGGTAAAGGCTGTCCTGTGCCTTCTTAACCTCAGCCCTGGGGTGAGGGTTGTGGTGTGGGGAGGGTTACATTGGCAGATATATCTCCACTTAAACTCCTCCTGGCAGTCAGGGACACAGTCAGCAGAATTATTTTGTATATCCATAAAATCCCCAATACAGCTGTATGTCCCTAATGCTTAGGGAAGTAAAATTAACAGTCTTCAGGTCCTAGGAAAAGCATACGGGAGATGCCTCTACTGAGAGTAGGACTGGTCCATATTTCCCAAACAAACGAAAAAGCAGCACTTAAAAAATAAGAAAAAGTTAGAGTTTCAGTTTTTTTCTTCTTCTTCTTCTTCTTTTTTTTTTTTTTTTTTCACAGAGAGGCTTTGACTGACTGTTCTGTAATAGTTTGTTCTTTTTATGATGTTTGGAAAGTTTCAGTGCAATTCAGGGAAATGACTGAATATGCCTAGGTAATAGAAGTTTGGAGTTTGTGGTTTCAGGGTTTTTTTTCTTCAGCCTTATATTAATCTCACTATTATTCAAAATGCATGTGAAATATGGATTTTTGGTACTTTAAAAGCTATGTTACATTTTTTCATTTAAGTAGGTCTTACTATAGAGTGAATAACCTTTATTTTGGAATCTCTAATTGAAATTCCCCTATTTGCAGGGGGAAAGTGTGGGAAGAAGGGGCAGGGAAGGGGTGGGAGCAGGGCAGAAAAGAAAGAAGGGGGAAAGAGGACTTGAAAAAATTATAATACTAAGAATGAAACACCAAAATTCCACATATGGTTAAATGGAAAATATGTTCCTCTCTCCTTCCATATTTTCCTGTGACTTGTCAAGCCCTAATTTTGAATTAGGGAAGTAGACATTCTTTATTTCTTTCCCCTTCCCCACAGAATTTTTGAGATAGCATTTATTCATCATGAAGAAATGCAACCTCAACTGTTTTTCTCATGCACTCTCTCTTAAATTAAGGGGAAAAGTATAGATATAACCATCCAACACATGCCCCATAGAAGTAACACTAAAAGATTACATAAATTCAATTTCTGAGACTATATTTTAGGATGTTTTACTATGTCTTACTATATACTAAAAACTGAATAAAATACATAAAAGTTCACACAGGATTTAAAATATTTTGAAAAACATTGTGTGACTTGGGCTATGACAAGTTAAAAGTCCATCCTACAAACATAGTCTTAATTACCCCTCACTAAATGGGAAATTCATGGGACTGTACCTTGACATTGCAGTACAAGTAGATGTAGTCTTGCTTCTATGATGAGACTCAGAACAGTGTTTCAAAAGAAATAAAATATATCAAAAACATATGCATCTAGCTCAGCTTTCACAATGAATTGAGCATGTTCAGATGCTGGACTCGGTCTTCCATGACAATTCTGAATTAAAGCCATCCATAAAGCTTTGGTGTCTGTTTTTCCACTGCTGATTTCTTTTCCCTCTTTTGCAGCTGGTCTGTGGAACTGCTGGTAGCTCTCATCCCCCACAATCACACAATCACAAAAACATACTCCTGTTCCAGTAGCACTCTCTTAATGAGGTTGTGCCTTTGCTTTTCAGGTTTTTTTCACTGTTTTTTATCTTTGTTTTCAATTATATTCTGCCTGTGAAAGGAAATGAGAAGATACAAAGAAGGAATAGCCAGGAGGTTTGCAGAGATGTGGATTCCTACATCATCTTACGGAAAAGTTCAGGTTTGGTTGAGGCAATTACACATTAACCTAGTGATTCGGAGCCCATTTTGGCTCATCTATTGGTATTCCTTTGAGTGAATAAATTATAACCTTTTTCAGATTAGCTGTTTTCCCTCACTGCTTTTTCTTCTTTAGGTGCACGATGTTGAATTTGTGTCAGGTCAACTTGGAGTAAAATCTGGTGGCTTAACTGGAGGTTCTGGTGTTGGGTGATCCAGTTTCCAGTGAAGCTCAGTGTGCTGGATGTGGTTAACTAGCCATATAACTACATATATAGTGATATAACTTTTCAGTTCTCACCACATCCTCTTCAAGGTTCCACCTCTGTTCACTGATAGGAGTCTATACATACAGCTGCAAGAATCACAATTATTTTTAAAATTTGAGATGCCTCTTCATTGTGTTGCAGCACCTGCAACCAGTGAGAAAAGGGGACCAACACATGTGAAAGGAGCTGAAGGCAGACAAAAACTATTTTAAGGAAGCTATGAGGAACTTGTTCCTACCCCTGCCATAGTGTTTTATATTGAAAAAAAATAATTACTGATGTATTTCCACTTCCCTATTAATTTTTACTATAAGGAAGCCTGAGCTCAACAGGAATACATTTTTAAAAATTCAGAAGTGTTACAAATACAGCACAAAAAATCACAAGGGAAAGTAATATCCTAAGAGTTTTAGGCTGGACACTTATTATGGTGGTACTTTTCCGTAGTTTTGCCTTTAATTTCTCTGTCTCCGAGTTCTCTACTTGGAATATTATAGTAAATCCATTTATTCACTCAAGGGTACTGTGTAATCAACCATTCAGTTATCATGGTGAGGGTAATTCAAAATGTGCTTTGAAAAGTTCAGGGTTTGGATTGTTTTTCTCAGATCAGTCTCTTAATGAAAAGTACTTTTTTCTTTTAATTCACTGTTCTTGTACTGACTGGGGCCTGAAAGTCCAAAGCATGGATTTAATCACTACTCTGAATTCACACCAGAGTCTGTCCTACTTAGTTTGGCTTCTAAAGCATTCCTAATCATTCAGTTCAGGGAGCTGAAGTCTGTCAGATAAAGTGTTACTTGTATCACTCCATCATGTTCTTCAGGCACAAGAAACTATCTCATTTCTTCCTTGTGTCATGGAACAGATAGTAAATACTTCTGTAATTTATAATAATGCACATGCACAGGAAATTGAATTTAAGTTCTGAAGGCAGGTCAAATTTTCACATAGTTTTGAACCAATATTGTGGTTTTTTGTTTGGTTGGGTTTACTGTATAATTTATTGAAAACTGGAATTGCAAGGACTTTTTCTCATATCTCAAAAAAAACCCTTTGCCTTTGTCTTAAAACACTGGTGTGAAACTCCCATGGTTTCAGTCTGAACACAGTGAAAAGTTTCCAAAAAGCTGTGGATAGCCAGTTAATGACAAATGTGGTACTAGGTCATTTTTTCTTTCATTTTCTTAAAAGTTAGAAAGGGTTTATATATTCGTATGTTTTCTGCTTTCACCCTACAACTACAACTCAGCTCTTTGAACCCTTCTTTTAATTTAATATTGTACTTGTGTTTAGCATGTAATTTCCATTCTGCATGGAAGTATATTAGTTTTTATGACATGGGAAAAAATTGATTATGATTAAGATGCAATTATTTCCATTTCTATGTGATCCTATTATTTTCTTACCATTTGTGCTGTTATTACAAAGAATGATGAATGAACTTCATGCACTTTGCTCTGGCTTCAGTTCTGATAAGCATCCAAATATTTTGATGCTTACTCAAAACTTATCCAAAGTTTCCTAAGCTCCTGAGTCTGCAAAACTAGTCTGAACACTTATAGAAGGGCTTTCCTCATGAGGTTTCCAGTTGTTCCACTAGTGGAACCTGATGGAAATACCATGAGGTCAGCTTTTCTTCCAGTTGTTCCGAATATTTTACATCTGGACAGAAAACGGAAGTGAGAAATCCTTCCCAGAAGCTGTATTATAGGAAAAGTTGGGTTTTAAAAATAGGTGAAGAATGACTGTTTTTTTTAACTCCTCCAAACTGGCTAATGCATGACTGACAAAAAAGTCAAGAATCAAGAATTACAGAAGAATCAAGTTAACTGGTACCATAAAAATACAACCTACTCAGCTGAAACCTGTTGCTCCTTAGAATTTGGTTATTTGTGAAGTGACATATGTAGAGCAAAATTTAAAGTTGGTGCCATTTTAGAATCTTTCAGGCATGAGTATTTATTCCAGTCAAGTATGCATTATATTATTAATTCATGAGAATATTATTAATTCATGAGAAGGCTGTACACAGATCCTGGTGGGAAAAGGTTTTCTTGGTCTTGTACAAAAGTATTGGTGTGTTTCCTCCCAGTACCAACACTCTGGGAGGGACTCTAGCTGTCAATGTTACTTCTCTAAATAGTTCTAATTTCAGAGTTAATCTGTTGAGGAGGTGGGGCAGTTTAGGTGGTGTTGAACTTAGCATTGAAATGATTTGCAGCCACAGAGGCACATTTTTAGACAAACGAATTGGGTAGATAAATGATTTTACTCTTTTGGTTAGTATCTAATAAGCTCAAAGTATACTTGGCAGAAATGAATTATCTCTTTGATGAAGCCCCTATTTTCCTTACTGAACTTTCCCCATTGTGCTTTGTATCACATATGAATGATTAATTCTGCATATCCTCTGATTCTACAAGCTCTTTCTTACCATATTTTCTTCCTGTTCCAACACCAGATGCCAGCTCAGATCAGACTGCTGATTATTTTTCTTTGCTGATAATGACATCATCCTACAGGTTCTTTATAGTAAGAGTGCACCACCATGTGAAGTGAGCACCACTCCCAGGTTCATTCATCTGAAGCTAGAAAAAAGTTATGAGGTTCCCCTCCCCCTCTAGAGAAATGAAAGTTCAGGAAGCAGGGACCTCAAGCATCCTCCCAAACCCACAGATCAGAAATGTGTGCAAGAAGATCAGTGGCAGCATGCCCCAGCAGGTTAAGGTTTAGGACGCCTGGAGTGCTTGATCAAGTGTATGGAGTTGAAATGGACTCTAAAGACATATCATGTCTTTTACAAAGTGGTCAAAGATATGAAATGTTTTGTGAAAACCCTCCAAATTAATTTTTTGCCTGGTCTGTCTCTTGCTTTACTTGAGGACACAGACTTGACAGAATTTTATGGAGTGCAATGTGTGCAGGTGCTGTATATGCCATTCTCTCAGCACTTCATCAAAGACATTTCATCTGACACAAAGCACAGATTTTAGCTGGTGGTAACCTCCCTGACAGGAAATATTTCATAACCTAAGTTTTATGCACATGAAAGCACACAGTGAAAGTGCCAAATGAGGTAAACATCATATGTTAGCCCCTGCAATTCTGCACATGCATAGTAAAAATACATTAGTGTTACAATTCACTTTATGCTCGTTTTCAGGAGATGAAATTTAAATTTAAAAAATTAAATTCAAGAACATGTATGTCAGTGCAATCATTTATAGGCAATTTCACCAATTACTAACTTTAGTTAATGTGGTCCTTACAATTCCCTTACCTCCCAAGTTCCTGGAAGACCATGGTTGCTTGGTACTTGGTTAAGCATAGAAATTGCGTGCCATTTTCCCCTACTTACTGAGTTAGCAGCCTATAAAACATGATCACTCACCCAGCATTCAGCCATCCTTGTCCAGAATGTAGCTGAAACAATTGCATTAAGGGCCACAGTGAAAACTGACTTGACACCTCTTCAGTATCTTACTAATGGGAACCAGCCCTGTCTGGATGGTACTTCAAATCTGAAAGGAAAACCTCTCTCCAGAAAAACAAAAAAAACTAAACAAAGAAAAAGACCCTCCTGATCCTGTCTGCGCCTCATTTACACCCGAAACAGAAAGCTAAGGCTCTTAATCCCTCAGATGAGGGAAAATAAGGAAAGAGGAGCTGTTTAGAGACCACCTGGAAGTAGAAAAGCCAGGATATTTGGTCAGATTGTCCTCCGGATTGAAAAAAATGGGTTTAGCCATGACCCAGGTAGGGGCAAATGAGGCTGGTTGGTGCTGGGAAATCTAGGAGCTGGTTAAGTAGTCTTTAGACGGATAGAAGACTCTCAAAAAGGAACAGCTGCAGGACAGATTATTTTATGTAATTTATGTAATTTAACAGATTACTTTATGTAAAAGTATAGTGAAACAGACTCCTTGTATGCCATATATGAAAAGTCTGAAGTAATTCTTGAACTGATGCAAATTCTTAAATCCTTTAATTGATGTGAACTGCTGTTCCAAACAATTCACATAAATTCTTCTACCTCACCTTTTAGACCAATGCCCAAACTTCTATCCCCAAAACCAGGTTCTGGGAGTTCACCCTTGAACTTTCAGACTCAGTTGTGGGAATTTATCATGTTTTCTTCAAGACAGGAGAATGATCAGACAGAAAGCCAGAAATGGTTGTAGAATGCAAACTCAATTTTTTTTTCTTCCTTTGGACTTTTTGAGAATACATATGATCTTGTCTTTTCTTCATGAGTTTATATAGCACTGCACTATTCATTTTCAGCTTCCTTTTCATTATTGCAGGTTAATTGTTTTCTCTTTTGCACTGCTACAGGCAATAAAGTTTCAATATTTGCACTTCTTTGGAAAACAAACACAGATTTTCCTAAATACAATTGATATAATATGGAAGAGATTTTCAAAACAAAAGTTCCGTGAAAAAACATGTGTCTCAAACATCAAAATGAAGTACCCAGACATACAATACGGTATTTCATATTAACATTTCATGAAGCACTCTTTAACATTCTTATATTTAAAGAGGTCCATTCAAAGTTGCACAAGATATAAGGAAACCACCTTAATTTTAAGTTTAAAGAAATACAAGAATACAGCCATAAATATCGGGGCCTATAACGTCATACAAAATGTTTCACTAATCATCTCAGAATATTAATGAATTACTCTGTAATATTTGTAGAATATGCTACTCCTGTACCTAACAATATTCAGGCACCACTGCTTGTAGTGTAATAAAAATAAATGTAAAGCAACATTGTGACTACAGATGCAGTACGAAAAGAATAAAAAGATCTGCTTGACTTTCTGTGGGTGTTGCTCACTAGATATCAATATAAAGAACCTTTCTGGTTATAGCACTGTTTCCCAGACTTCTGTAATTTTTTTCTTATTATTGTGCAAAAGACAGCCTGCAATGTTAACCTGAGTCGGGTGTTGTAACGTAGCCTGCAGTTTCTCACTCTGAGACAGAGCTCTTAAAATTACTGTAATCTACACACAAACTCTCACTCTTGCTAAGCAGCAGCCAGAAATGTTGCCCTCTTCGACTACCCACCCCATGTCAAGTTGTTTCACTATTGATTAAAGGCAGATGTGGCACAGTGAGCTGCTGCCAGATAATTATGGGCATTTTCTCATGAGTGATTAGGCTTCTCTTCACTGCTCTGCAACTCTGAGGCTGTCTTCAGAAATATGCTACTTCATTGTCTAGAAAATCTGCACTGCACATTATCCCCACTGGACATCACAGGCATTTTTCAGTTTGGGATCCAGAAGCAGCAGGGCTCTTGATGTGGAGGGGTAAGAAGTTTGATTGCAAAAGTTACGACAGCAAATTCAGAAGAGGTGAATTAACCAAGAAACAGCTCAACAAAAACATGACAGGAAAAATCCCATTATTTCTTTTTTTTTTCCTTTTTTTTTTCGCTTGACTGCCAGTCACCTCTAAAGCCTTCCAAGTAGGGAAGGAAGATGTAAGTTTCCAACACAGCTAGCACATATACACTACACATGTATCACTAATCTGGGTGTGAATGGCAGATTGATTTCTTCCAGATGCTCCTGATATACCGTGCACATCTCATACACAGTGGGTCCAATAGGCCAGGGAGACACTGAGCTCAAGTACAGCAAGTCCAGTGCATTCTAGAAGCACAGACTTTGCTGTGCACATGAGGTAAATGCAATCTGCAGGTGTACAATAAACCCAGCTGGCAATAACTCGTGGATTGATTTTACCCAAGCCTGCACAACTGGCCATGTAGATTTGGCTAATCCAGTCCCAGCAGTTCCTGTGCCCGTGTTCAGTGCCAGAAATTGACAGTGAAAGCAAGCCAATTGCTTATTGGTTTTAAGGAATGAGGATAAAAATTGACCAGAATAAGTGAATATTAATGTTCAGTACAAACTTAATGAAAAATTTAACATTTTCTTTATTTTTTTTAAAACAGAAACTGTTTGCTTTTAACTGCCATTGCATGCTGATATCTTCATTGAATGATTCACTGTGCCAGGCCTTTTCTTCCTCCATCCTTCCTAATCCTGCCAGCTCAGATCCATGGAGTACCGTGAAAATTATGGATTTCTTTGATGACTTTTTGTTTTTCTCTATAATTTCAATGCTTTGCTACCTACCTGTAGTGCAAAACCATGTCTTACAGATTTTAATTGAGCAAGGCAACTCAGGATCATTAGCAATGGCACGAACTAGCGTCCTCCAAGAACACTACCCAGGAGTGAGGTGTGGGCCAGCATTCTGTGTGGGAGCAGCACACCGCCTTGCACGCTTCTGAAAGTGGGTCAGAGCTGCGTCACCTCCACCTACCCATCCTGTGTCCCCAGTGCCTTGTGTGCTTCAAAGGAAACTGACACACTTTAAGTGCCTTGGAGTCTGTGTCAGCAGCTCTGGGGCACGGTGGGACAGTTTGTTTGCTCGAGGTGAGCAGGTGGGTTTATGTGCGCTTCCCTCGGCAGCGGGCAGCGTGGGGGGACGCTGCGAGGTGCCACCTGCGCAGGGCGCTGTGACTACCAAGGGCACTGTCCCCGCTAAGGAATCTTCTCAGAGCTGGCCCGTGTCCTTTGTGGGTGGCTTTGGGCCCGTGGCTGTCATCTCCGGAGAGGTTCTTGGGGGCCGGACAAGCACCTAGTCCCTAAACAGTGAGCCGGCTCGCTGCACGGCGAAGCCTTCAGGTGCCGCCCTGGGAACGCCTTTCCGGGGGTCGCAGGAGGCGGGCACCTCGCTCCCCAGAGCGGACCCGTGGGGCAGGTCCCCGGCGGCGGCTCGTCCTGCCCCCGCAGAGCCGGGTGGGCCGGGCCAGCCCGGGGGCCGCGCCACCTGACTGCGGGGAGCGGGCGGGGCGGCCCCTGCCCTCCGCGGGGCGGCTTCCCTCGCCACCGAAGTTTCCCCGAGTAGTGCCCAGAGAGAGGCAGGTCCCGCCGCCGCGCGGGGTGGGAGAAATATCGAGGCGGAGGAGGAGCGGATCGGCGCGGGCGTGGAAGAGAGGTGGGAAAGGAGCGATGACCTTTGCGAGAAGCCGGCGAGGGAGCGGGCCAGAGGCAGAGCGAGCGGCAGCGCGGGAGGATGGTTGCTGAGACCCAGAGAAGAGCCGCCCCGTAATGTCACCATGTAAGTCTCTTCCCCGGGCTCTGGGGCGAGGGCTGCGGCTGCCGCCCGCGGCCCTGGGGGAGCGCGGATAACCCCCGCGGGCTCCATCGTGGGGCGAGGAGCCCCGGGCAGATCGGCAGGGCTTCCCCACCACCCACGGTAGGAGTGAGTAATGTCGGGCTCGAGCCGTGCAGGTAGGCAGGGCTGAAGGAATGGGGAAACGCCTGAGTTTCTCTCCGGGAGCTCAGAGGGCATGGCTGGCAGGGCTCTGCCCCGTCTGGGCTCCGTGTCCGTCGGCGGCTGCCCAGGCGGCCGCTGCCTTGCGCAGGGCACCCTAACCCCGTCCTTAGGACCGCTCTGGTGAATTTCCCTGTGCTTGCGGACAAGTAGCGAAACACTTGGCCCCGCTGGCCGCCTGCCCTGAACGGCGGTACCCCGGCAGCCGCCCGGCCCCGGCCTCTCGGCTCGGGGCCGCGGTCGCTCACGTCGAGGAGCCCAAGCACCACAGGCAGCCTTCCAGGTGAGGTGCCAGCCCAAGTATGGAAAAAGTAGGGAAAGGGAGAGGGAGGGCCGGGCGGGCTTCATAAAACATTCCCGGTCCCACCACGGCTCTCCGCAGCGCACGGAGCGGCGGCAGCGCGGGGCCCGGCACCGTCGGGGGCGAGGGGAGGGTGGAGGCACCGCGGCCGGGTCGGGGGCTCCCCCGAGCGCCGAGCGCCTCCCGGCCCCGGGCAGGGCAGTGCCGTGGCCGCTGGGTGCCTTCCCCGGCGTTATTTCTCCTTTACTTACTGGCTGCCCCTCGCCGAAGGTAAGGCGAGGTAGTGAGGTTTGGGGTTAGGCGTTCCGCCGGTGCGTGCACAGCCAAGAGCGAGGACCTGTGGATGGACCCGAGGGAATCAGTACAGGCGGAAAAGGGCAGGGGGTTCTCACAGTGCAGAGTGAAGTTAAGGCAGAAATAAAAAGCAATTCCTAAAGACCTAGTGTTGCAATGCCACCGGCTTGGAAACAGCCGGCAGATTTGTTGCCTGCAACTGGGAAAAGTTCCTTTTGAAAGGAAAGCCAAGGGACTTAGATGGATTTGACAGGACTTCTACTGTTTAAATTAAAAGGCAGTGTCTTATTTTTTTCCATATCTTTTCATGAGCATGAGGGTGCTTTCAAAGCTGGCTTTAAGAATAATTAGGAACAAGTAGTGCTTAACAAAATTAAAGTCTTAAGGGGTATTTTGTAATTAATCTTGCAAGACATTAATGTACTACAGTTTAAAGCAGGGATTTCAAAGTTAAAATCAGCTCCTCAACCTTGGAGAACTAATCTGTGAGTGGCCATCATCTTTCATCTTGAATGTGATTAAGCTTAAAATATTTTTGTTTACAATCTATGCGAGAAAAAAATTGTGAAATTGATGTTATCTTTCTTTTAATTTTAAAGTGTCAGCAACATTTTGCCTTAATAGCTTTAGACATGTCAAAGAAAGACATGTCATTGTGCCTGAGGCAGAATTCACATCCTACTCCAGGGAACTTCGATAAAGTTTTGATCAAGGAAGATGGTGTATTCAAATTTGTATTGCATGTTTTGAGACAGTGTTGTATACAAATGAAATGCTCCAACATTATTCACATTTTGTGTATGTTCCTTTGCAGAGCTGTACATTCCCTAAAAGGGGATGCTGTTGTGCCTGCTAGCTGGCTGCTGGCACACAGAGTTAAAAGATTTAGTATCTGGATGTAGCAAAACTCCCAGTAATTCCATCTTGAACTATGTCAAGTTACTATCCATTTATGGTTTAGATAAATTACATGTCTATTTTGCTCTTCTGGAATGAATTGTGAATAAGCTCATTGTCTCCCTATGTTATAGGAAATGAAAGTAGCTGTGGACTGTACTGTACTGAATTGGTAGCTAAAGTGCATGGTTGGTCATGTCACACAGTGTCTACAATGGGAAATGCACGTCCATAGAAAAAAATAGTACTTCTTCTATCAGACTCCACAGAAGGCCAAAACCCACAAAAAACTTTAAGAGGGGTTGCTGTTTTGAGACTATATCCAACTGTAGTGGATGTACTCCTACCATAGGTGTCCTAATAGTTCCCAAATATATTGGGGAAAAAATGTTTTGGTTCTGTCTTTGACAATCTAGAGTGATTTCTTCAGAGCTGATAGTGTGTTACCAGCTGGGGACAGAACAGGGCTTTTTCATTTAAATTGATACAAAATAGAGAAGAAAACTCTCTATGAACAGTGTTCAACAATTTTAATGTAACCAAAGCTAAAGACTTAAATAATCCATAAATGTTCTGAGATCCTTGTTATGGACAAAGGCCCATCCCTTTGCTTACCTAAACTCGTGGTGTGTTTTAATACATTGCTGTTCTGACACCCATTCCCATGCTGTTAATGAATATTAAATGACAGAACACATATTTTTAATACTATCTTAAATAAGAACACATGACCAAAGGGGTCTCTTGGACTATCAAGTCAGTGCTATCAGGGAACCTTATCATCCCTTGATAAGCTATAAACTAGCCCAGAACTGTTTGCTAATTTTTCTATTGAATTATTCATGTGCTGTTTGGATTCAATTCTAGATATTAATTAACACTAGTAATCAAGAAAAAGAACCTTAAAATAAATATAAACATAGTGGGTATTAAGAGGTGAAAAATATCTGCAATTAAGTTGTGCCTTTTTAAAGCCTGGTAAGTGTTTATCAGTTATTACAACACCTTATCATAATTGTCTAAAATGTCAAATTATAAAAACAACAGGGATGGGTTTTGTTGTGGAAGAAGCTTTTTGTTGGCAATGTGTTATCTGACTTCCGTCCCTGACTTCTTGTGTGGACAGGGGTGTTACACGTCACAGTGTAAGGCTGTGAGCAGTCAGTTTTCTGAATTTTGAGTTTTTGTCTCTGTAAGATCCTAAGAACATATAAATAACTGATTTTCTCACTAATTTATAGCAGTCAGCTACATGCTTTGTAAAACAGTTCCTTAACAATCATCTCCAAAAGAAACAGATCTGACATGGTGCCCACATTAGTGGAGTGCTTTGGTAGCATGCGCTTCTGTGTTCATTCTTGTCTGAGTTTGACAAACCTTACTTGCTTGTCAACTGAGATGATGTGGTGTAAATGGAATTGTTTTGTCCTTCAACAGTAGAGAATGTAAGGGGAGAAGATGATTTGCTCTTTTTTATATATTTGTTTTGTTTATTTATTTTGGTGGAGAATTGTGTATATTTTAATAGCAATAATGTAATTGTCTAGCTTTTTTCTCTTGGGAAAAATCTTTATAGCTACTCCTTTCTGTCTTATTGTTTGCACTTATTTATGCTCTGCTCTGTTGTTGATTATCCATGCTCTTGAAATCTTTCTTGACTAGCACTTTTTACATGAGTGAGGATGAGGAAACAGACTGTAAACTATCACCCTGGAGTACTGTGGAATACTGGCTTGTAAGCATTACTGCAATGCAAGTAAACATTAACAAACAGAAATGGGCCAAATTAAATACCTCTTTCAGACTAATGTAGCATTTAATGTTCTTTTAAAAAGGCACTAAAGGCGATGTGACTGGGTAGATTCACACCAGACCTAGGCAGCAGAAGCTTGTCATGGCATTTTTCCTTGAGTATCTCAAACGTGGTGTCTTGGATTCTCCAGTTATTAAATGAGCAATAACTTTGTCCAAGTTCACAGAGACATCAAAACTGAAGATACAGACAATTTATCAGTTTGATGAAAACAAATATAGATTTATTCTGAATTAATAAGTAATTGTTTGTGACTGTGTCTGATAACTCTACCTGTGCTTGCTCAAAACAAACCAACAACAAAAAACAGTGATGCTACTGCTTCTACAGGTTTGGATTGGTAGATTATGCAGCAGGATGGCATGTAAGCTCATCAGTACCTGCAAACTCTTTTTCTCTAGAAATAGCAAAGTTCTTTTGTATCTCTGGTATATCATGCTGTTAGCCCCAAAATTTTCATTCCCCACTCTGTGAGTATATATGCATTCCATGTGTGCTTGCATGTGTGTGTAACTGTTTTCATGTCTACAAAGGACTTCTGTTCAAATTCCATTTTCTAAATTATTATTAAAGGCATTTATGAATTCTATACATTGAACAGTAACAGTTCCAAAAGCTCAGCTTTCTGTTGTCTGAGATTTTCGTAGGGATTTTTGGATCACTAAGTTGGAGGACAATAATTCTATTGTTTGATAATCTGGTTATTTTGTATGTCTGGCTTCATCAAAGAGATTCTTGTATTTCAGAACCCAATGTTTTCTGTGCTTGTCTTCAACACTTGTTAAGTCTGACTTCACAATATCTAAGAAAAAATAAATCAGCTTCAGATTTCTAATTTGATACAACTACCCATAAAGAACTGAGCTTCTTTTGTAATCAGATACCTGTGCTGTGTAACACGGCACTCAAGGGAAACCTAACTGATGGCAGCACTCTGCTGAAGTGCCATTTACCTGGGCCCATTGGTCTCTACCCCACGGGAGTGCTTTGATGAACTATTATTTTTAAAGCTGAAACATTAGTTGCTCTTTTACAATGATTTATAATGCTGCATTAAGTTTGGCTTCCACTTGGGGAAGAAGCAGAAGCTGACACTGGGAAAGGTTTCATATTTGCCCCCAGCTTTCACTGGTGGGTTCACAGCAATGTCTGTGGAGCAGAAGGAGGAGCTTTCTCCCAGTATAGATAGAGAATATCTGACTGGAAAAAAGCCAGCTATCATCACCAAATAGGAGTTGGTCAAAGTAATGCATGTTGTGTTTCATGACTTGTTACTTCCTTTTGCTTGCTGCTAACTTGTATAAAATGAGATGGGAATGTAGTGGAGCAGCATTCATTTTGGATACATGGTTAAAGGTCTGAATAAATTTATTAAAAGTCTATCTCGCTTACTTTTCTGCCTACAATAGAGGAAACATTTTGGTTTAGCCATTAAATATTCTCAAGGCTTTAAGGGAAAGGAAACTTTAACTTCAAGCTATGACTGATAGACACTTTTCTGTAATTGTTTTTGTTTTGTTAAATAATCAAGATGTCCCTGACTTCTCTGGCAGTACAGATGAGCTTCTAGATTTTGGCAAGGAAAGTTTCAGGATTTTCATAAAAGTAGTCAGCATAAAATGTCGTAGCTGCCAAAACATTAGAACTGAAAAATGGAAAGCCTTGTTAAGGTCAGAGTCAAATTATCACCTACCATCTTTATGTAGTTAATAACAAATATACATATATATAGTTAAATAGAATAAATGTGTTTATATGTGTGTATTAGGTAAATAAAGCAAAATTTCCTATTTCAAAAGAACCATACAACTTAACTCTTTCACACTGTGCTTCTTGTTTCTTTTACTGAAATACCACACACATCTATCTGCTTAGAAGCCCAACACTGACCAGTCTTCTGCTTTGCTGTCTGCTAAGAATTAGACAATATATTTTCTGACCCTTTTTAGCAGATTTATGTCCCCATTTAAGCAATACTAGGGCCATCCATAACTTTCAAGTGCTACTTTATTTACTGGCAGTTACTAGTTTGACTAACAACAGTATTTTCCTCATTTTCTTACCTTCTTGTAAAACTGCCTGAATTCTTGCTTGCTTCTTTTTTCCCCCACAGGATGTCTCATGTAAGTGAAATGTGGTGCTATCACTGGAAATGGAAGCTACAGCACTGTCTCTGCTTGTTTACCACATACATTATATGCATGCAGCAAGCAGGTAAGCCAGCAATTTATCTTCCTGCATAAATAAATTATCTAGGAGTCAAAGGTTTGAAGATTTGATGGAGATTATGAAGATGACTGAAGATTATACTTATGTATGACTGAATTATGTACAGTATAACACTTTGATGAAAGTGATGCATTATAATCATTATTTGTGATTTGATAGCTTAGGTCCTGTGTTCTGCTACTGTTGAATTTTCTTTTTGCTGTTTTTTATCATTTTGCTGTTATTAATTGTTACTATTTTTTTCCTTTGGATTTCTTTTTTGAACTCTTTCATTTTGCCCTTGCTTTGCATTTACTTTGTTAATGTCTACCTCTTGAATTTCGTCTGGTTGTTGGGGTTCTGCAAGTACTCGTGTAGTTCTTCTGTTTTCCACAGTACTGTTTGTGCCTATGGACTGTGTATTCAATAACCCTTCACTGTAGTTCAAACTTGTAAAATACCTGTAGTGTGCTTATTACTTTTAAATGTTTTTATGATTCAAATAATAGAAATGTTCCTCAGCAAGGTATAAGCAAGTAATATAATCGTACACTGTAAAAACAATCAGTTTAAACTTGATATCATTTTGATCTGTGGTGACAATTCAGCACATTGTAATGTAATACATTCTGACTGTTTTCTTTAAACCTATGAATGTGAGATTTTATTTACTAAATGTCTTGTCCTAACCACTAGACTGCAAAGCATTTTAGGAGCCCCAGCTTCTTTGTTGGAAAAAAATCTCTGGAATTTATGGAGCATATGAAAATTTTGGAGCAGCTTGTGGTGCTCATCTAATTCTGTATCAGATGGGTAGTTTTGCTTTTATAGACTTGCCATTGGAAAAAGGATTGTGTATATAGAGAAAAAGTTTCTAGCTTCTTTGGTAATGTTTTTTCTTTAGGAAAAAAAAGTGTTTTTTAAAATTTTTAAAACCTGCACTTTTCTTTTTTGAGAAAAAAACCGTGTTGTTACTCTGCAATAGCACTTTCTAGATTCATGTCACTTTAATAGGTGTTTTCCGTTTCCCTTAAACTGTGTAGCTAGATGTGCATTTAGGATCTGCTCTCACTTGTGGCTCCATTGGCTGACACATTTTGTGTTCCCATGTTCCTGGTCCATACATGATCCTGGGCCATGCAGCTGTCATTCTTAGTATAAAGTAAATCAGCAAAACCTGCTCTAATTTACATCTACTGTGTGCTGTTATCTGGTGGCTAGAACATTAAGACACCAAAATTATTACCCTTTGCTAATTCCTCTTGATAACAGATAATTCATAATTGAAAGTGCAGGTGACAGAGCAAGCCTAAGTCCCATGATCCAGAGGGTCCCAGCCAGTGTGCTGTGAGGACAGAGAGAGCCAACCACTAGCTCATCTGTGCATCAGCTAATTGCAGCATACCATGGCTGTGCTGGTTCTGAACAAGTAGTTGGGTCAAAAGCCCTGTGCCAAACTCCAAGATAGCTTCTCTGAAATCATATATGCCCCTGGCTGACCACTTCATCAATAAAATGATTGGTGCCATTGGATTGGTAAGAGCAGATGAAGTCTTCCAGTCTTTAACTGTTCATGCTCTTTCCTCAGGCACTGGTTTGGCATGTAGGAGAGTCGGAACAAGGTCTCTGATGGAAATCAGAGCAGAGACCTGAACCTGAGTCTTTTATATCTCAAGTACATCCCTGTGAGGGCTTTTCCTTTCCTGCCTCCACAGGAATACATTTGAAATCTTCAAAACTTTCAATAAGTGGAGGAGATATTTCTGTCTCTGCCTGAATGATAAGTAGATAAATAAAGTACACTGGAAATGCCTGAGTTCAGTAGACAAATGTTTGCTGTTCAACAGCGAAAGGAAAGATAGGGAGTCTGCTGTTAATGCTTGACTGAAATGAAAATGAGACATTTACCTTTACAGGAACCTGTGATTTGTCAGTACTTGCCTGTAGACCCTCAGGGTTCATATTTCTTTTTATGTTGATGTAAAAGCATAGGCTGTGGAGTCTTTTCATCTGCTTTTTTCTAATAGAACGAGACAGACAAAGTGGGAAACACTGCTGCTCCTGCATTTTTTTTATCGTGTTCTTAAGAGGCATTGGTCACTTTGGCTGTGGATTCATATGGTATTCATAATCTCTCTGGCAGCTTAAGTTTTACTGAATTTACAGTAGAAATATCATAAAGCCTGACGTTCATCCAGTCTCTCTAGTGAGCTGGAAGCTTAGAAAGCTATTGGTGCTTATTAAGCTTTGCCCAGAGGAGGTTACATAAAAGCAAGGGATTAAGATCATCAGGTTCAGGTTTTATGGATTATTTAAGGGGCTATTCATAAGGATAAAGATATCAGTCATGCTGTGACATGGAAAAATGTAAAAGTAATAATTTTATAGTTGACAAAAGCTACAGTACTTGGCCTGCTTTCAAAAACAAAGCTTAGGAGAGGGATTACACAGCAGAAAAATTAGAACAGGAGTGGGATGGTCTGAGGGAAGAATGTTTAGCCACAAATTGATAAGTAAGGTACTGACAAGCAGGTGCAGCAGTGGAGTGCAATCTGAATATATAGGTCTGATACCTCAAAGGAGCCAATGGATGGATTGTAACACTTGAAACAGAAAAACAGAAAGAAATTATTAATGTGGAAAAAATGATAAAAATATAACATGTACTGTAGCTAAAATCTGAGCAGCCATAACTGTTTTGGCATGCTGGCTTCAGGTCATGTGTTTGTGAGTCGGGGTGAAGTCACAGCACAGCTCAGTTAGTAACTTGACAGGTTTCCATTCCTGTCGGGGGTAGATGTCCCTGGTGGCCTTATGTGAGTCATTTAGCTGTGCCTCAATTTCCCTGTGAGGAGTGTATGTCTCGCCTCCCTTGTAAACATCTTGCCTGTCTTCCAGTGAAAGGACTGCATAGGAGCTGCAATGACAGAAGTGTTTTAAACAGCGGTAGTTAAATCTGCTTTTATAGGAGATTCAGATATTCCTAACTTTTTGTTTGTCTGTACATTTCATTGGTTTCAGAGAGCCCAAAAGAGAACAAATGGAGTGAACAGAGTTCTGGAAAACATAACTAATAAAGGCAGACAGAAAGAACTAAGATGTTTTGGTCTAGAGTAGGCAGAAGAGGGAATGTATAAGAACTGAGAATGTTTAAGGAGATAGATGCAGTGGGAAGGGATAGACTGATCTTTCCAGGAAGCTCAAAATGCAAAAAAGAATGGGCCTAAATTACAGCAAGATAAATGAGGGGAGGATATCTCATCAAGAGGTTTAGATAGAAGTGGAATAAATGTCAAGAAAGATTGGGAAATCCCAGTCCTTGGGAATGTATGGTAATCAGAATTGGTTTAAATCTACAGTCCTCTTTCCCTAAAGCTGAGAAATACATGATGTAATTTCCAAACTTCCCTAATATCTATAATCCTTCCTTAATCATTGTTCTGTAGAATCTATTTTGGTTAAAAATCTGGGAAATGAGGAGATCCTTTGGAAATTGCACTTCTCAGAACATGAAAATATTTTTGCTGTGCCTAAAAAATTATCTTGATGCTTGTGCTGTCGCAATGGCCACATTTTTAGATCTGACATAAAGAAGCAGCAGTTCAGTATGGAAAGTAAAAATCAGTTACGTCAGGTGTGCCACAAAAATGTTCAGTTTAGTCCCCTCTTACTTTTTTCCTTTCTGCTGTCATAGCAAAATGTCTAATGTTTCAATATTGTGCAGTCTCTTGGAGTTGTCTGTACTCTCTATAGTAAACCAGGAGCAGAACTGGAATTTTCTCAGTGACCTTAAATGCAGATTCCAGTTTGCATAATTATTTTCCAATCTAGTTTTCAAGTGTCTTGTGAGCACTGGACTTTCAGAGTTTTGAAGACTTGAACATTGGAGGAGATTGCAATATAAATGCTTTTTACCTTCTTATGCTGTTAATAGACATATAATTACATAAAATCAACAGATATTTTAAGTTTTGACTGCTGTAAAACCGTATTTAGTTTTATTCAGAATGTGGAAAATATTTATTTTAGTAAAGCCACGAGGACATCTATAATTTTTACTACACTATTTCTGCATTATGCACCATTCTGATGCTATCACAGAATTACTATGACTGTAGCTAATGGCAGAGTGAACATTTTTCCTTTTGGTCATCCGTCAATAAAGTGCACTGGTGTCTGTAGTCATGTTTCCATGTCCTCAGAGGGGTTTAAGCAATTCCCAGGAGCTCATCAAAGAGTAAATTTCAATTCTATTGCAGTCCCTGGAGTTTTAATTTTAGTGGTGATTCAAAGCAAAATTTCATGTTGTATTAAATTTATCAAGAGAGATGAGAAAAAAACATAAATCTGAAAGCACATCCTTTACCTGCATGGCTGATGATGATCCACAATATAAGATCATCTCTGTCTGTCATGTTTCTGAATTGGGCCTGTGTAGATAAAGGAGGGATTAAAGTCCTCCCGTGTTTGTGGGAGCATTTCAGAGTGAATGAATCTGTGGGTTCAGGAGCCTCATAAGAGATGGGAAGTCAGTATGGTGGGGAGTATTGTGCATGCCACCAGCGCTAGCAACAAGAGTTAGTGACATAGTGAAAATAGATTGGGTTTTGTCTGGAACAGCCAAGTCAGGAAGTGTGTTTTTTTACCACAGATATCAAGCTGCCTACCCCAGACAGGGGCCAAAGATCCTATCACCAAGCAGATGATGAAATGGTTGTCAGCACATTCCCTTATCTTCCTCTTTCTTACCATGTGTAGAGCAAGAACCAAAGTGCCAAGGCATTAACCCAGTCAGTCAGCACAATGCTCACATACAGGCGTGGATGATTTTATAACGTTATTAGTGGTGCTTTGTGAAATTTCTCTCATGGCATCCCAGGGGTGGGAACAGGCATGCATGAACTGCTGAGCAGGGTTAATGTGACTGATAGTGCCATCCCTGACTCGGGCATGGAAATTCATGTTTCTGAAAGTTATGGAAAAAGTCACAAAACCTAAAAAGTTCAGAAAAAATATTCAGTCTGATAGTCTCTTTCCTTAGAGAGGCATGCATACATCATGAGTAATTGAGAGATTAGTCAGGAGGAATCTGTGTATGTAATGAATAACTCCTGGGGTTTTTTTATTCCTTCCTCTTTCTCTGTCAGCCTTTTTTTTTACATTTTAATTTAGCTTAAGCAAAATGTATCAACAGCAATCCCCTTTATGTTCTGTTTAATATCCAAATTTTTGCTGGCTTGAGGCATGTGTTTAGAATTTTTGTTGATACAAATCTTGCAGGGAAAAACTTGCTGGTTGGCTTTCTTGTACTTCCCGAAGTTGACAGTTTGTTAATATAAAAGTAAATTACTGTTGAAATGAATTTCACAGGAACCTGCCTCTCATTACCGCTGTTTACTTCTTTTAGCTATAATTTTTTGATGGTGTTGATAATTCCTTTCCCTAAAGTGTTTCGACCTCATTAAATTAACTGTGACAATATTGCCTTAAAAGCACAGTGATTATTGCCCCTCCTCTGATATGCCCTAGCAGCCAAACTGATATGGAATGTGCTTAAGTATTTCCAAGCTGACTATGACCTCATTGTACAGGGTCTCTGCACTCCTTTATTAGAACGTAGGCTAAATAATGTGTTTTAAAGAATATACCTTTAAAGAAAGAACAATCTGTCACAGAACATCCGATCTTCATAACCTACAGGATTTTAGAATCTGTTTATAAGTGATTTTTGCCTCATTTTCTCTGCTCACTGTTAGAAATTGAAAACAGCCAACAAAGATTTGAATGTTTGTCAATACTATTTATGACAACAGATAATAAAAGTACCTACCTTAGTGTATATCCAGTAATAGTCCCAAGATGACTTGTGGTCAGCTGGACTGTGCTTTGCAAAAAGCTGCCCTGATAGAGGTTATTATGAGAAAAATATTAACTTTTTATGGTATTTGTCAGTTGCTCTCCATAAAGTGAATGAACATTTTAGAACAAAATGTGTTTTATCTTACTAAAAGTTTGAAGTCTTTGAGAATGCCACTTTTTTTCTCCTGTGGATTACTAATGTGAGAAGTGTTGCATCATGAAGTGAAGGTGTTAAGTAGGAATAGAAGTTTTCCAGATAAAACTTCCTAACATAAAAATGTAGCAATCGTGTGATGTGCACTTCAATATGTATCAGAGTTAATACTTGGTAATTAAAATGGTTCATTTAATGTCTCAGTGGACCTTTTAGAAGTGAGCGATTACCACTGTAAAGTCAGCATTTCTCAATTAATCAGAAGGGCTGATCTTGCAAATTTTAGATGCCTATCATTATGTCCATGATTGTTTTTGCTAGAATATAGTATTTGTTTACTTAGTGGGATAGCTTAAGTGTTTTGCACAAGGTGTAACATGCAATGCTTACTAGATCAAGGCCTCAGTTATCACTTTCTGATAGTGACATGTTAAAATTTGCATTTTTGCACAACCATAGCTCAGAGATGTCTGAGATAGATATACAATAGTAAAATGAAGAAAAACATACATGACATTTATTTTTCCTGAATTGGAAAAAAATTAAGTGACGGAATTGTAGCTACAATCTAGTAAGGTGCTACAGTATAAGAAAACTCACCTGGAAAATTACATTCCTTGTTAAGATTGTGTATGAAATGCATTCGATTACATAATTCACATGTACTGTTTCTTAATTTCTTCCTCTGATCATGGAAGAGAAAAATATCTCTCCTATGGGAGGAAAATAAAGTATTTTAGCTATAGACTGTGAATATTTTCTACAAAGTTAACAAAAATATTAGAGTAATAATGATAAGTTACATCAGAGAAGTACATCCTTAGTGTGGTATGTTGAAGCTAAACTGCTTTTTCCGCCCTAGATATGATAATATGAGCATGCATATCAAGGGAAAGGAGGGTTTCCAGAAACTCCTCTTGTTTTGTCTGGGTTCAGTGCTTGTTGGTCTGCTCAGTTCCTGTAAATGATAGACTAAGCTCTAACTCTTGCTGCAGTACAGGAAAATTAAGTGTATAATTCAGAGTTAGAGGTCTGCTTATGTAGTCCAGCCTTCAGATATCATTCATACTAGTCAATTTTATTTGCTTTCTCTTGAAAGATCAAGACACTCTCCACTCAAAACCCAACTCCAGTCATATTTTATTGGTGCCATTATGAATTTGTTCTTTTACCATCTTTCTTGTTGTAGGTTTTGTGTAGTTTTCCAGTTAACTTTTTTTCCCCCTTTGTCTGGGACTACAGCTGCTTAAACAGTATGTTGACTGTTTTCAATTCTCTAGTTAGAAGTAATTTTGCTAATTGTCTTCAAGATTTCAGCTCCCAAACATGTTTACCAATCCCATTCTGTGAATTTCCTCTTCAGTAACTTCTGAACATCTTTTCAGTTATTTACTGGTTTGTCCAAATGCCAGTGTAGCAAATAGTCAAGTTTGACAATAGAGGCCACCAAAGTGGTAACTCAGATTGCATAATCCTCTAAAACTACAGCTATATTAATAAAGATTCAAGATAATTAACATTGTCAAAAAGTGTCAGCATGGCACATTTTCAGAGAAAATATTTTTTGATAGTTCTTGTAGAGTGAAAAAGTGTGTATTGGAAAATATTTTACTCAGTTAAAGAATGACAAAAAGTTAGTTCCTATTCTTGAAACCATTTAAAATTTGGATATCCCCAAAGCAGTCCAACTGTCTCCCAATACACTGTAAAACAACTGCTTCTTTCAGAGCTAAATATCTGCAAGAGTAAACTCTTGCAGAACACAGGGTCGATCCATGAAAAGATTGTCACACAGTTAAGCTAATTTTTGAAAGGATACAATGCAATCAGAGTTTTTCCTAATTCCGGCTTTTTTCGCTCATGAATATGGTTCTTAATGGGTGTCAGACAGAAAGTTGTAACTCCCTGTCTCAAACAGAGTTTGTTTTGTTCAGATGTATGCTCTGGCTTCTCAGAGCTCTTTTAATTAAGAACTCTGCCGTGACAAATCCATACTATGAAACTCGAGGCATTTTTTAATCAGAATGTGCATTTCAGATGGAGAAAAAGACCTCATGGTTGAATATATCACAGAGGCATTTGTGCAAGTGACACAGTCCTCTGTGCCAAACAATAGTTACTTAGAAGTTACCTGCAAATAATATAGTTTTGGGTGGTTTTCTTCCCCTCTTTATTGGCAATGTTGATGTATGTGATACAAGTATTCTCTTTTACGCAACTCCTGTGGTTACTGGCTCCTTTGACTCTTTACTTCAGCAAAGGTGTCTGAAGTTGTTGTATTTTTTTAGAGCTTAACAAAATTGGATCACTGGAAGTTTAATCATAGAATCAATAGCTGAACTCGAGATCTTGGGGAAAAAAATGCTTGGCTGCATAAATCTTCTCTGAATAGAACATCATAGCAATGGAATGTAGCAGATGCCAGAAATGTCACTGTGAGGAGTCCAGTTTTTAAAGCTATTGTTTGCAACATATTTATCTTGCCTTATCATCTTAATCATTTTTCTGGTGTAATAAATATGCTGAATCTGAAGGGGAAAATCACGTTAATTTAAAAAATTTGCCGTGTTTTCTTACAAGACTTAATTTTCTTAAATAAATATTTTTTTCAAGAAAGTAAAAGAACTTACTAATAACACAACTGGGAAAATAATGAAATTATTTCATAGCAAGTGTGTGCCTTGCTTTTTTATGCTTAGGAATGGTGAAATTGAGATAAACCTGCTTTAATCTTCAAACAGTTTTGCACAACTTCTGGAATAAAATGTAAGGAAATTCTTCAGTGAATGTTCAGCTGTGTATTTTCTGGTGTTTCCTCCATTTTAACTGGATTGCATAACATTCATTTTACTCGGTCCCACCAAAGTCAGTGCAGGTTTTACTATCCTGGAATAAGAGCAAAGGAACATCACTTTGGAAAATCCCTTCCCCAAATGTCCAAATAGAAACTATTTGCAAGTTTGTGTCTTGGCCAAGCAGTGTTCCTATGACAGAGGAAGCCAAAGTTCTGCACCATGCCTTTAAAAGGTTTAACCTGCGTGGTGCTGCATCATTGTTCAGTGTTCAGAAAGGAAAAAGGCTTAAAGAATGAAAGAAGAGTTGCTGTGTACACTTGGCAATGATTATATATTGTAACTTGTGGGTTTTGTCTGCAGATTACTGTGATCTCACCCAGTGAAATGGAAGAGGTTTTTGTATTCTGGTTTTTGTCTGTGTAATCCCCATGTCATGTGAATCCTTTCTCGGTACTTAAGAATTGACTTGAGCTCCAGCAAAAAAATTCAGATGCACAAACTCTTCTGGAAGGACTGATACTGAAAGACTTTTTCTTCCATCACTGTTCCTGCTTTTTGTGGGACATGGTTTGCAGGAGTCAGAGTACCTCAGATTCCCAGAGATTCAGTGAGAAATTAACATTCTCAACACTCTCAAAAACTGAGCTGAGGAGAAGCCAGTATTTTGGCTCTATCACCCTCTTTTTCAGCTAGGTTTACTGCATCTGTTTGGGGATTGCTCAGTAACAGTCAGAGTCAGTTAAAATACCGTAAGAATCCACACATCCACTCTGATTTTTAATCCTAATGTGCAGAGGACAGCTTTCTTTTTCCTCTTGAAGTGAAATGCTTCTGATTATAGTGGCATGATTTTTTGAGTTTTCCTCTTATTTTACTGTAATATGTTTCTAGTGAGAAGGCAGCTCAGCCTGGCCAGAGTTTTAATCTTTAGGGTGAGGTCTACAGTGCTTCTTATCTTAATCAACTACTGTGTTTATTCACTTGAAATATGTGGAAATCTGAAGAAACATCTTTTATTAGCACGGATCAAGCCAAACTTAAAAAGAAAAATCTGGTCTTTTAGCAATTTGTAGTATTTAAGATTAGATTTTGATTAGTTTTTCTTTGTAAAATTCAATATAAGAAATGATACAATGATAACAGAATGGATAAATGGTGTTACATATTGTGATAACAAAGAAAGGTCTTAAACTAGAATCTAGTCATTGAAATATGAGCATTGTGAGTCACAAACATAAATTACTTAGTAGCAGTTGATGAAACTTTTTTTTCTTGCCAAGAAGCTCTTCTGTGGTACTTGCAATTTGTTCTTTATACTTTGTCATAATTTAATTCTCTTCATGTTTGTGGTTCAGCTTTTCTATACTGACCCTCACAATAGTTCTCATCACAGTCCCAATTATTCCTCTTATATCGCTCCTCATAATAGTTATGGTGTTGGCATGTTACTTAGAACTATGTATACAAACAATGCTGGTAACAAATGTAGTCAAATGCTTTGCTAGTAGACTTTGTATGGCCAAGGTACTATATACATTCAAGAACTAGTTATTTGAAATGCAGGGAGATAGTCTTCACCATTAGGTACCAGTGTTGGGCTATATTTACCCATTTGTTGGCAATTATGAAATACACTGAAGACCAATATGCCCAGTCTAAACACTGATGTAGTGAATATGTTCCTTTACGGGCATTTCTTGGAGTTATGGTATGTATTACACATACAAAGTTTTCAGTAAGATGAACAATTCGCCTGTTGTGTTTTTAAAGCTATAATGCAACTCCAATAGGATTGTCCCCTTAAAGTAAAAATATAAATGTTTAGTAATAATAATGGTGGTACTTTACTATTTTTCTCCATGTAACATGAGCTTTCATAAGTAAACTAATAGTAGGTAGCATTGTCATATCTCACTGGACTTATATAGTCTGGAGGTAGCATCAACCGTTACCCTGTGCTTGTGTACTGCCATAAATAAAGCTACTTGACTTGTTCTTTGATGTTACTTTAAAAATACAATTAATATATTTTATAATTAATAAAATGACTGATAAAATGATCCTAAAGTATGTTTATGATACAACTTTAATACAGGACAATGTTGAACTATCATTTTGTAACAGTTTAAGGACAAATATCCGTACGGAAACATGGTGTTGTGTTTATTTGGATTGTGCAGGTGGATCTCCTGTATGCCTGTGTGCGCTGACAGATTTATAAATCCAGCTACATAGCACAAAGCCTTTGTCCACACTTTAAGTAAATTATGTTCTTGAGCATGGGCTGTTTTGCTCATGAAAAAATATATCTGTATGAGACTTGAATGAATAATGGCTTTCATTGTGAGCACCTCTTTATCAGCAGCCCTAATAGAAGTTTGAGTGAATATCCAGGCTCCCAATTACATACAGATAATGTCATATCCTTGTAATCCATCTAATTTCTAATTATGACACAGTATTTTTGAAATGTCACATGCTATTAAATGTCTCTGACTTGTCTGTTACCGCTTTAGAGTAACACAGCCCTTTAATCACACCAGTTCTGACAGAGACATTTATGTATTTTTCTTTTGCAATAATTTCCTGTCTTACAGGGAGGTGAGGAAAAGCTTGGGATTCAACTAGTGAAAACTCTAGAGTCAGCACTTTCTAGTTCAGTTGAAACCTGTGTGGCAGACCAGCAGGGAAGGTTTCCTTTGATTGTCCCACAAAGGTGGTTTTCAGATTTGACTTATTTTAAATAACAGAAGAAAACTTTAGCAAGGGAATATATTAAAGAAATTACTAAGGCTAGAAAGCTGGCAGTTCAGTAACTAGGAAATAATAGAATTGAAGAAGTCAGGTTGCCTATGGATTTTTCCATTTTCACATCCATGGTGATGATGCACGGTTTATTACAAAGCCACCTGCTTTTTGTCATTGGCCTCCAGCTTTGTACAGAGCAGACATGCCAGAAGGCTGAAAACAAACATGGTTTTTAAGGTCTTTGCTCAAAGTGTAGCCAGAGGTAATATATACACTAAATGAGGAACTGGAGTGCAAGATCTCATGGCTAGGGTGGCTGAAGGCTGTGCTAGAAAACTAAATGCTGTCTCTAACTCTTTTTTCTTAGGGGTGGCTCAGCAAGTGAATTTCATGGCTGTCTTTAATGTGCCTCAGTTTCTGTCACTAATTTATACCTATGGAATGATTTGTATCTCTGATTGCAGCAAAAGTGAATAGGAACTGCGTTTGTCTATATTAACCTCTATAAATTGCTGCAAATCACAAGTTAGGTCTTGCATGTCTGAAATGAGACACCTAACATCAGAAGATTTCTCGGTCTTGATATTCCCCAGCTATACTTCTCTAAAATGCGTTCAAGAATACTTCCTTGCTCACAGTCACATTGTAAGTTTTAAATAAAATAACTGTTGGAGAAATGTTCAAATGTTATACTAATGAACACCATAGAAGGGCTCATGAGGAAGTCAGTGATAATGTCTCAGGAGAGGACTGGAATCACTTCAAGGCTGTTTCGAAGAACAGAAGTAAAGCAGGATACTGCAAAGTTGCTTATTTCATGGAATTTGTCCTTCCTGTGCACTGAGATCCTGCAAAAACAGTAGTATGTGATTATGTAATTAAAGATTTTTTTCAATTATCTGTGCACAAAGGCCAGAGGAAGGTTAACTCTGGCATTTCCTAAGTTTAGTAGTCCTTGATTGTGCAATCCTAACGGTATCTGAATGTTTTTGGGAGGGGTTTGTATTGTTGAGATATCTGTGTATACGTAGATAAAACTATGATTACTCTTAGAGATGTGTAGTTGGAATTTTAATGTATCCCATATGCAGAGAAGAAAGTCCTGTTAACAAAATGTAATTTACTTGTTTTTTCTTCTGTCATTCATTCTCACTTAATCAAGATGTTCTCCACTATATTTTTGAGGCATTTTAAGGAAGTTGAAATTGACAGTGATTGGAGTAATCAAACTACTTCCCTGTAAAGCAATTTGCTTAGGAGTAGAAACTTCCTTTTAAATTTAATTATTTATTGCAGCCTTTGAATGATCCAGCACTTAGGACAACAGCAACCTGGTTCTGTACAGGCTATGTAACACCAGAACACAGTATTTCATAATAAAAAAGAAATAAAAAGAAACAGAGATATCAAGTTGTAGTACTTCCAGTATGCTACTATCACTTGACAGACTTCTTTTTCCCCTTCAAATTTTTATTCTGTGCATAACTTCAGGGGAATTTTTTGTTACACATTTGAAAAATATGGTTTCTTCATCTTCTCCAGTAGTCTCTCCAGGGTGATGCATGGATGCAGTTTGGTTTGTGGTTGGGGGTTTTTTTGCCTGCTTGTTTGTTTCTTTGTGTGTTTGTTTGTTTTTAAGGCAATGTAATTTTTAGTATATTGATGATTGATTTGTGTTGTCTCGTTGGAAAAAGAAAACAAAACGCTTTGCATTTGGAATAGAGGATCCAATGTTACTCTTAGCAAAAGAGTGACAAGAAAATATCTATCTAGGGAAAAGATGTGAAGGCTTTTACTTCTGCAGTGTTCATTTCTGAAGGAGCACTTAGGGAGTGTTGGATGAGTAGAGTCTAGATGAGTAGGTCCTGTGTGGACTGAAGTTTGAGGGAAGGGGGCGTTTTTCTAGGAAGTGGGATTCTCTGAAATGTATACATCTTTCTGTGTATCTGAGGTAATGACAGGGTGCCCAGAGCTTTGTGGAAAGATTCTTACTTCTTCAGCAATAAATAAAATAAGTAAAAAAAATATATATTTAGTAATGGGTAGGATATCTTTGATGTCAAGATATTCTGCTAGATGAAAGACTGGAACTGGCATGCAGCGCCAAGCATCTCTCTGCTTCCTCAATACCTTTGGTGCCAACATCCTCAAAAAGAACAAGGATCATAATCCTTAAAACACCAGATTTGAAAAAAGGATTTCCTTTAGAGCTAAGGTTGTTTTTCTTACTCTCCAGACATGTAGCTAGTGGTAAAACAAATGAACCTTCTAGAAATTATGAAATGTTTAATAACTGTATCAGTTTTCAGATTATAGATTACATAAAATAATTTAATTTTCCTACAGCTATGGATACAGTCTTGATGCCCATCTGCCCATGGAACAGAAGTAAGTCTGTTACTGGTTTAAGACAGGGCTCAAAGCAGCGCAGTGTTCATAGATGGCCACCTGGAATAGAAGAGCTAAAACAAGGCCTATGTACTTGATATTTCCCATCAAAACTCTCCCAGCCTTCAACTCTTTCCATTTTGGGAATGCAAATCTCACTGAGGCTGGTGTGGCTTGCCTGTTTAGTCTGCAATGGATTTCTGCCAACTGTTTGCCCACTCTCCCTTTGAACTTGCACATCCACAGTTGTCCTCAGGCAGGGAGTGCCATGTGTCCACTTCCTGCTGCATGAAGAACCACCTTGTTCTCTCTACTTTGAACCTGGCTTCTATAACAAAGGGCCACTAAGTGATGACAGTGAGCAAGTACTCCCTGTCTTTCTTTTCCCTGTCACCTATAGACCTGTAGACCTTTGCCAGTTTTCCATTACATTGTCTCTTTCTCAGCTTGAACACTACTCCCTCTCTAGCCCTGGCCATCCCCACCCAGGACCCACACCCATGCATCCTCTTCCTGTGGTTCAACAGCTTTATTAAACCCAGGCTGAGACACCCACATGTGCCCTGAGCTGTCACCTGGCTGGGAACAGCAGGAGCTGGCTTGCCTGTGATGGCGGAGGATCTGGAAGCCAGGCTAACCCCAGCAGAGACAGATTCCTCACTGACTGGGTGCACTCTCACCATGCCTGGGCTGGGTTCATAGATGGTGAGGTGAAGCAGCAGGTCCAGGGTCCATCCAGGGAGTCATGTTAGGAGCAGCCGGAGACAAAGACCGGAGACAGATACACCTACATCATAAGTCCTGCAAGAACTGAGAGACAATTAAGGGCTTTTAGTGAGCTCAGGGCACTGTCACACTTATCTATATTGAATTTTATTTGTCATATTTTTTGCCTAGTCATTCTGTGTTAGACTAATTTTTTTGTTCTTTACAGTTTGCCTTCAAGGTATCTGTTGTCTGGAGCAGCTTTCCATCATCAGCAAATCTTGTCTGTACTCTTCTACTGCTTTTCCAGATACTTTCTGGATATAGTAATTAATGTGAATCCCAGCAAACACCCCTGTGGAACTCTGCTGGTGACTTTTTTGTGTTTTTACAGATTCACATTTGCTCCTACACCCTACTTCTTAATCAGTTACTTATCCATGCCAAAACTTTCATTTTTATACAATGGCTTCTTAGTGGCCTTTAAAGCTTATGGTGAAAGTCTTTGCCAGAAACTTTCTGGATATCCAAGTGAAATATGTCAACTGTGTCACATTAAACCACAGAGCACAACTGAAGCCTGCAGAGAACTCAGAGAAGTTTATAAGACAAAATGTCACTTTACAGAAGTCATGTTGACTCTCCCAAATAGATTTTATTTATCCAGGTGTCCACTAATTCTAGCATTTCTTATACCAGAGATCCTTTGTGCTAGCCAAGACACTGGTCTCTTTTTACCCACTGGTCAGAGGGTAAAATTGTAGTAAACTAGTTTTACCTGACTGCCAGTTACCAGCAAACTTTACGGGTGTTAACGTTATTAGCAAGTCTTCAGGATGTATGACTTGTAATTACACACTGTTCCATTGCCTGGACTAAGACTGCATCTGGTAGAAATGGGCTTGAAAATAATAGGATGCTTTTGATCATGTTGACAAGCAGTGGAAAGGACTGAGTGGTACTTCTTATTTTATTAAAATGTAATGAAAGCTTTGAGCAGCTCACTTGAGTGGTAATTCCTCACAACTGTGAACATCAGCAGAACAACCTTTTCAGTTGCAATGAATAGCTAGACCACTGCCTGACACCTTGATGTAAGTGTGAAATGACTGCTTTTCGTATAATGCTCCCTCAGACTGTGAAGGGGAGAAAAGTACCATCAGTGCAAAAAGAAAAGATTAATTTCTGTTTTCTTCTGATATGCAGAAGAGACATAAATAAACTAGGATGCAGAAGGAACTGAGATAGTCTGCAATGCACCATATATGCTGTAAAGTCTTTCTCACAAATGAGGGAACAAACTTTTATTCCACACAGTGCAGATCTGGTAGCCATGGGACTAATGGTCCTACCTCTCTCTAAAAGGACAGAGCACTTCTGCATATCCTCATATCAACTCAGATATGGTCATACAAATTTATTATTTCTTATTAATGGGCAGTTCAGAGATCAACTGTTTCAGACATCAGAGGTTTTTAGTCCTTTCTGTTTGAAAGACCAAGCATATGTTAGCTCTAAGTGGAAGATAGCACTGTTGTGCTACATTGTTTTTATGTAATCCAAATGCCAAGAAACTTCTGATACTACTACTTCATGTAAAGTAATTTCTTTCCCAGAACAAGAGGGCTTGTTACTCGTAAATGAAGTAGCAAGCTTTGCATTTGCAGGGAAAACCAAAATTGGCTTAAATGTTATTTAACCATAAGACAAAATCATGTTAAATATTTGTACACTGGAACTGGTTTTTTTTTTTATTGTCAACATTTTCCATGAAATAATATATTTCACACTGCGTTTGTGCTAAGAGTCACAGATTACAACCAGAATAAAGTGTTTTCGTATTATTATAGCTCCTACTTTTGCTTTTGAAATGAAACTGGGCCTTTGGTTAGTGTAGGGGACAGAGTCCTGGGAGAAGGACTAGCTTCAGGCAGAGAAGACAGTTGCTTTGAGTAGAAGTCTGCTATAGGTAGCAGAGCAGCTGTAATCCTGCTACATATGGTGTGGCCTTGCTGCTGTTAGGGAAGGGATATGAATATGTGGCTCACATTTTTATCATCTTGTAGTGATAAAAGAAGTAGGTGCTGCAAGGTTGGCTTTCCAGACCTCTCATGACAACTCTGCATCACATCCATATCACTCAGCCCACTCTGTCCCCTATGCTTTGCTGAAGATGCTTCATGACAACCCTTTCCCTACAGACAGGCAAAATAAAACCATTTGTACTTTACTGATAAGGCTTGAATGTGAACATGGTGGTATTTATTTTTGTTGATTTGTCCCACTTGGAAGGTTGGTATGAGCAGATGTTTTAGGCTGAAATATTTATATTTTTATAAATATTTATATTTTATTACTTTGCATTTGTTTTGTTAGTAGCCTCAGAGGTAGCACTTGTGAAGAGTCAAGAAGCTTGAAAGAAAAGCTGCAATTCTCTGTCTAGTTATAAATGAATGAAGACACTTCTGGCAAATGTTTGCGAGTCATAGTTGGTGAGGAATCCAGGAGTTGCCTGATTACTTACAAACAAACTTCTGCCATTTCCGTAACTAAAAACTGCTTAAAGTTGCTGCTGGTGCTTCACTTTAGTTATATTTAGAGTTCAGGCTGAAGCAGACTTACCAGACAATCCAAAAAAATTGTTAAGACTGCTACCATTACTACTCTGTACTGCAGTGTGTGATTCAATACTGGAAGATGTGGTCACAGTTTCGTAGCCATTTAGATCAGGCTGACATCAACTTTTTGTTTTTATGGTCTTGCATAGATACAAGTGGTACCTGAATGGTTCCATTGGAAGGAACACATTCCACCTGATCATTAAGCAGTGCTGTGCAGTTTTCATAACTGATCCAGACTGAAGAAAATATGCAAGCAGTTACCATCTGAGCTATTATAAGAATTTTTCCTTCATGTAGTTGTTGCAGCCTGATCATAATGACTCAATTACCACATGCTACAAAATGTTGTAATTGTTCTTAGTCCTGCATACTGTCAGAGCCTGTTTTGGCTGTTCTGGCTGAATAGTCTTGAGTCTGACTACAGGAGGTGATTGAAACCACCTGGATGGAGAAAAGCCTGCAGTCATCAGTCACAGGAGAGCTGTCTAGCACACCCAAAAGCTTTTCATACTACACTACAGATGGATCTCCAGCACTCTGTCTCACCACAGAATTTGCTGCACAGTAACATTTAAGAAAATTACAAAGAGAAAAGAAAATATCAGAGTTCCTGGAAAGCTATTTGAATGAGGAATTGAGTTGTTATTATCAAAGAAGATTGATTTTTCTTCCCAAAATATATTGGTTTTGTTGAAACTTAAAGGTGTATCAGTTTTAAAAACAAGTCACAGGATAAAAATTCTAACTTAAACGGTTAAATGATGGATAAAAAAAATGGTCTGAAAATTCAAAGCAAAGTTTTAAGTAATTGTTTTGAATTTTCTTCAATATTTAAAAAGTTTTTCTAGAATTTTTTAAGGCAATAAGAATTAAATTTTTGACACTTATCTAATGTTACTTTGCAGAATATTTTTTAAGGTGATTTCTTCTTTTTTCCTTTTTTTTGGAAATAAGATTTCCCATCTAATTATTCCTATACTACTTATTTTCAGGAGGTCTGATTACACCTATCATCTTTTTAATTTTCCAGCTATATCTTTGCTACACCAAATTAATGTCTGGATCAGCTGACCAGGTGTAAGGTTCATATTGGGTTTGATACTTGCAGGTATTAAAAAATTTCTCAGCTTTTCCATGCACACTGAGGGAGAGCTATGCTGAAGCTATCCTGAACCAAACTGAAGACTTCCCTTTTGGTTTGCACACACTGCTCAGCAACTTTTGCTGAAAAACTTGCTATGATTGATGCTAGTGCCAACCGCACAGCTACTAAAATAGATTTAATAGATTTCACAAGAACTAGGAGATCTGGAATAGCCTGTCTCTTAAGGAAGTAGGTACAATAATTCTTTAACTCTAGGCCAGCAGCTGTTTTGCAGACCTTGGCACTGGGGTCAACTGGAGTAATTAGAATAAGAAGGAATATTTTCCCTAAGGAGCTCTTTATATTGATTGTAGGTTAATTGAGCTAATAGCTGAGAGTCCTTGATAAAAAAACTTAGACGAAAGCAAGCGTAAAGCCACTGAATTTTATTGACTAAACTCCTGACCATAATCAGATGATCTGTCTAAAATTGTGCCCTTCTTGCTACAGGAGTCTACCATAGTTCTGGGCTTAGTCACTGGCTTTTATGGAAGAAATAATGCTATCAGAGGACGGTAGCAAGGTGGGTTTAGGTTAACATGATGGTATGTAGAGTAAAGTGGCTATTTGGTTATGCACATAGGTAATTTAAAAGGCATTTTTCTATTTTTCTTATCCATAGCAATTAGATGCCATGGTCAGGGTGAAATGCAAGACTTCCTTTATTTCCTGTTTACACAGGCTCTATCCTTTTTGCTCTGTGCTTCCTACTGGTGGTTTTGGACTCTTTCTGCTTGTTCCTCTGTGCTTTGACAGCCTGTCCAGCTTAGTTCTCCCACAGCCATGGTGTTGGACTAATTTCTGCAGAGCTGTTATGAAATCACTCATGACTCATTCTTCTCTTGCTTCCATGAGTGAAATATGCCCACTAAAAATCTCATGGTATGGCAAGTAACACTTACTAACTTGTTAAGTATGTGTTTAAGCAGGTCTGCAAAGCGGGTTCCAGCCTATACAGTGCACCATTAATATGCCTCTTCCTAATTCCTATCTGTACTATGACCTGATGGATGTTCTGGACTATCCGTGCTCTCAGGATATACTGTACCATATTCAGAAGGAGACACTATTAGGAGAGAGGGAGAGTCAGATACAACCCTTGCTGTTTCTTCACTAGGCTATTTCTGCTTTTTTCTGATCCGCTCTTTTTTGAGTACAATGATACAATGATTTAGCAAGTAAAGTGGTGTTATGCTGTGCCTTGCCTTATTTTCAGTGTCTGTAGTTTTCCTGTTGTGACTCTGTGTTACAGCCAAGACTTACCAAACAACAGTTATTCTATGTTTTTAAACCATTTCTTGCCTTTTCTGACACTACCTCTATAAAGCTAACACATTGCCCAAATGAGGCCTTGTATTTATGCTTTTCTTGGCTCCAGAAAAGTGCTGTGATCTTCTTCGTTATCTTACAGTTTTCATTACTTGCTGCATTCAAGTAGGTGTTAGAGGGACATAGACCAGTGTTGTTGGAACTTTGTTGGAATTTTTCAGATTACTTCTTGTTTCTTCTTCTCTTCATTGTGTATGTCTGGTAGGGGCCACATTAAATAATGATTCAAAACTAATACTGTAGATTTATTAATAAAAGGAACTAAGGAGAACTTTCTCCACTCTGTTGCCTCCTGTTTTCTGATCAGAGATTATAGTCACTCGTAGGTATTATCCTTTCCATAAGCAACTTTTATATTTCTGTTGAACTTTTTCTGTGAAGATAGCAAGGTGGGTCATTTGTTTCTATGACAGAAACTGTACATGAGCAGCAGTCAGATCACTTAGTGTGGTTTTGTTATTGTCAAGTACAATTTTTCATGTTTGAGTGTAAAGGCTATGATCCAAATCCCGCTGTGAGAACATTTCTTTTTAGTTTTGAATGAAGCCTAAAACTAGCTGGTCTGGCCAAGGATGATGAAAGGAGAAAAGCTTTTAGTAAGCATAAAATGTTGAACTAAAGAGAATTAGATATATTTTATGTATGTTATGTGTTTAATATGTTTAAACATATCTACCTCTTCACAACTTTAAACTTATTACCCTGGATTCTTATTTTTAAGTGTTCGTCTGGGCTTCTGGTAAAATATCTAAAATATCAGGTTGAACAGCAGTGAACAGAGTTCATGCTAACTTTGTACTTGAGAGTATGCTAGGATGCAGATGTGGGAGATAGCCACTATTCCCACCAGTCTCTTCAGACTGCTTTTGAACACTGCACTGATATGCTTCATCAGCCCCTGAAGTAAATTTTCAGTGCAGGGAAATGATCATTGAGATAAATCCTAAAAGACCTGAGATAAAAGTCGTGGATGGGTTCATTTATGAGCTCAAGTTTACAGTTTGCAATTTAATAGTTTACACAGCCTATGTGTAGAAGTTAGGAAAAAAAAAAATAAAAAAGAGAACCCCAAGAAGACTGCTCTAGTCTGTAGAAGGAGAGTTCAAACACCTTTCTGCTCTACTTGGTGCATTGTGAAGGGTCATACTGGTAACAACATGGTATGTGCCAAAGAAATGGGCATATGCTTTATATTTTGCTGCTTTTTTATTAATTGTCACACATGGCAAATTGCTTTTCTGTTAATCACTTTGTTCAGTAACATTGAGATATTTCTCTCTGATTCTCACTCCCAACTTTGCAGTTAGTCCTTCATAATTGTAAACCTGTAGTCATGGGTAAAAATACATTTGGTTTTAATGATTTGTTTCTAACTTTTGTTATTGACTGTTAATGTGAAGTAAATCTACATTCAGGAGGCAAAATCCCCTCCCTCTGTAAGAGAAGTAGGCTTATACTCTCCATGCTGTTGTGTTTCTGTCGTTAGGCTTGCACTATTGTTTTTTCAAGTGGTAGCTCAAAAGTTGCAGTATTGTGAATGTTAAAATGTGGAGTATCTGCAGAATCAGAGTAATTGTGACTAAAAACTATAGTAAAAGGTAAGTAATGCAAAAGCAGTGGGAATTGTAAGCTCTTGTGGAACTTCAGTCAGATGTTCAATATTAGAATTTGATTTAGTGTCTCTTCCATATTCACTCTTTTTATTATGTCCAGTTTAGTTCAGATAGTAAGGCTTCAGTAAGGTTTCATCACTGGCAGACCCAGGACTTAGTATCCTGAAGGATTCAATCTTTGTGAGTTTGAGAATTTCCACAATTTCCAGTCAAACTGGGCTTCAATGCTCAGGGGTGTCCAGATAATCTGTCTAGATACTCAAATTACTTTCATATTGTTATTAGTTGATATTTCAGGTGCAAAGACAGAGAAAATTAATAAATGGGCTCCACCTCTTAATAAGAACACATCTTTTTCACTGTGGCTTTGAAATAGGCTTTCCTTGAGAACAGCTGAAACGTAATAAGAAATGGTGTTGGAAATGGTGTTAAGAAGGAGTGCCATGGTCACTGATGTTTGCTGACATAGGCTTTGCTAGAAAGATCAGCTGAAAAGTTGCGTGGTGAGGATGTTAAGTTTTGACATGATGACGTTGGCTTTCTTGAACTTCAGAGCTTTGTTGAATACAAAGCAACTGCAGAGTTTAATATTTCAGGAAAATACTTTAAAAAATAACCTCAGACAGAAGGAATATGGAAGCAACCCAGTACCTGGCTGTCATTAATTGAGTAGTTAAGACAATTAATGCAGTACAATGTGTTAAAGGTCAAGTAAAAGCACAATACTTGGTTGTAAATGTTAGTGTATAGTCATTATTAAGAGAGAACAGTTTGTTCACTTAGTTTTATAGAAGGATGATGCCATAAAGTTTTGTCTCATACTCACTTCCCGTCTCATTTTAAGGAACACTGTGCACCTGTCATTATACTTCCTAATCTTTTAAAACCTCCTTAAACTGTGTCTCCAGAGATAACAAAATAACTTTTTCCTGTCTGCTTTATATGTAAATAACAGATTCATGAAAGAGGTTTCCTTTGCTTGATTGGCTTGGTTTGGTTTCAGAAGTTACAGCGCAAGTCAATTGTAAAACTCTGCAGTTTCCATTAAATGCCAAGTGCTTTAGATGTTGTTTCCAAATAATGCTGATAACTGCAGAACCATCACAGAAAATGAATTCCTTCACATGAAGCAAGTTCTGTTAAGACTGCGAAAGCATTCTTGGTCTTATATAAAGCTGAATAACTTGCTGATTTTGATTTGGGGAAACATGAAGTTTCCCCAAACAAACAAGAAGTCTATTTTCAGAATTCCTCTTTCAGTTAAGAATTGATTTCTCCTGGTAGTTGAGATTGAAGCTGTCCAGCATTGTGTAACGAAATGCTATACACGTTTTTAACACAGTGTCCAGTTTTACATTGTAGCAGACATTTAAAAACATCACACCAATTTCTGTAAACCTCTTGTTTAAGATGTACAGTAGACAAATACTAAAATCAAGACATAAAGCTTGTCTTCTAACAGAGAGGTTTGCAAGCCAAACTTAGTCAAGCTTGTTATAGTTTTCTTGCTTAAGGAGAGCATATCTTCAGGTTTTATGTGGCAAGTGGTCATAGTTGACAAAAACAGACACAGTTAATCACAGTTACTTATTTCTGATCTGATCACTGTAAATTTGGTCTTTAGCTTCAATAAAGAAGCAAGATGCTAAAAGGAAAGAGGGGCAGATACTGTCCATACTCAGGGAGTTAAATGCATGTAGTTTGATCAGAATCTAATTCTTAACTTGAAGTCCATTCATCCATGGAATATTTTTCTTTAGGGAACTGTTAGAAAAAACTTTTAGAGTTGGAAAAAGCACTGGAATGTGTAGGGAGAATTTTTGATTGATTGCAGTGGGAGTTCAGTGTCTAGAGCAGTTGGAGTACTGGATGGAGGTTAGAAAAATAAATCACATAGCCCAGACTGACAAAAAATAAAAAGTTCAGGTATAGTCACACAAAGATCAGTCATTGTAAGCTTAATGGAAGAAATAAGGAGAGACTTGGCTGTTTAATACAAGACTTTGCAGTCTGTTCACATAGTTTTCTCTTCTGCTGTTATGTAAGGAGAAATACACCAACAAACCGGGGTAGAAGTTAGTAATACATCAGTGAAGGAATTACTGTTTCGAGTTAGGTATGCCAATCCCTTCCATCTTTGCCTCTGACAGAAACAATATGGTAAGAAAGGAGTTCTATATGCTGTGTCACTGAAATGATTCAAAATTTTAATGAATGGCATGTTCGAGAATATAGAGCTAAAAATAGCATCAGAGATATCACAGTAACATTAAATGTCCAAAATGCACACACTTCCCCACCATAATAGATATTAGTTTATATTGTACATGGCATTATTCTTTTCTCAGCAATGAGCAATATTGAGAAGTAATTTATGATCTCACTTTTACTTGTGTAGTTGCACTATTTCCAGCAAGTACCTAAATGAAGTAGGAAAGGTGAAATCTTGGGTTAGCAAAGAGGCTCTAACCCTTCCCAGCCTCCTCACCTCTCCATTAATAGTGTACAAGAAAATACTGATGTCCTTATTCAGGACATCTTTTCAGTTTGTTCTGGGCAGAACTAATTGAATAGTAAATTTTAACACTGAATATGTTATTGTCTGTGGAAGGTGAAAGAATGGCTGATTTTCTGCTTTGGGGTAGAACAGAATATTTCTGTGTGTAATAGAAAAACTCTTTATTATTGTGTGATGTTAAAAAATCCCAAACTTTCTGATTTAGATTGCTACATCTTACAGATCAGATGAGACAGATATATTACTAACAGCATCTATTTTTAATAACTTAATAAAAGGATACAGAAAATACTAACATATAGGTAGCCCAAATAATACTGAAATAGGTACTTTGCAAACTCATGGAGATTACAATAAAATGCTTAAAATGTTTCAAGGGCTCTGTATGAAATCAGTTTTGAGTTGGTGTTTCCCACTTTGTCTAGAATGCCTTGGTATTTTATTATGATAGTGAATTCCAGTGTAAAATAATTTTGCATAGTTTCTGTAACTTGTTAAACAACAGCAAAATGTACTTCCAACATCTGCTGCAAGAGATCCGTGTAATTAATAGCAGATTTTCTGGGATAGCTAAAAATTAAAAAAAAAAAATATAGACAAAAAATTTATAATCTAAAATTTTGAAATTTTAAAATTTTGGAATGAGGACGAAGGTTGAAGAATATTACTGGTAAGCAGTACAATAACCCCCCTACCTTGTTTGTCTAGAGGTCTTCATAGGAGTTAAAAATTATGCCAGTTCAGAATACTGATAATAGCAGCTGGAAGAGACATTCCAATATGAAGCCTGGGAAAGAAAACTCTGCAATTGAACTATCCTCTTATAAGCAATAAAAGATTTTGAATGTATCACAGACCAAATGGAAACTGCTTTGGATATTGTGTGTGTTGGATTTACTAGGTAAAGCAACTGGTGAAAATGCGGCACTTTCACGGCACAGAATATTCTGTTACCCAAGAATTTAATCCTAACAACTTCTTTAGTCTGTGTCCAATGTACATGTAGAAGAAGTGTGTGCATCTGTATGCCTGAGGTTTACCAAGATCACCTGTGCCTAGTTATAACATTATTTTAACACTTACCTGTGCATCTTGGTGGGAACTCAAGTTCCTACAAACCTCACCTCACTGAAAGATTGCAGCTGTATTCCCACTCATTTTTTAACTGCTTCCCAGAGATGCATGACACTTGTTTGCACAAGTGATACCTGAGAATTTATTTAGCCATAGAGCTCTTCAGCTGGCATTGAATCTAACTGCACCCATCGATTTACTCCAGCTGAGGATGTGATCCTTTTTATAACAATGAAGCAGCTGAACAGGTAGGAGCCAGTATCCAGCACTTCTTGCTGGAGAAGACAAAAGTACAATATTTTTGGTGACCATTCCCCTTGTAAATCTTAGCATGATTTGTGATGGAGTGTGATATGTAGATCCCAGATTGAAAACATTAGGTTACATGCAGCAACCTCACAAAAAACAAACAAAAACAAAAACCTGTTCCAACCCTATCCCTTCCCTGACTTAATTTTCTTTTTACTGACATGTATGCTAGCTTATGTGTTTATTTTACTCACCTGCATACTTACTAGTTAATACTTTTTTAACCAGCATATCTAAACTGAGCTGTCAATACCATTCTTTGTTTCAAACTTCTGCTACTTTGTGGAAAAAAAAAATCCAACTCAGGCCAAAACTAGCAAGTCAATTCTGTTATTTTTATAAGATTATCACAGGAATGCCAATGAAAATATTCTTAAATTACAATGGGTGTAACACAGGATTTTCACATTACCCCCTCCCTCTGGGGGAAATCCATAACTTTGTCTACAGTGTGAACTCCACTCATATGGGATTTACCCAGTCAGTGTGTTTGTTTCCACTTCCATTTTCATTGGCACAAAACCAAACAACTAAGGGGAAACAGGCAGTGCAGGGCCCCCACCCTGGCTCTGAACATATTTTCTTCTATTGTAGCTGCTCCCTCAATTTCCCAGATCAATCAAAACCTGCTGGAGTCACTGCTGTGATAAATTCAGTTGCTGTTAGGGGGTAGGATATCTGTGCTAGAGTGATCAAGAGGGGTCAGAGCTTTTTTAGTGGCAATGATAACCCTACAGAAATAAATACCTACTGAATTCCAGCATTAAATGAGGCCTAGGGTCAGTATGGAATATCTGGAAACACACTGAATCTCTAATGGTCTCTGTATTGTGCTGGCAGTCCCACTCAAAAGCATCAACCCTTACTTTTCCAGGACTATCATAAAGTTTTGAAGATCCAGCATATAAAAAATACTGGTAATGTCAATACTTGGATGAGTCCTCTGAGGACTGGATAGGATGCTAGTCTTGACAAGTCAAGAGGTCAGTTCCCTGAAATGTCCTGTCCAAAGTGTCAACAGCCTGTGTATGAATGGTACACCATAAACCAGTGTAAAGTTCCAGTCCATCTATGTTCCTAATGAAAAGATTAAGGATCAAACTGTGGTTTATATATTTATTTATGAAAAAATAAATAACATAATCTCTTTTGGTGTAGGACCATGTTACACAGGTGTGTCGAGAGGAAGTGCAAATCAGCTTCTGCTGTCCTGGTTTTAGTGGAAAACCTATTGCTGAATTTAGTAGTAGCTGGTTACTGCCTATGTTCGTGGTAAATGCTTCCTGAGTCAGTAATTTACTATTCTCACATCTGCTTTTCTAATCTTAACCTGATGTGAAAATTAAGCTTTGCTCTTCCTGATTTTTTTGGGTGCATTATTAATGTTACTGACCTCAAGTGTATCCCGAAAGATAATTCTGATTATCTTGTTAGAAACAGGATGTAATACCACCTGTTTTTCCCAGATTTCTGTGTAGTGTTTGAACATCAAAACTAATGAGAACTGCTCAGTTGGCTCCTACAAAAGATACGCAAGACAGAGCCTTGTGCTCTGCCTCACATGGCTTCTTTTGCTTTCCCATATGTGCAATGGCCACTTCCACTCCAGTAAATGAGATATGCCCAGGGCTGTTCTCTGCCTCAGAGGCCAGCTCTTGCTGTGTCTCAAGCACACACAGTTACAAAAACCAGGGTAGCTGTATCCAGGTTACATGTTGGGAATGGCCTCTGACCTGTGCTGGCTGCTCAGCTGTACTCAGAAAGGTTTTGGAGAAGAGCTGTCTGGGCTGGCCTGAGCAGTGACAAAGCCTTGAGCTGCAGCCATATGGGCAGGAGACTGGGACTGTGTCCACAATGGATGTCCAAGATGGAGCTATTAATACTGTTTCTGGTCAGCTGGCTAACATTAATTTTAAACATGAGCCATGAGGTTTACAATTTTGTACAGTTATGTCTCATCAACTATTTTATATCTGGAGAGATTCAGAGGTTCTATTAGATACCTGGAAAAATGTCTGTATGCTTCTTGAATTTTACGTTCCCTGTTTTGATAGTGTTCAGGTCAGAGTTCTACAGGCTGACATTGTAATGTATTGTCTTTTATCAGTTTTCAATTTGCCATATATAATTTCACTAATTAAGTGCTTTGTTCTTGTGTTACAAAAGAGAGAAAATAACCAGTTCTAATTCTACGTGATGACAAATTTAATTTGTTAATAAACTGATAAGCAACAAGGGCTAGAGCAACAGGAAGCAGGAATAATAAGCTAATTCATAGACAACAGTTACACTTTCATATAAGTCTCTGTATTAGCCTATGAGGAGATTTTTATCCTAACATTTTCTTATTCTTAGGTGCACCAACCGGTTCAGCCGTTTAAAGCATATGTTGCAGGACATAATGCATCAGCAAAAGATGGTGTAAGGCAAGCTGATAGGACTGCCCAGGGCATAGTACGCTCTTTGTCTCCTGGCTTCAGTGGCCAAAACCCAATTGTTGAATTATTTTGTGAGAGCACAATCTTGTCTTTCATTGAATTATAAAAGACTCTGCCAGGGTTATGTGCTATTTCCAGTCAGGAATATGGAGGCTTTAAATTCTTGCTGGGTACAAGGAGTACTATGAAGATGAGGCAATGGGAATGATGCAGAATGAGAGTCTGGACTGAGTTTTTAATAGTGCTTAAAATAGTGTTTTCTTACAAATCAATGAAAAAAAGTCACATTTGCAAATGAAGAATAACACAGATATAAAAGATTCTTCCTAATTACCTTATTGTACTTATGCTTTGCAAAATACATCTGATTATGTGTTGCAGAATAATATTGTAAAGTTTCACTCTTATAAAACTTGTAAAATTTTATTTTATAAAATACGCTGGTTATATTACTTGTGAGTCTATGCAGGTGATTTCACAGAGAAACTTCTAATGTATATCCTGTTGGGAATTCTATATATTCTACACCTATTAATATAAATAAATACTTTAGGAATGGTTTTGGAAATAATTTAAATTTTTCTGAGTTTCACTTTTTGATAAGCCAGACTACACTGCCAGGAATTTTGTGACCTACAGTTTGACTGTTCAGTGTTCTGAGAAATTAAAAAAAAACACAGATGAACTGAAATATATTGCTCCACACACAAGCTTTCCAGCATCAAAGCCTTCTATTGATGCCTTTGTAGGGCTGGACATTAGTATAACAACCTAATTAGGTGGTGGGACACCACCTAAGGGTGGTGGGACAGGTCTGAACTCTACCAAGATGAATAATGCTTCTGTTTTTAAGTGAGGAGGGTAGGGAAAAAAACTTTTGCATGGTGACAGTTTTAGAAAGTTCATGGCTGAATTAGACTTAAATCTTGCCTTTCCTTGTATTTAGGCGAAAAGCAATTTGGGAAGGAAATTCAAAGTCTGGAAGGAACTATTTCTTTGTAGTATAAAAGATCAACCTCTTTCTCCCGCCAAATTCAGTCAGCATTACTTAATCACATGGTAACCACCTTTCCATATGCATTCTGTGTGTTTGAGAGTGGATCTCTCTCCCTGAGTGGGTGCTTGCCTATGTTGGTCCAGTTATTACTCCTTTCATTAAAAATGGTCAGAACTAGAGAGGATGGCACAGCCTTCCTCACTGCTCAGGTCTGTGTGGTGCCTCACCTGCAGTTTTCTGGCGGCAACACTTACGGAGTCAAGCTCCAGCCATGCTTTGGGCTTGAGTGGGCTGCAAGGCTGAAGACAGGACTGTAAAGCTTCAAATATAGGACTCAAAGGCACCATTGTGCAGGAAAGGACTTTAAACGTTTGCTGAATTTTAAGTCCGTGCTTAAATTCAAAGGATATCTGAGGTTATAGGATTTGCTCAATACTTTTGGGAATCTAGAGCTGTGCACATTGTAGAAATGCTAAAGTACAAATTGTTCCATATGATGATTACAAATCAGGGCATATTTACATTTAGACACAATCACAGTCATATTTCCAAACAGTAAACCTCAACCCTGTAGCATTGTATGTGAAGGGACAAACTTTTTTACACTTCAGGATGAGTCTTACTTCCTTTTTATTTATTGCAGAGATAATACTTTATTTTATTTTTAAATCTGAATGTTTAAATAGAATTAGTATTGTCTGTTTAATTTGATAATTACAAGACCTGCAAGCATTAAATTATGTGTGGTGTATAGTAATTTTTATCAGCATACTGTAGCAGAATAAGGATCCTTTTAGGAGATCATACAGCTTCTACAATTTGGAAAGTAAATAAAGCAAAAATAAACCTGCCATATCTCCTCAGCTGAACTTTCCCAGACTGATCAAAGTGTGGGTTGTACAGAGAGCAGAGTATGTGGTTTGGTCTGCAGAAGCACCAGAAGAGTGCTAGGCTTCCTGTTTTGCATTAAAAAAAATTGTAGAGTAACTTACAAGTGAGTAAGCAGAGCAGAGCATTACTTTATGTTCAGAGTGAATAATGGGACATGTCTTTGCAATTAATACGCTCACATTTTGCGTGTGGACATTTTTGTAGAACTACAGGTTGCCTTTATGTTCAAAATTATTTTTAAGGTGAAGATAAGCTACTGTCCGAGCCTGTGCCATAGGATAGCTGTTTTGGGTTTGGTGTTTGTGCCTCGCTGGAATAACACAGGTTTGTTTGTTCTGTAGCCATTCCAGCCCACCCACATCTTGGTGGTTTGGCCCTTCCATTTGCTTGCCTGCAGGTGTGCCCATTGCTGACCTCATTCACCCATCTATTTGCAGTCATAAATACATCTAACCTAATGTTTGGCCATATTTGTATTATGATATCCTTGAAATAGAAAAAACCCCAAACAATTAATTGCTTATTACAAAGCAAGACTTTTTTCCATCTAATGCTCATCAAACACTTTTTTCATGCTGTGACAAGAAATGGTTATAAAGTGTCTCTTCTGTTTTGGACATCACTATGCACTTGCAAGTGCCTCTGCTGTGTCACCTGCCTGTGCTCTCTTACTTAGTTTAAATGACCATCCTTGTAAGTGCTCCCTTTTCAAATATATTTAACGTGCTTAAGAGGTCTCAGATGTCAGCATGAAAGCAAATTATAATTAATTGTGGACTGCTTTTTTATGTCTAAACTGCTAGGCACTCTAGCTAAGGTTTTCTGTGGTTTAGAATTGGCCTAATTCTGTCAGGCAGGGGAGATCTTGTTGTTCACTTGCATATGACTAGAGTTAACATAAAATGTTTTGGTTTGTTGTTTGAAAATTCAGTTCCAGAGCTGCATAGATTTATTTCAGGATATATTCATAGGAAAATTGCATCATCCACAAAGATAAGTAGATTTAGTTTTTATGCCAAAATTAAATCCAGCAGCATTTTATTTTACTTTTATGAGGGAACCTTCAAATATATTTTAAAATAAATCCACTAGTATTAATTCAACCACCCCAGTATCATTGGTAACCTATGCCACTGTCTAAGCATGTGCAACCATTTACATTTCTGTCAGGTGGGAAATGCCACATGCTACAATTGAAAAAAGAAAGACCCAATGCAAGGTGTAACTTAGCGTGAAAACAAAACGGGTAATGCACGAACTGCAAGTGCAGACTCTTTTCCCCAGGTACCCTGTTTTCTTTTGATCCTAACCTTCAAAAAATTTGGGTCTTTAAGGCTGAAATAGACAGTGTCCCAAGCTGGATTGTTTTTGTGTTCTTATGAAAATTCTTACCCAAAAAAATGTGTTGTCCAGCACTTCTCCACTTGGGTAAGTACAGAAATGAAAGCAGGTGGAGGGGCAGAAGTCAAAACTTATGCCTGAGAAAGAAGTGCAGAATACAATAGAGCAAAAGATAGGTTTTGGGTGGAAATGATGACAGTTGAGAAAAATAGAGAAATGTGAGAAGCTAGAGGAAAATATGAATATTAGCAGAGATTTTGGAGGCAAGTGCTGTAATGTGTTAGTCATTTAAGAAAAATTTTTGAAAAAGAGAAGTGTGAATGTATGGGATAAGATTATATAAAGAACATTTCCTTCCCAAATCTGCAGTTAAGCATTGTAGCTCTGGGTATGACAGTGGCTTCAGCTGCCCACAAATGGCTCATGAAAGTCACTTTCAAATGATGTATTTCAGTACTTGGAAGTGTCTTCATGAGTTCAAATTATGGAATTCAGTGCTGGGACTCTAAAGAGACAAAATCAGTAGACAGAACAAGCTGGACAATTGATTTTGTTTCCTAGGATATGAGGTTTGAATGCACACATGCACACACTGTTTGTATGGTGCAATCATTAATGACTCACACACTGCTTCGCTTAGCCCCTTAGTTTTTAGGGCAGTCTTCAGATGATTCAGCATCAAAGTGTAGGAAAGACACTTTCTTTCTCTAGGGTACTTTCTGCTTCACAGAAATTAAAATATGTAATTTAGGCAGGAAACTCCTAGAAGAGAGGGAATGGTTTCACGGTTAGGAAAACTGGCAGCCATGAGAATGGGATTCTATTCCTGCCTTTACTGATAAGTTCCTATTAAAGGTGGCCAAATTCCTTTGACCAAAATTTTCCATTGGGCACTAAAAATTCATTTTTGGATTTTCAACAGTGGGACAGATTGTCAAGAGTGCTCTCCCAGCTACAGTTTAAAGTCATTGGTAGTGTGCTTAGTACATATAAAACCCTGTACAAATAGTAAGTAGTTAAGGAAAATCAGTAGTTTCATTTCTTTGATGAGGAATCCAAAATCTGTGGAAAGTTTTTCCATTTTTGCCCATTATCTCCATGCCATGATAGGAAAAAGCCATTTTCCCTACAGTCAATTCCCCTTCTGAAGTCAATTAACATTTTTGAATCACTTAGATGATTCTGGGGAAAGCTCTAACTTGTTCCAGAGGAATTTATTAATTTCCCTTTTTAGTTTAATGTTGAAGTGTCACACTAGGTACTTATACTTTCTTTATTATAGGAAGCATGAGTATGATGTAGGAAAAAAAAGTTATTATTAAATGAAAACAATACTCCAGTGTATTTTCATGATGGAAACAAATGAATTGCCCAGTGAAGCTTTCAATTTAGGAAATGTTGAAATTAAGTCCTTGATTTCAGTATCTGAAGTGGGTATTTATTTTGGTTTGGGAAAGAATAGTGGGGAGAAAAAGAAAGGCCTTTATTGTATAAAATATATTTAGAGAGTGATTTTCCTGCGGTCTATGGAGGTAAAAACTACTGGACAGCAGATTCTGGGTATGTGCAGCTCCTAACTAGGAATATCATAGCTAATTTTGTTCCCATTAAAATCAATAAAATATCTTGGATTGCTTTTAGAAATGTTTGTGGTGTGTCTTGCAACAACTATTCGTTCTCCACAGTTCAGAACTGCTCTGGGCCAATGGGATTGCAAAATATCTGTGAGCTTTGGCTGACAGCCGAAAGTTGCCACAGCAATTTTTCTCTTTAATGAGTAAAATAGGTGATGTTTATAGAAAAATAACTGTCTCATGAGAAGCTGTGCAAAACGTTCCATTCAAAACCATTCTGTTTATATATAGTTTTGTTGTTTGTTTTCTTTTCTTTTTACTTACTACTGTGGACATTTGCATGAAAACAGGATATTTCTCCTTCAAATTGCAGTCAAGGACAGAATAGCTACTATACCAAAATGGAGCCAACCCACTTCAAAAAAAAATAAACCATTTTTCTTACCAAATCTGTTTCTTCTGTGTATGCAAAGTTTTGAGCACTTATTTTCCTACCTAAATTTAGGGGCTGTTTTTTTGCATTAGTTCTGTAAAACCAACAAACCAATATCAATGTAATAAAATAAGAATTCATTTCTGCAAAGATTAAATTATTGAAAAAAGAAATTACATAAATAAGATTAATGTTTTAATGTTTACAGTGACAGACAGCAGGGATAAAAGTATTTTTTGTTATATGTACTGGCTTTTTTTTTTTTGTGCACAGCCTAGAAACTATGATAAATAGTCAAAAGAGAGAGAAATAGAAAAGCTGAGTCCTGTTTTGGTTGTTGATAATCAATAGAATTAATAAACACAAGGAGTATCAGTGTTCTTTCTGATGGACAAATTTGACTTTTCCAGTCTCACATTGAATGTAATATTCTACCAATTAGAGATAAACTTTTACTGACAAGTAGCATATTTTCTCTGGTTTAGCAATGTTTATAATGCCCTTACAATTACTTTAGGTGTCCAAGAACGAATGAGTGTGCATTAACATCCATGTTCCTATATATTTTTACATCACTTAACAGCTTAGGCCCTGGCTTCAGGTTGTGAAGTGCCCAGAGAAAGCTCTCAACTGCCCCAAGAGCCCTGTGTCATTTGTCTCTCTGGCAGGAATGAGTAGAAGAGTGAGTGAGGTGTGCTGGCAGATCCTCAGCCCCTGTAAGCCCTCATCCTAGCAATAAGGAAGGCAAGATCCTGGATCACTGAGCCTTCCAGCTGGAGGCAGCTCCAGCCAGAGTCATCTTACAGCTGCTCTGCCTTGTAGAGCTCACTCGTCCTGGACTGGGAGAGTGCCTGCAGTGGCCTATGGCACACAGCATGCTTTTCCTGTTTCTCCTCCTCTCAGTCTAGGGTGCTTCTCTGAAAACTGATACCTGTCCATGCAAAATCCACTGGATGAATCCATCATCTGTTTGTACAACTGCAGGATTTATAGTTACCATACTAATAAGTAAATCTCTCTCTGGTTCATAAGTGGAACACCAGGGTTACAGTGCAGGTGAGCATAGTCATCTGACTTTAAAGATTTGCAGAGAAATTAAAAATGGACAGGCTTCTGTTTGTACTACAGAGATCAAGTTTTCCAATGCCAGGAGCACCACTTCTTCCCAAGATACCTGAAAATCTTTCAGACAATACTTTTTTCTCATTTGAACAAATAAGCATCCCACTGAACTTTCCTAGTGCAACCAGACTGCATTTGGCTCTGAGATCCCAAACAGTGAATAGTCTCTTTACCTTTTTGGGGCCATATGAATTTGTGCTTTGCAAATGGAAATAATAAAAACTCTGTAAAATATACCTCCCAATTCTAACCGCAGATGTAAACTGCTTTTTTTGGCATGCCACTTCATAGGGCCAGGGTCTGTTTGCTTAAGCCAAACACCATTTAAATGTGACTGAAAAATATCAGGACCCTTGCAGTGGAAAGAAACATCAAGGGGTCTTTGGAGAAATTAATTGCATTTATTCCTATTTTATAGCTGTTCCATATGTAATTGACACTTGACAATTTTTTTAGTTGTTTTTTCGTTTGGGCAACTGATAATGTGTATTTTTTCATACCTGTATTACTTGACTTGGGATTCTGGCTTGATGAAATAATTGCAAAGTAATTCAGCATAAATGTGCCAGTTAGTTTCTTTGATTACTCTTGGTGATATTTAGTTCCCACCTATTTTGTTCAGTGCTGCTTTGGCAAACTGTTACAGGTTTCAGCAGCAAGCAGTTCACGGTCATTGTATCATATAATACACTGAATAAATATATGATATATGAGCAAAAGTAAACCAAACAGATGTAAAGAAATGCAATCCTGGGGACTAACTGGGCTTGAAATTCTTGTGAGTAAGCACAGCAGGTGAGCAAAGGAGTATGAGAAATAGGGTAAGAATTTCTTCAAGTCTGACTGCCACAAATATGTCAATGGAGCTGAGTCAGCATGGGAACACAGTAATTTACTGTTGATTCAAAAGCCAGTAGCTCACTGCTACCCTTCTGGGTGATGTGGAATGCATTAGCTGGAAATGCAGGTGACTAACCATCGGGGACTGCTCCTTCTGCTGCTCTTCAGCCCAACTCTTGTGCTGTTCCTTTCCAGGGACACTTCTCTGGAAACAATAGCATGTCATAGAGCCACTGGCATAGCCTGCAGTCAGCATCAGACCAGCAGCCAAAAAATGTAAATGATACCAGTTATCTTTCCAGAAGTTGCAGTTTTAGAATTTGTCTTTCTGAATTGAAAAATGTTGCTTTCACTTTGCCTTTATCAGGCCAATATATATGGCAAATATATATATTTCATGGCCACAAATTCATATTTAGCAATATAATTAATATTTTTTTGCTGAAGGATTTCTTATGTAAAGTATGCTTTTGCTGTGCTATTCCTCTAGCATTCCACCCACAAGAAACAAGACCTTTTTATGACTTTCTTCTTCCCATTGCTATTTATGTTTTTCTGTATAGAAATACATTTAGTTATTGTTTTGATGAATACTTTAGTCCTAAGTTACGTCTCTGCCTGACCTCCAGCTTTTCTCTGTTTTTATTGTCAGCTCACGGATGCTATGACTGTAGGATCGTGCTAACTGACCCCTCTGGAGTTTTCACTTCTCCATGCTTCCCCAGTGACTATCCCAACAGCCAAGCGTGCAGGTGGATCATCCGAGCACCTCATGGATTTATCATACAGCTAACATTTATTGATTTTGACATTGAAGAAGCTCCGGGCTGCATTTATGATTCACTGACATTAGACAATGGAGAAAGCCCAATGAACCTTTGTGGGATCACTGCCAAAGGATTATCCTATAATTCAACTGGAAATGAAATGATTGTGTCGTTTAAAAGTGACTTCAGTATCCAAAAGAAAGGTTTTAATGCAAGCTATGTACGAAGTAAGTAGGCCCATTTCATCCCTTTATAGATGTTATAAGGAAATGTCCTAGAAGGTTTAGAATTACACTTCCCTAAGGAATCAGGTCCTCCATGAGAAGGGAAAGAATGGGGGAACCTGAAGGATACAGGCTACAGGGTTATCTTATATGGGGTTTTCTTTGGATCAAAATTATTATTATTTATTCTGGGACATGACAGGAAGTATGTTAGAAAAACTTTTCACATGCAAAGATTTTAGGCCTAAGAGTTCTGTCCCTGTGGATTTATGCTTGAGGATTTGGAAGCAGGATATCTGTCCTTCAGGGCAGCATGCGTGCAGAGGGACATAGAAAACTAAAGGAGAGCATTAGAGGGAACTTAGTTGATCCAGAAAGATCAGCCTAGACCTCTGGCCCAGTGTAACTCCCAATGGTGGGGAAAAGTTTGTGCAGAAAGCAGAGAAGACACTCATGCTTTTTTTCCTAGAAGATAAGGGTACAAATATCTTCTGATTGGTGTTTGTTTTTTTTGTTTAAAGCATTAATTAGAAGCTGCATGACAGTAAAGGGCAGCGAGGCAGTAGAGGGCATTAGGATGGTCACTGACAGGCCCTATATGTGGCTTGCTCTTCATTCCACTTCAGGGTTGTAGTTTCCAGTTGCAGGCTCTCAGTAGACTTTCTTTTTGTAGAAGTTGCACACCCTAAACTGAATACTAGTATTGCATTGAGCATTTATTAATGTAGCACACTTATGTTCTGCAGGTTGGCTGGCTGCCGTAAAAACACAGATCAGGGAGGTTTGGCAGTTCTCTCTTCAGTCACAAGAATATCTTGCTCATGATTATTTTAAAATATTTATTACATGTATCAAAATAATTAAGATAGTAACCCCCAGGAATCATAAGACAAAAGAAGGCATGATTATGACGGCAAAATCAGTGTGCAGTTCTGAAAAGAAAAAAGTAACATCACAGAGGAGCTAAAAATACTTTTTTCTGCTAAGGTCCTTTCCTGCTGACAAAATGAATGTAGCAATAATTCTAGGAGCACCTATTTTCTTCTGAAAGTCAAAGCAGATTTTCTGAAACATTTCTCTATTTTAAAATAGCAATACTCTTGCTGTATTGTAATAAGTTGTAAAATCAAGTGAATCATAAAAAATTATATGCAATCAGAATATACAAAACTGTTTATTTCTTTATTCCTCTTTAATATTTTAATGTTTGAGTATCACTGTAAGGGATGACTTACAATTGGAATTGAAATATGTAGCGTTGTCCTCAGCTGTGTTTAATGTGGAGAAGAGGAAAGGTCCACAAACACAGGTTCTCACAAACACAGAGAAGTCTTTGTATATATATACCTACAGTAATGTATTTTTATGAAAACAAAAGTATTACCTCCATGTCAAATTGAATGCTTATGCTCATGGATTGCACCATCGAAGTTAAATGGTCTTGGAAGATATCCTTTTATTTCGAAAAAGAAGACTGTTCTGCAGTGTGAGTAAATGCAGATTTTAATGTTTCACGTATATGTTAGTTCAGAAGTTCTGTGTTAAGGCTTGCTGCTAAGCACCTACGTTGAGTCTGGTTTAATTTGGTTTCATTACTCCAAATGTGTAACTTTCACCTGGTGCCTTGATTTTGACTGTGGATGCTGGGAGAGATGTCTTCCTTCTTCTAGGGCGAATTATAACTATATTCTATTTTTTGCCCACAGTTGTGCAATTATGTTACTTTCAGATTAGAGATACAGACAAAGATCATAGTAACATTTAACTTGGAAATGGATACAGAAAAGGGTCTTGGAAAAGAGATTATCACGTACTGCTTTTCTTTCAAGTTATAAAAGCATGTGGACAATAGGACATCAATATGCACACACATCTCTCTTCCTCAGAGAATAACCAGTTTCTCCAATACTAACATCTGAAATTTATCAGTGCGATGACTGACTGTGCAACAGCAATCAGGAAGGAGATCTGTGCTTAATATTGGTGGCAGGATTCTGTTTTCTCTATGTAGACAAACTACTTGTCAGTCTTTTCCTTTCAGTGTACGGGGAAGGTGCCAGTGGTTAAATCTGTCAGATGAATATGAAAAGTTGAGTAGAGTTCTTCACTATGGGAGCAACATCCTTCCCATTTATTTCTCTTTCTATACTATTTAGATGTGACCAGGTGGTCCATAATTATCCTGACCACCCTAACACACGCTAGATAGTCCTCTTATGAATAAGCTTTATTCTTTTTCAAGTCTTGCATCCCTATACTTCTGGAACACTTTCCATGTTACGTAAAGGAGCTTAGAGTATAATTAACCCACTAAAAAATGCCCCTGTTTTCAATGGAGAGTTGAGCACATTTTCTATCTATAAAATTGTTACAACATGCTTTTTCCTTTGGGAAGAAAAATAAATCTATGAAGTAAATCTAGTAACTATAAAAGCCCAGTATTTTTCTCTCTTCCCTCACATTATGCAGTTGCTGGGTTGGCGGATAATTTGCAATGCTTTATGTTATTTTACTATGTAATATATTGGTCAAATTATGTCCTTGTGTATATCCAAATAAGGTAGTTTTGAGCTCAGAGTCTTTGCAAGCAGCTGGCAAAGGGAACTTGCAGTACCACAGACAACACAGAATCCTTATACCCCATGTATGTGTCTTCTCCTGAGTATGGCGTGACAGTCACACTTCCCTCATGTCTCACCCTCTCACATTTGAAAGGAGTTTATTTCATTCTGAGAAGAGAATAGAGTGTAGTAATTAGTGTAAGTGTTGTGACAGCACTGAAAATCCCAGAGGAGACTGGGAATTGCCTACTGCGGCAGTTATTCTTCAGGTTCTGCGAGAAACATTTTCACTTCTAGCATATACGCTGTGAAAATGTGTAAGAGGTAGCAGACATCCACAGGAGATACGGTCTGACGCAGAACTGTGGAGGCAGAAGTAAAAAGCGAGGGCTGTTGCTATCTGTTTTTGTTAACCACCACTGCATGTCTGGTAGCCAGAAACTTTTCTGTGGAGAAATGTGATAGAAGAATTGTGCTGCCATAAACGTGCCAATAAAACTGAGCATCTTGATATTTAATTTTGGAAAATAATGATCTACAAAATAGAGTGAACAGAATTGTCATTAATGTACACGTGGATAAAAAATATATGTCATGTGACACCTTTTTTCTCGTTTGGTGACTGTCATTTTGCCCATGCAAGAAGTGAGAATACTTAATCACAATTAGAGACAGAGCAATTCGGCCCATGCCTAATTACCCTTACAGCAATACATAATTTGCAGGAGAACTAGCAATTTCTACATACTTGTGCAAAATCCAAAACTGCTGACCCAACTATTAGCAATAGGAACAGCTTGGATACAAATATTCATGAACACATGATTGGAGTATTCGACCGGAGAGCTGCTGGGGACAAAACGAGAAGATGCCTAATGCTGTGCAGAAACCCATATAGCTGAATTCAGGAACAAAAGGCTTCAGTTTTCCAAGGAATGTAATGGGGGCTTTCTTCTAGTGTGATGTTTAAAAGAAGGAAGGCTTGATGTTTAAAGGAAGGAAGGCTTCACTGGTGTAATGCAGTCATACAGACAAGTAATTAATCTATCTTAAAAGCAAGTCATACTGTGTTTTTCAAATAACTGGTTTATTCCATTGCCTAATGCATTCTTACTAGCAAGCTGAGGCAGAGCTCGAAGTCAGTAGGTAATATGTCCTAATATTGCCTTTAATGCAGCTTGTGGGTTTGTTAACTGGGTGTCACGCAGTATTCTCTGTGCCATTGAATGGATCTCTGCTTATTTTCAGCTGAGTGCACTCCCAAGTCAAATTCACCTTGGTGTGTGCTATTGATACATTACAGTGATAAAAACCACCTGATGAGTACTTGATTTAATGAATGTTACTTTAACCCCTGCTGCCAGTCTACCTTTATTGCTATATGATGAATTTATTTTTTGTTAATTTACTTATCTGCTCTTGGTTCTAGTCGCCGTGTCTCTGAGGAATCAGAAAGTCATCATTCCCCAGGTTCCCGACGTCGATGCTGTGTCTGTGGCAGAGACTGTCTCAGTGCCAGAGCTTCGGCAGTTTACACTGTGCTTTGAAGCCACCAAGGGCAACAGCGATGACAATGACGACTGGAAGGTTTTTTCCTACACTGATGCATTGTTGACAGAATTCTTCAGCTTTGGAAAGACCACAAAAGGCCATTTTCTGTCCATCTCAGGCACACAGTGCATCCTTGAGAATGCATTGCCCCGAAATGCGGAGTTTTTCACAGGAACCTTTCAACAGCTGTGTGTTGTGTGGGGTCACTTCTCAGACGCTCTAGGTATATATGCCAAAAGCACCTATCATCTAGTGTCCTGTCCGGGGATCTCTGACAAAGTTATCCCTGGAAATGGGAGGCTGGTGCTGGGCTCTAATAGCAATGAAGTGAGCTCTCTAAATGGGGACATTTACAACTTCCGCCTCTGGAATTTCACCATGAATGCGCAAACACTGGCCAACCTCAGCTGCGATGTGAAAGGCAACATTGTAGACTGGGAAAATGAATTCTGGAGTATTCCAACTTCAGCACTGAAAGCAGAAAACAATTTGAGTTGTGGTGAGTATGCCTTGCCAAAACCTTTTTGCTTATTTTCCCCCCATAATTCTGTATTGTGCTGAACATGTCACATACCAAGATGGAAAAAAAGAGAGCTTTCCTGTGAAAGGCAAATAGTTATGTCTTACCTTTCTTAGACTTTAGTTCCGCCCTTACCATACATAGAGGCTTTGAAAGGGTATACAGTCGATTCCTTAAAGGAAAGGAACAAATCCCCAATGTATATTGTGTTGCTGCTGGAAATGATCTGCAGATCAAAGTTTTTCCGAAACACTCCTTATTGGCTCATACGAAAGGGGGATAATGGCAAGTACCCACTAGCCTCAAATAAGATCTGTGGTCTCTAGAGAAAAAAAATATGTTAACTAATTCATTACTATGCTTTTGTACCTGCCCTTTGGCTCTTTGATTAGCCAGAGGAGCCTTTGGTAGCTGTGTGCTGGTATGCAGAGCCAGCAAAAGCAGTGACAAAACAACAGTGCATATGAGCAGGAAAGTAGGAGAAAATATTAAATTAGAGGAAGCAGACAGGAAGGAACAGTTTAAAATCAAAATCATCAGATTTTCTCTTCATAATGACATATTATCAGTCCTTTTAACTGCTAATTACTGAAGGTCTTTTTTCTTGAAGATTACTCCAGAAGATAAATTTCAATACACTTACCAACCTATTCTTATTTCATGGCTCAGATGCTTGATTTGCTTAAGTGTCCTGGTGGGATTTTTCATATATGTGTATGTTATTAGAGCTGCTTGATAATTTTCTACTGGAATGCCTTTTTTCCAGATGAAAAAAATCAAAACTGAAAACCTTATCGCTTTGGAATAAAAATAATAATAACAATGTTAATTTTTTAAAGAATGTTTTGCTTAATAACTTCAGAAATATTTGGATAATTATAAAATGCGTAGTGGAACATCTGAACCGTGGCCAGCAGCAGCCCAAACACATACATATAAGGCTTGTAAAAATCAACTGTTATCAAATTCCATGTCCACAAAGTGTGAGTAACAAAGAACAAATTGTTGACAAAAACAAAAGCAAAAAAGTCAAAGTAAACAGTTACAGATATTGCTTCTTTCTGAACCACTTTGGGATCATTTCATATCTAATGTCCTGTCCAATTTTGCTTTCTTGCTTCTCTGACACCTTACTACTTAATAGTTTAAATATAGATTAAATAGCATCAATGTAATCCTGACAGAGCATCTGTCACCATTCTGATAATTCTTAGTTTAGAACTCAAGCTGGTACCCCTAAAGCATGCTAGTTTCTGTATCTAATAGTTCATGAGGGATTAAGGTGGCTAAAAAAGATGTCTTGCTTGCTTTAGTGTATGCATGTCAAAGCATGCATACTCATTCACAGCTAGAATTACTGAGAGAGATCTCATCATGCCTTGCTAAAAAAAATTAATCAACACCTCTATAAAACCACAAGGAAGTAGGTGCCTTCACCTTTCTAACAGAACATAGAAAAGGGTGATCTGATCACAACTGATGAAGGTGTTCTGGACAAAAACAGTTGTTTCTATTTCATCAGTACAAGTTGATCCAGATGAGAATAACTTCCCAGAAGATCTTAATCTTTTTACACTGTTATACCATGATGACTACCATAACACTTTTACCAAGCAACCTACCAAGACCTCTGTAAAAGCTGCAGTGTCATTTAATTTTGACTGGAGTAGGAGTCTTGTTCTTCTTTCTGTTAAAGACTGTACAGTCCTATGACACAAATATCACAGCTCTGGTCAAAGAAACACTAGAATTATTTTCATTCCACAGTTTTATTCCTTGGGATATGAGTGACCAGTAGTTTTCCTGCAGCAGAACACTGTTTTAGAAAAAGTTATTAGTGTTTCTACTTTAGGCCCAGGTATCTGTACAAGTCACTAAAATATATCTACATATAAACATTGTTGTTGCCTCTAAATAAGGCTATGAGAAACTAACTCACTAGTCAGTCTTTTTCTTTCTTTAATATTAAATCACCCCCTGTGATACAGGCTTTCCTGAACCAGAGTATTTGCTAAAAGAAAATTTTGGGTGCAGTGCTATTTCGAAAATGGTTACTAATCCCAGAGATGAAATTGTTAGATTTTTCTTCCTTTCCTCCTCAAGTAAAAGCCTTCTTTGTAAAACCAGCCTTCAAAAGGAGAGTTGATGAGTCAGGCTATCAACCATAAATAAACCACTGACGTTGGGGAGCTGACTCTGATTAGACTTCATTTAACAGTAGTGAAAGGATTTAAGCAGTAAAGGGTTTTTCACACAGCTCCAATAATGCTTCACTAGAAAGTAGAATGTAACTTAAAAAAAAAAGCAAACCAAGCATTTAGCAGTATTCTCAACATATCTTTGCCTGAACAGTGCTTCCATTTTCAAGGGGTATTATTTTCTTGTTTTTTCAGACAAAGCTTTTACAAGTAGATTTATGGAGTATTAAAACACTGGCAAATTGTTTCAGATAATCTTTTCATCTTTTTTTACCTTTTACTAATTTAATCCTTAGACTAATGTTTTCACAGCTGTGCAGTCATGGTGGGGTGTTTGTGTAAGACATGACAGAATTCTTTTTTTTTGCCATACGTTTGTGCAGATTGCATTTAAAGGTATACATACACATCTTAAGTATCGGGAGTAATTTTAAAAGAAGTAGCTTGGGTAGTGATAGAGGTGTATTGTTGTTGAACACCAGTTCAGAGTTCAGTGTAGGCAAACTGAGGAGCATTTATTCAACTTCTGGTTCTGATCCTGAAGCCTACACTGTCTACAGCTATAGCAGGATGATCTACTCAGTTTAAGGATAACATGGCTGCATATCTGTCCATGCCTGCAAGTGCTTTTTTTTTTCCACGTGCATTTCATGAGTCCTTCATTCCCAAAGGCCAAAGGAATTCTTAATTTCACTCTCAGATTTAACTCAGTGTGGGACATGTCTGCCTTAGGCAGCTGGACAGTGTTTCAGGCTAAGCTAATTGCCTTCAGTGTTTTTTATGAACAGTGGATTCAAAAAGGCTATTCCACAGGTCAGTGCATCTCATGCAGGAGAAGATGTCTCAGTGAAGCCAAAATTCTTTTTGCTGTAGGAGTGCCCGTTCCTCTCCACTGATTATGAAGAAAGTCTAGCATGACAAGTAGATACGGATGTCTGAGTTTTAGACATTTAGAGTGAGATGTATCACACAATGTGGCTGTAATACAGGCCCATGGGGTCACAAGTCCTATCAGCAAACCTGCTCCAGCATGGGCTCCTGTCTTTATGAGTCCACAGGTCCTGCCAGGAACCTGCTCCAGTGCTGGCTTCCCATCGGGTAACAGCCTCCTACAGGCATCTACCTGCTCCAGCATGTGGTTTTCCACAAGCTGCAGGTGGATCTCTGCTCCACCATGGACCTCCATGGGCTGCAGGGGGACATCCTGCCTCACCATGGTCTGCACCACAGGCTGCAGGGGAATCTTTCCTCCAGCACCTGGAGCACATGGACCTGCCTCTCCTTCCTCACTGACTTTGGTGTCTGCGTGGTTTTGCTCTCACACATTCTCACTCCTCTCTTGGCTGCAATTGCTGCTGTGCAGTAACTTTTCCCCTTCTTAAATCTGTTATCCCAGAGGTACTACCACTCCTGCTGACGGGCTCGGCCTTGGCCAATGCGTCCGTCTTGGGGCCAGCTGGCATTGGCTCCACTGGACATAGGGGAAGCTTCTAGAAGCTGATCACAGAACCACCCCTGTAGCCCCCTTGCTGCCAAAAAATTCCCATGCAAACTCAACAACAGTCTTCTGACTTAAATGCTTTGTAAAGTTGAACTGGATTTTTTTTTTTAGTTTTACCAAATAAAATCACAATCTTGTTTTAAATACTCACTGAAGAAAATATGAACACCCACAGTATTTTCAATCAACTCTCAGGTCATCTTTACATATTATGGAACATAAGTGAAATTTAGAGTAGGTTTTGATATTGACTGTTTAATATTAGAAAATTTATTTGAGAGTAAAAACCCACCTCATGCAGGAGATAGTACACTCACTTAGCATATCTTTCCTGGAATTCATAGGAAGTGTACCAAAGAAGCGAATTTGCTTCTGTCTCTTAATCCGTCAAAAAGATTGGTGCACTTTAATATTTATTGAGGATCACATATTTATTTCTGGCCTATATTTGTCAGCAGTACATGTAGTGATATCTGTAGCATGATACAATTTCTGTGTCAAGGCTTCATGCTTCATATGTTCTGGCATCACAGGAAATATTTTCTTAGTTATCTTTACAAGCTTATGGGTGGTAGCTGTTTAATTTCATGGAAGGATAGTGTGTTTCATGAGAGAACCTCATTGAGTCTGTGATTCTGAAGTGGAAAAGCAAAAGCCAAAAGGGCAAAACTCATAGTAGGTTCACATTTTCCCAGAGCTCTATGGTTTCATTATTTTCAACATAGTGTGCAAAGGCAGCTGTATCTGCAGCTAGACCTCTGGGATACACAAAATGTAATTAATGCAGTTCTAGCAATTCTTTTTCTGTAGCCCATTCTTATGTGCCTCAGTTTTGTCTCCAGATCATGGAAGTATAATGCTTGTTGTTATGAATAATTCTGTAGAGATACAGACTTATAACATTATCTGTTTATAAATCATGCATACCAGAATATTAATCACACCCTCGCCCTGGGCAGAGGAAAAGTTTAATCACCTTTTATCTGGTTGGTGTCACAGGGAGATTACTCAGAAGTGTGTGGTGGGTAACCTGTGCTACAGCAGGAGAGTGTAGTGGCTCCTCCAAGGCAAGTCTTATTATGAAGATTGCATAAATCCTATGGACATACTGACCCCTTTGCTTAAACCCATTTCACAGAGTACACACAAGCTGCATTCCTTTAATGTGATGTTGTTTAGTGAAAGCTAAGAAAACCACAGGAGGACACATAAGTGACTTTAACTTGCAAATCAGCAGGGTTTTCAAGGATCCCTGAACTGCAACAGAAAATGAAAACATGTCAGTCTTACAAGCAAATGTCAGTGTCAGTTTCACCACTGAGAGAAATTAGGAAGAGGAATATGTCACTGCATGATGTAGTATATTTTCAGACATGATAGATTTAGGCCCTGTAATTAACCCTTTCTAAATAATTTTATTTCTTCTTTTAAAGGCTCATATCTAATTCCCTCTTCTTCCATTGAACCAACCAGTTGTGCAAACCTAGGAAGTCTTTGCCAAGGTAAGAAACCCAGGTCCTTTTCACAATTTCATCTTTGGGAAATCTTTAATTTCCTCCAGTTTTTTATTCCATTTCTTTTTTATTATCATCTCTAAAAGGGTGAGTGGCAATAAAAAAATAGCAAGGAAAGGAATTCTTTAGTCTCATCAAGTGTGTGGGTGTCCTGTACGTACAATATGTGGAAAAAATGTGATTACTCCCTTGATAATACATTTTCCAAATAGTCTCCATTATATCAAAACTGAATTAATTGACTGCTTTCATTTCTTTCTCCCCCTCTTTTCATCCTGCACATTTTGATGGTAAAATATTAACCAGTATAAGAAGTGGGTAAATCAGTAAAAAAAAAAAAAAAAGCACAGATGTAAATAAAGGAACTGGCTTTTATTCAGGGGTTTTTTTTCAATAAGCTATTTTGAGGCTAGATACTTAGAGATTAGCAGGTAAAAATATTAACATCAAACTGAAAAATTCAGCAGCTACTAGATAAAAAACACATGCTACAGCACTTAGTGGTTATTTAATAGTGTAAAAATCATCACAAATAAGAATTCCTTAGGTGTCTTTAAAGGTCAGCTCAGTTGAATGCAAGGAATGAGTGAACCCTACGGATTTCCATGTCATGTGAATCAGTGGACATGCAAGGGTGGTTAATTAGTACTGTTTTGCTTAGATGCTGAAGTTCCATAAAAAATGCTTGACATGAACAACATCAACCCATTTCCACAATACCTTAATGAACACAGGCCTTATAATGTGTTGGCATGCTATGTTATACTTTTAATTACAGCTGCAACTGCACCAAAGTTGTCTAACTCTGTAACCCCTTTCCTGCTGATTTATGGAAGAAAGAGACAAGAAAGAATGTAATATAAGAGGAGAAGTCTCAGAACTCTTTCAAAACCAATATTTTAAGTAAATCAGATTTAGCTTAAAAATAAAAGGGAAAATGAACTCTGGTTGGAAAACCAATAAGAGATCTATGTCAGTTTTCAGAGTGCTTTTCCTAGATTTTCCTGAGCTAAATTTGGTTCACATTCCTAGAGCATATTGTACTGATCTCCACAGGGAAAGTGTGAAATGCCATTAATGTCCATAGTAATATTTCAAACAGTAATTTTCAGATATTCAAAAAGTGCAGTATGATCTAAATACTGTTCCTGAAAAAGCTTGGGTGAATAGGCATCCACAATTATTCAGTATTAGTCTTTTTTGTATGTTAAATATAGCCACCATATAAATATGGCTGTGCATTCTTTTGGAATGTATTTTTCTCCATCAAGATGGCATGGTATGAAAGGGAGAGAATATCTTTCATAACATCAGCTAATATGGCTGCAAAAATGGACAAACTTTCAGCAAAACAAGCCTGCTTTTCTTGAAGCCTCATCCTTCTTCCCAGCTTTATTAACTCTTCTGGTAGTAGATATTGCCTGCCTCTAATAAAAGATGATACCTTTCAAACTTTCCTTCTTAACTTCTTAGACCATCACATCTTCAGTAAAGACTATGAATATTTTCACAAAGGTAATACTCTTTCCTTCTCTAAAAGTGTTTGGTGAAGTGTCCCTTGTGTTCAGTTTATCACTTTGGAAAAAGATGCCAGATCAGGTCTACCCCATTCAGCACCATCATCATTATTGTCATAATAATGAAAATCATAAAAAGTTATCTGTCTGTCTGTTTCTGTCAACACCACAGACTTTGTCTAAAGTGAGAGGCCAGTTTGGATTCCTTTGTGTATTTGTTGCATGTTCTGTATTAAGAACAGTAAAAAAAAAATTATGGATATCAGGTTATGTCAACTATGTCTCTTGAAAGAGCTGATTTCTCCATTATGCTTCGAAAATATTTTTATTCATTAGAAGATGCCTCCTTTAAGAGCTTTAGCTGGAAGTTACAATCTGTAAGAAGCCTTGTAACTTGTTCTTCAGACAATGTAGCTCTGAAGTTTCATGGAACAAGAGCTTTTTTATATTACAGGGTGTCACCTTATATGCTCAGTTTCCCACCTGAACATGTTTGTTCTGATGTCCAACTTTTCTTTCTCTTTACCTAATTTTCTTGTATCACTGAAACCTGAACATGAATCTGCTCCCCAAGCTGTGACATGTTTGTGGCTTTCAGACTCAAAAGGATAAATCAACCAAGCAAAACATAAAAAATGTGATTTCTTGCCCAAAATACAATTGGTTAACCATCCTTGGTTGATTCTTGGTGAAAATCTTCCAAAGCTGTTTAACACTGTGAGATTTTACCACACCAACCTTCAGATTTTAAATAAGGATTTTCAGGAAAAAAAAAAATCTGTCATTGAGTGAATTTGCATTCCCTGAGAGTACCTGAACAAAATAAAATTTTTTTCCAAACCATTATTTGAAAATTTAGTGGCATGATCTTTGAATTCCTGTAGCACATATACCCTCCCAGTCCATTGTGGGGTAGATTTGAGGGTTTGGCTCCTCCCTCCAATTCTGGAAAATGTTTGGCTGGTTCTCCAGGATTTTGTGGGATGACTCCTGTTGGCATCAGTGGGAACAGTACAGCTGAGTTCCTACATGAAACTTTCAAAATATATATTCTATTTCACCTATTCCAAGTCTGATTGCAATTCTCTTCATTGTTTGGAGTTCAGTAGAGTTAATTGGATCCTTACATGGATGTTTTAGTTTCTCATTTGTTTGTCATATTCAGTCTTTGAGTAGGGATAATGATTCTTTTCACAAGCAGCATTCTAAGTGCATACATCTTAGAACTTTTCCATTTTCTGGTCTTTGCACAACTATTTGGATCTAAGGCTCTTGTAACAGGATTTTGAGTTTATGAAAGGAGTACAGGATTGATCCTGCAAAATTTACACTTGCAAAACTCCCACTGAAGTCAGTGCAAGTGAGGATTGCAGGACTGAGGCCTCAGTTCATATCTATCATCACAGTTCATTTACAGAAAAAATAATGTGTTTATTTAACATTTACAGCATTGTGTGTAGATGTTTTCATTTTACATTGTCATGCATTGTTCCCATTTTGTCTTACCTTATTAACATTCATATTTCATTCAAGTTCACCTCTTTCTCATCTTTATTACCAGCTACTGTAAATGCTACTACTCCTACACCACCCACTGTCACCACTAACATGCCTGATACTAATAGAAACGATAAGCCAAACAATGGTAAGAAATCCTGTGTTACATTTTTCCTTGTACTGTGTCTAAAGCAAACTTGTTGTATTTTAAGGTGTGTTTTTCCTACCATCATAATGTCAAGGGTCCTGTCTCAGTTCTGATCTCATTTACACTGAATAAATCAGGACTAGCCCCACTGGACTTCAGAATGGTGCAAATGAGAACAGAACCAAATTCAGTGTTTATTTGTTTATCATGTTTACCTGGCTCTACTGTGAAAGGGACTAACTTTGTGTCACCCACAGTTGCATTTAACCATACCAAGAACGAGGGAAGGGAGAGAGATATTTGAAAAGGGTCCGAAAAGAACTGTGCTATTGAAGTGTTTCAAGGCTGCAGATTTTTAGGCATTGTTTAGCTCCTGCTTGTGCAGCTGGGGTGGTAGTATGCTTGGATTGTCTGTTCCTCACTAGTTCCTCGCCATTCCTCAGGCACAGGAGCCAAGTGGAACCATTCCTATGGAGCAAAGCCACTTCCACTGAGTCAACAGGAATCTTTCCACTGACTTAAAGAAGAGCTGGATTAGACTTTACTAGGGAAAATGTTGACAGTATCAGATATCGTTTACTTTTCATTTAGAAAGATTAAGGGAAAAAACAAGGTAGTAAATGAGCCTATTATTAGCACAGGAATAAGGCCAGGATTTCTTTTGAGGCTTTCTCAAATTCTGTGATATCACTGTCTCCTAGAGACTGAGCAGCATTTTGTGAAGTGGTGCTAAAATATTTATTAGTTTGTTAAAATATGGTTGTTAAACACAGAGATAGATTTCAGCAATTTTCATCTGAGGTTTAAAGATATATTTTTTTAAAAGATTTATTTTTTCAGCGTACTTCACAGAAATAAATTAGAATCTGGGTGGGGTTTGTGGTTTGGTTTTTAGGTTGGTTTTTTTTGGTTGGGTGTTTTTTTCCCCCAATCCATCAGTTGTTACTGTAGGATTTAAAACTCTTGGAGTATTTTTTCTCTTGGCAGATCGTTTATTGTACATTGGAAATCAGGCAGTACAGTACACAGTGGGAAAGAATTTATCTGAATCCAGACTGCTTGGTTTTACTAAAATGTAATTGTAAGAAGAAAATATTGAAAATTTCTTCCAAGTAGTGTTTGCTTCCTTTTTGTAGAACCACTCACCCTGTTCACCATGAATTCAGTTAATTCTGAATTTTTTAAGGACAGAATGAACTAAATCATATAAATGTTAGTATGAACAAAAATTGGACAGTTAAGTCCTTTCTTTAGCTTTGAAACTCCCAAGTAAAAGTAGAAAAGCCAAATTCACTTAGAGTAGAAGCAAATTAAACTTTGACTCAGTTAACTAGCGTCATTTTCCACTCTTGGTAAGTTGATTTTTAGACCAAGGACAGTCAAGACCAGACAGCTGAGAACAGAGAGTTAAGTTATATATATTTTCTTTAATCGATTAACTATGTGGCTTACTACACAACAGACCTGCAGGAATTCAGACTTCCTGCTACACTTATCTTCAGAATGAAGAGAGATTCACCCGAATTTTCCCATTCACGACCACAGTGGCAGCAAGGATCTAAGATAGAAGGGATCAAAACCATAGGAATTATCTCAACCCCAATTGTTTGGCCAGCGAAGCAAAGGCCTCTGCATTTCAGTAAAAATGTAGCAGATGAGAACCCAGAGAGAAAAAAGACATACAACTTGTTTCTTCCAACCTTCTCCACATCAGCTGCTTCTGAGGAGACCAGCAACAAAACCTTGGCTGCTTTTACAGAAAAGATCAACCTAGATAACACTGTGATGAATCATTTGCCAAATGAAAATATTTTGAATTATTCTAGAAGTCCTTTCTATGGTACTTCTGATGCAGCAGATGCAGTTACAGAGCCTCCTGTGAATGCAGCAGTTCCTCTTCTTCACAGCAGAAACGCTGATGCAGAGCTAGCATGGACTTTAGCAAGTAGGCTTGGTCATTCTGACCCTGAGCCAGTGTTCCGCTCTCCCGTTAGCAGCAGCAGCACTTCTTATGAACACAAGAAAGAGACTGTGTGGATTTCACCCTCCAGTAGCAACACAAACAATTTCATGCATACAAGCAATGTCTTGGAGCCTGTGAACTGGTGGAATAAGACTGTATTTTATCGTCATATCACCACTGACATTCAAGAAGACAGACATCATTCTCTTTCTAGATTGACTATATCATCTACTGTTGAGAAATCACCATTCCAAAAAAGTAGGTTAGATTTGCTAGACATGGCACCTGAAATTTTTTACCTGGAAATTATAGAAGGCAATGCTGATAGGAGAACTTTTACTACACTAACAGCAAACAGTGCATTTCAGTTTAGAAAATCTATGGACATTAGGGAATATCACTCAGGAGTCATTACAAATGTAACCTCTGTGGAGATTCCACATGCAAACCCAACAAGTTTTTTTCAAAACATAAAAAAAACATACACAAGTTTTATGCCTGACATCCAACTGACAAATTCAGTCCTAGAACAGAGTAGAGAACTACTAACATTTTCAGCATTTTTGGTAGGATCAGGCTGGACAAGTTCAGCATTTAAGGATGTTTCAACAACCTTGCCTGTTTATCAACAGCTGTTGACAGACACATATTTGAAAAGTGACAGCATATTTACATCTAATAGTAATTATTGGTCTCATTATTTACAGCATTCATTATACTTTCAAAAGCCAAGCGAGGCCCTCAGAAATGGAGTACTGGAGAACAATTTAGATGCATTTTATGATAGTAATGTAAATGAAGAGTCAGCCTTTTCCATATTAGAGCCAGAGAACACGAATCCAGTTGGCAACTCCTGGGGCTCAGATTACTTGGATTTTCCAACAAAATATGTAGATATTTCCCCGTCTTTAAGAGCAAGTTTCTGGACTACTTCCCATCGTTTGAAAGTAGCATCTCAAGTTTTTTCTGGGGAACCATCAGATAATCGGTGGCTCACATTTAGTGAACTTCTTTCTTCCCCAACAGAGAGATTGCTGTCCAGTAGTTCATATACTAAGTCTGACAGTATCTCTGAACAAACATCTGCCATTAGATTATTAGGTCACAGAGCTGAAGAAATGAGTTTTTCTAGCCATGTATCAGCTTTGGAAACACAAATCTTAAGTTCATTTATTCCAAGCATTTCAAAGAGAATTTCAGAAAGTAACAGCAGGACAATATCACAATTGCAGTCCACAATGAACTTTGCAAACCCATCTGTGACTTCCAACAGTGAATTTTATTTTGATTTTCCTTTCCCTTCCCTGGAAGCACCTTTCACCCAACCCTCTGTATGGGTACAGATAAGTTCTTTTGATCAGGTACTTGAAAACTCCACAGCTAGTTTGCACAAGCAAATTCGAACTGACCTAGTAAGTGATCAAACCAACATGACCTTCCTAAACAATAGGCATCAGCCTGTTTCTGTCTTACCAACACATTCAGAAACCAAGCCTTCTTGTTCAAGGGATAGCCAAGTTCCTTTGTTGTTCAGTACACCTGGGACTCAGGTTGCCTGGATAGTGAAAAGTTTGATAAGCAGTACGAGAACACATAGAGCACCACAGTCTCAAAGTCTTCCAAAGAAAGATGCTGTAACAAATACCATTGATAAAGCAAGAAATAAAGTTCAGAAAGGTGCCTTTTTAAAAAACAGTTCAATGAGTTCTGACTTCTTTCCAATGACACTGTCTTCAGAATTAAGAGAGCTTCTTCATTCAGACTCAAAATTCAGAGTCAGTGTACCTCCTAACAGCTACTCTACACCTCCACTCCCACAAAGTTTTCAGAACCATCTTGATACAATTTCTCCAAGCCTGCTCCCTCAGTCGGATGTAGAAGAGTTAAACTTACCAACAGCAGAAACACCGAGAAGTTATCTGACTGTTTTAGGACACAACTCCATTGAAAATCAAGTGGACAGTCCAAGACACTCTCTCTGGGCAGTAGAGCAAGAAATCATCGACAATAAAGAAGACATAGGGGATTTCGCTGTTCTGACATCAAACATAACAAGTATTTCTCAATGGAATTCAGAAGGGGAGATGTATGGATCCTTTAGCAAGAACAGAGAAGGAATGTCTTCTCTGACTATCATTGCTACTAATGCCTTGGATTTTGAAAATGGTGATCATGAACATTTTGCAAATCTCTCTTCTATTTTGGAGTCATCAAGAGCTGCAGTAATGAATGATGTGGTACCTTTGCCATCTTCACATACCGGAGTTTTTATTCGGCACAAAGAGACCATCTTGACAGGCCCTCTGACAACAGCTGCAGCAGCCATCCATCACTCTTCTGTGCGGTCCCAAACACCAGTTTCTTCTGTCACATACCACGGGTCATCACATTTGGCCCATGTTTATTCCTTGGCCAGTTTACCATCTGGAACAAACCAAAACAACACCTCTTACCCACCACTATATCAAGTTACTAGCTCTGCTGCGGTCCTTTCGTCTTGTTTGTGCAACTCCTTCATTGAGCTGGGCTGCCTGTGTCGACCTGAGGTCAACTACAGTATGTCAAGTCATTAAGTTAGATGTAGGAAAAAAAACCCAGATCATCTTATCTATTAGATATTCAGTTTGTAGACTGACTATAGAAGTAGCTGTCTATCATCCTTTAGATATAGGACCATTTAGCATATGAAGATGTTTTAGAATAATAATTTAGTTACAATAGAAGTGAATTTATAACATCTTAGTGATAGTAAATGTCATTAACATGTGATTTCTAATATTTGTGTACTTCTCTAAGACAGCTCTCATGAGACTGTGAGGATAAAATATTGGTCACCATGTACTTTATCTAATTTAATGCCATTTTATTGTTTGGGATTGTATGAATGTTTTTCATATTTTTGAGGATTTCAGTTCCAAAAAGCAAAAGTTTTTCAAAAATAATTGTTTGGATAATTTTCATAACAGAATTTTAAAAAATGCTGGTATTTCATTGATCATTATACTTTTGTGGTTGGTGGTGGATGTGGGGAGAATTGTTTTCCAGGCTTTTTTTTTTTCAAATTGTCTTTGGCTATTTTTTACTGATTTTATACTCTCTTTTTTTTTTCTTTTTTTTGTTTTTTTTTTTCAGTATTTTGAGGTGGGATTTCCACTGTTTAATTCAGAGAATGAGAAATAATTAGTTATTAGTATCTGCCACTGCAGTCTCCTGAGAGTACTTTAAGATGCAGATTAGTTCTTACTCTTGTTCTTTTTTTGCCTCATTAAAACATGTTTTGGGCCACAAGCTGGTGGGGATTTTGAATCTATTGCCTAGTTTTTAGTTACTATGTATGATTTTAAAAATACTTTGCATATTCTTATAGTAAAGTGATTTTTTTCACTATACGTAATTATGTAGATAAGATTATAATTATATAAATAACTATGTATGAATGTGTGAGAATATATATAATGCACACTTCCTGTATCTGTATATCCATATGGCACATATAAAAGGTACATTATAGAATTTGTGTCTATACAGAGATACATACATATAAAGGAGATCCCGGTCTTGCAAGGGTTTTCAATTTGCCTAAAGTCTAAATTTCTACTTCCAAAGACTTAATTTTTTTATATATGTTTTTAATTTGAAAATATCACAGTAATAATAACAAACTAACATACATTTTCAGATTAAGCTACACACCAAATTTCTGTGCCTCCTGAGTTGAGAGGAAAAAAAGACAATAAATCAAGAAGAAGTTCATTCTGCTCATATCTAAAACGTAATCACAGCTTACCAAAGAAGATAACTAGTAAACTATCATCTTTAGTGTTTTCTCATCGAGAAATTTTCGTACCAATCTCAGTGTTCAGATAATTAATTCCATATTGAAGAGAAAGAACAATACTCAAGCCATTTCATGAATGGGATAGTAATCAATGTATGCACATTTAAATTGGAAAATACTGACTTCAGTTTTTTTTCAGATGCCTTCATTTCAAGCTCTTGTACAATAATTGTCTATGAAGCTGTAAAATTATGACGTTTGCTCCACTTAGAATAAAAGGTCTTTTATTTAGATTCAGAGAGATAGAGCAGTTCCTTTCCAATCAGAGACAGAAGGGGATTTCTGTATAATTATTGTCATGTCGTGTTCTGTCCAATGTAGTGTCTCTGTAAGATTTACGTAAGATTATATAAATACATGTATCTGCAATCAAGACCCACAACTTTCGTAACAGCCCAGAACCAAGCACTGACACACATGCACATACATGCAAGTAAATTGATCCAGAAGTTCTCAAACCTCCCCCACATCCTGGGAAATTTTACCCAACTAGAGCTTACAGAATATTTAGTAGCTTAATGAAAAAAACTTACTGAAAAGTACAGGCTTTTAACACAGAGCATAACTATGAAATGATTTGATGTTATTTATTAGATGTGAAATCTTGTAATGCTGCCTACCCACTCATGAGCTTAAAGAGAATTTATATTTACCCAGTGCCATTTCAAAACAATTTTCTGAATATAAAATTGCACCAAGCCAAGTGTTACACATTTTGTGACTAAAAGATGGTTTGTTCAGCTGCCGGTTTTGTAGAGCTAATGTGGGATCTTCTACTGTCTGGCCGTTTCCAGGCCAGAGAGCAAGACCGTACCTTGGAAACAAGAGCTCTATGTCCATTCTCGCACCTAATTCTGTCCTCAGTTACCTTGTTACTTCTAAGTGATGAGCTTTATCTGCTCTCACAAAGTTTAAAGTCTAATCTGCAATGGTTCAATTCTGAATTATATCAGTATGACTAGGAGCACAATTCATCCGTGTTTACAGACCTCATTAATTATAATAATTTTTTTAATTAATGTCACTTTCATTATCTTGATTTTACACACCACATTAGAGGCATATGCAAAATACTATTTTTTATATGTTGTCTGTGAATTTCCGTCTCACACTTCAAGTGTCTCTGAAAATATCGAGCGGGATGAATTCTTGTAAAAATCAACAGGACTAGGACTAGTGGGAATGGGCCCAAACCTGCAGGGCTTGTTCATTTCTGAATTTGTAACATCAGCAAGAGCTTGAGGTGGCCTTGTATCTGGGGTTCAGCACAACCTCTGTATTAATCATGAAGCTAAATTCACATTATTAAAAAGGTAAATTTGCTCAGTTTCTAACATAATGCTGTTTTTAATGGACAGGTGGGCTATTCTACAGGATATCTATAACTGTCTTTAGTTCCAACTCCAACTCAGTGTCGAAAGTACATGATGTCATTGCAGAATGGGTAAGTTAAGTTTTCTTTCCTAACATATGAATCTGGCTCATCACTGTTATCAGCTGTAAAAGAAAAAAGATTAAAGAATACCAAACAAACTCTTAACGTGTGTTCTGTGAATATTTATTTTTGATTTGTGCAGCAATGAATTCAGGTCTAGCTGGAGTTTTTCAGCACTATGGATAAAATTTTGAAATGTCTGCACTATATTAGCTAGCTTCTTAAGGAATGTAGATAGTAGGTGAGATATTGGAAAGTATGGAGAAATCAGAATTGTCCAGCAAAAGAGGTAGATGTCTGAGTTCCAACACCATTATACAGGACAAAAATTTTCTCCCCAAATGCTACTATGGTTTTGAAGTTATATTGTGACAGAAATTATTAAAAAAAACAGGCAGTGTTGATTTGTGTGAGGCAATAAACTTTTCCAGTATGTCCTAATGTTCTCTGCTTCTGAAGACTTCTGCCATAGGTTGGTTGCTGAGGTTTCTAGTAGTCCCTGGTTTTTCAGCCCATTTTAGCTGACGTAAGCTCCTCTCTGGGCCCTCTGGGTGAGGGATTCTGGAAGTTCTTGCCTCTGAAAGTTCTTCCTATCTGAATAGAGATATTCTCTTTCCTTTTTTACAGTTGCACGCACACAATTCGTAAGTAATCTCTATACCAACTACTTACATGAAAATATGGTACCATGAAATATGGCAACTATTCTTTATTTTTCTTTTAATAAACCTGAAGCTTTCAACTTTCATAAGCTAAGGAAACCACCTGTAGTAATCTACAAACCAGAACTGCAGACATCCACACCCGCCAAGATTGTTCCCTTAGCTGCAGTAGCCATGCAAAGTACGTAGGTTCCTGAGCCAAAGAATCTAGAGAAGTGTCACTTGGCCCTAGCAGAGTATGCAAAAGCGTCTGTCAGGGGCAAAGACTGAGCAGCCATTGTGCGCTCAGAGTAAATAGTACAAAGGTCTGAAAAGAAGATCATCGTAAGTTTGAAGACTTTCAGTGGAAAATTTACCCAGCAGTTTTGTCAGTAAATCTATTCTAATCAAAGTGTATCTGAGAATTTAAGATACGGAAGACAGGGAGAAAAGGAAAAGGTCAACATCCTGTGTGCTCACCTATTCACTGTGTCATGACATTATACAGATTTCCTTCTGTCCACAAAAAAGCCACATCTCTCACTACCTGTTGTACAACAACCACCTCACTGAAAAGTGAGTGTTCTCTTTGCTTTGCAAAACTGAAGGGGTTTTCTCAAGGGGCAGAAGGGTGAAATTCTAACACAGCCTTAAACAACAAAGAACCCCATTAACATCTCACCATTCATGTGATCAATGTCTTCCTGTTTTTCAGCTGAACCGTACTTTCCAGAACTGGAATTACACCGTGTATGTGGTCAATATCAGGTAAATTAAGGAGGGAGATGTTTATGCCATATTCCTTTGGAGAATTACCCCACCCTAATTAATGTCTATTTCTTTCATAGCATCCACCCTGGCTCCATAAGAGAGGGAGCAAGACAAAAAAGAAGTACTAAAAGGTAATATTTTTAAAGACATTTTCTCAATAGAGGCAACAGCGGCTATTGAAGTGGCTTTACAACAGGCTTTATTGTCTACTATTGGATTCATTGTCTATTATTTGGCATATGCTGCAGGTCTGTAAATATATGACTGCTGGCAAGATCAGTGTTCTGAATGTACTTAGAAACCTAATACTGGTTATCATGTTTGTTTTGGGTTGAACCTATTGAGCTGTAAACCTTCACAGATCATTTTTTCAGAGCTCAGGTTTCATCTGTCACAAAACTGAAGAGATATAGGATATCTAAGTTGTACGGCACACCCAGCTTTCTTTAGCAAAAAGCTTTGGTACACTGATGTCTATCCACTGTCACTGCATTTCTTCTCTTGAACCAGAGCCTTTTGAGTTAATAGACATCTTACTAGATGCAAAACACTAAAAAAACATGCTAGAATTGAAAGCTAAACTAGTGTGAGTTAAACTATTTACCATATGCTCTCATTTCCTGACTTCTGCTGGGCTTGGAGGCGCTGGAGTTGGAACGACCTCAAAGGCAGCTAAAGAAAGTTAGATGGGTCACACCCCCTGAAAATTTGGCTTCCAGGGGTTTCTTTGAAAGCAGCAGGCTGATTTCTGAGGGATGTATGGGGAGGGAGGGAATCTTAGGACCAAATTAAGAAGAGGAAACAAACACATAATTAGTCTTGTCAGGATGGGGCATTAAGTGGCTATGGGATGTATCTGTTTGCAGCGTAGGCAAAAGGAAAGGAGGAAAGTTAAAGTAGGAAAGGACTTTAACTTCTGACTCTTGGGAACTGTTATGATAATGGCAGTAAAAGTTGGGCTTTTTAATTTCTGAGATAGACTGGTATTCCCAGCTTACCATCAGGAAGTTGTTAGTGGTGCTTCCAGTTTTCTACAGAGTTTGCCTAGACATGAAAAGATCTGCAGTACCTCCTTCCCCCATAGCCACAGCAGAAAGGCAGCTTTTATTGGCAAAACCATTTAACTGGTATACTGTAAGCCCAGACTCTGAATGGGCTATTTTGCTGCTTGACCTCCATTTACAGTAGGGTGTAGTGATGTGGGTAGCATTTTTTTTTTCACATTTCTAAATGATAGTTGTGCCAACAAGGCCTTTCAAGTGGAGACCATGCCTTGGGTCTTACCAACAATCGAAGATTGCTGAGGAATGTAAAGCTCTCCCCATCCTAACTCCTGCATCTCTTATGAGACTACCAGCTGAGCTGTACACCTGATTTCTTCTTATCTCACCTTCCCACCATCCCGCCCTCTCGATTTTTTTGCTTCTCCCTGGTCTAATCAAAAAACAAGATGAAGAGGGAGAAACTATTCTAGTAAATTCCCTTTCCCTTTTCTTTCCCTTTCCTCCCTTTTTGACATACAGTGAATATGCCACTAAATTACTTCTCATAATGTATTACTCTTATGGGGAAGTAACCCCATTTTTATTTCTTTTGTTCATTGTATATAATTTCAGATGCAATGCAATTGTATATTCATAATATGTCATGAAGTTTTTCAAGGGAGGCCTAGTTTAACGAGAAGCTAGTTTTCTCATGGGCTCTAGTGCACTCTGTGTCAAGGTCAAATTACGTTTTTATCATCATTTTAAATAATTTAGTATAAATGCTAATCATGTCACAAAATTTTAATGTTCTCCAAATAATCAGTAGTGTTACACTGCAGAAACAAACAAAGAAAAAAAGACAAGTCAAGATTCTGCCCAGCCTAGAAACCAGATGGGGTAATGCAGGGATAATTAAAAATTTAAGTGAGCTACATGATAAATGACTAACAAAAGTTACATTTATTACACACATTGTACATACATATATATATAGAAATATATACACACAGGATTTTCTGCCTTTTTTCGTATAGCTTTCATGTCTTGCATACATTTTCATGCATTATTTACCTCTTAGAGAAGAAATTTTTCAGAAAAATTGGTTGAAGCAGCTTTAGGTCTTTGGTTTTCTGAGTATATATCTATGCTTGTATATCCCTCCCTTCTGAAAAAGGATCATTTGTTCAATAGTTTTAAGTGTTTTTAAGTGTTGGGTTTAGTCACCAGTTCTTTGAGGTTCGCCCATCTGTTTCTAGATTTTGTGGGGAAGAAATCTATTGAATTTCTGAAAATCCATAAAGCAAATTTTTTTCCTATTGCCTCCCAATTACTGCTGTCAAGATTCTTTGTTAGACTTTCCTTGGATTTTTCTTGGATGGGATTGTTAGGAAATCCTACAAGACACTAGGATAACACTTGAGAGTATAAAATGTTAGCAGGTTAGAGTTTAAAAGTTCTAAACACCTGACAGAAGTAATGGTAATTTCTCACTGCCCAGGTGACCCGCTAAAATGTTATGGCTGAGTTCTCATATGTAACTTGCTCACAGTGTGATTTCATGTAGTTACTACAAATTAAATATTCCTATAAATTATTTTGCAAATAGTTGTCCAAATATTTTTATATTTCTTCATTTTGGATAGTCAAGAATAAGTCTGTTGCTGTCTTAGACATCCTACTATTTCCCTTAGTTTTTAAGTACTTCTTTTCTATTTACCTTCATGTTCATCTAAACAGTAATTCACTCAGTTAAAATTTAATATCTAACCCAGAAGTATCATGGCCTTAACTTTATGTTTTACAGAAGTGAATATATTAGTCTTAACTCTAACTCACTAAGCCTTATTTATCTTTTCTGAATTTTTCACAAGATCATAGCCTGATTTCTAAGGCTCTATCATAATTCTTAAAATTGTTCTTTGAGGTTTTTCCTCTTTACATGAATTCATATTCTTATAATTCAGATAATGTATTTTTTCCTTTTCTTTTGGATTAGTATTTTATATAGCAGTTTAAAAAAACCACAAACCATCAACAAAAAAACAGAACAACCTTTCTCAGCTTGTTCTATGCATTTTGTTTTGCTTCACCTTTATTTACCACACTGATGCCTCATCAAGGAACTTCAGTTGTCAGTCTCCCCATCTAGTTTTCTTGCATGTGAAAGAGGAAGAATCATTAGAGAGAATGATTCAAAGAAGAAATAGAAGCTGGAAGTGGGAGGTAGGAAGCTGGCTTTTTTTTGTTACATTAAAAATAGGTGTTTTCCAAAAAAAATTTTAAACTGTACTGCATTCTGGAGAAGAGCAAAACAAAATTATTGAAGCAGATTGTTGCTCTTTCATTGCTGTATTCTATGACCTGCAGAAATCCAAAATGCACTGTGCTTATTAGGCATTTACGTACCTGGTGATGAGAGACAGAGTGCCAAGTCCAAAAGTGCATATTATTATCAGCACTTTTAATACTGTGACATCTCTGGATGACAGCTCTATGTATCAAGCTAATGCTTGGGTAGATTATTAGCTGCTTTAGTAGACAGAATTTTATCACAGCTATATTTGACTTGATGAATGTGTTTAATTTTTCCCTCTTATTGTATTGTTATCCTGATGATAGGGCAACTGTTCAAAATAGACAAGAGTTCAGCATAGGCTACGGATATAGCTCTTTCTTTTCCCTCATAATTTTTTTTTGCACAAACCTTTGAGAGTGAGACCATTTTGTAAATGTTATCTAAGTAAACCGATTTTGTCAATAAACTATAAATGTGTTCGTTTCTTTCATTAATTTTTTGCCTTTTATGACTCTGCAGCTTTGTCAAAACTTTCTGTGACTGCTACTGCTGCTTTTCTCAGAAAGGTCCTACTGATCCTAGGTTTTGTCAGATGACTGTATCAGGCTGCCTCACAGTAGGGGAATTGGTCTTTATTAAAGAACTCAGCTCCCTTGCTTCACCTTTCTTCTCTTATTTTGCAAGCAATTTTGAGAATTCAGGCCCCAATTAACTTATGAATTTTTCTCCTCTTACCATACAAATAAGTTTATACTTGTTCCAACTTCCACTGCTTGATTGTCATAATTTTGGCCAATTTCCTATGTTCAATTGCTCCTCCTATGGGAAACAATATTAATGTTAGTACTGTTAAACATCTCATCCAAATTAAAAACCACAGTGGTAGCTGTCTGCGTAAAGACTACTAAACCTACGCAGAAGTCTCTTCTCTTGGGAATGAAAATAGAGAGGAAGGCAGGAAATCAGAACTACCCATGCCTAGTCCTGCTTTTTTGAAATCTGTGGGAGTTTTGCCGCCAGTGTCAGTGAGGCATATTCAGGCTCCTGCATGCTGTCTTCTTGGGTGTTGTTTTGCTTAATGGAATGTTTAATCCATTTGGATAAAACTTACATTAATTAGATTGCGTAATAGTTTTAGACAACAGTTAGCAACATTGGAGCAGCATAATTTTGCTTTTCTACTCCTGAGTAAAGTATTAGGCATTTTACATTTTTGTAGATTACTTCAAATTATTTTTAATTAAATAATTATGCTATTCTTGTCATAAATTAACACATCTGTAATGTCTATTCCTATTTCAAAAATTTTCCTGGTTTCTGCTGGTGACGTTTAGGAACAACTTGGATGTGGCCAACCTCTACTCCCCAGAACTTCAGCTTCAGTGCTTCCTTGTTTCAGAATATAGTGCAAGTGCAACTAAGTACTCCTTTCAGCAAAGACCAGCTGTTCAGTGTGAGGAGTTCCAGTCCTTTCTGTTTTGGCTCTTTGCAACATTCTCTAGTAATGAATAGCCTTCATACCAAATTAGCACGTATTATAAATGCTTTCTGTTGAAAAGCCATAGTTGATTGTATTCCCACACCAGATCTGCAAGGAGGAGCAGCAAGGCCCAGAGGCAAAAGGACAAGCGCAAGGCATGACTGTGGTCCTTGCAAAACTGTTCTCTTACAACGGTCATTAACTTAAAAGGAAGACTTAGGATGCTTTTATTTTTAGTAATCCAAAAAGTAGCTGCAATTTTTAGTTTTGTGTCATGAAGTCTCAGATTTTATATTTTAACTATAACATTGCCGTCTCCAGGGAAAGGAAACTCTTCATCCTTGGTATTTCTTTGAATAACTATTATGTCAAGTCATATTTTTTTTGCTCTCTGTTCTGAAAATTTTAATATATTGCAGTAAAAATTACCTCAAGTAAAAGATTATTCACAACTCAGATACTTTTGTGGAATACTTTTAGTTTCCCTCTACTTTCATACTTATTTCTGTCTCATTCTGTGTGTTTTCTAACATTTTGTCTGCTCTTTGTGTTGCATCTTCACTGAGTGACATGCAACAGTCAGCTCTTTTTTTGTCTGTCATGTTGATGTGAAGAAGTTAATATTGTTCACAGGTGACTCTGTGAGCCTACCTGTGCTGCCGGTCTTGAGTTATAGTTTTCCATCACTGCTTATCTTCAGAGCCAACATAACAGTAAGATTAGTAAAGAATTTAATGTTGACATTTTAAAACTTTTTAAAATAGGCCAGGGTAGTTAGCAATTAGATTCCCAGTGATTTTAAGTGGCAATTTAGATTCTCTGAGTACTTAGATTCTTTAAAAATGGTTCTTTATGTTCTTTAAATCAAGTAATACTAACTATGAAAGAAATTAATAGTGATTTGTGAAACAGTTTGACAACAACAGTAATGCCATATTAGTTCAGCCTGTCTAGTACAACAGAAAGGAGAAATGTGCATTGCTAATTATCAGCCACTTCTCTTCAGGTGCGAGACAGTCTGTGCTGCATGGTTCGCGTGGTTTGTTAATCCTTCCTTCAGGCTGCTCACGTCGCGCAGCAGCGAGGCCACAGCCCGTGTGTAGGCACACTGTCCTGGAATAGCTCTGAGTCACGCTGCCAGAGAAGAAAGCTGGCTTTGTGGTCCACACCGTGGCAGCGCAGGCTGCCCCACCACCTTCTGTGCCTCTGATGAGGATGCAACCTTTAAATTCCTCCCTCTGAGCCAATTTAGCTCAACAGACCAGGACAAAATGGGATAGACACCAGTCTTCCCCTGCTTTCCTGCTTGCTCCAGCTGTCACCATTACGATCAAAGAAAAGAGAAACATACTTATCCCCGTTGTGTTTACCTACACCACAGTCCATTTTTTTAATATATTGATGGCAGTAATGCTGGCAGTACAGGTTACTGTAGATGATGTGTAATTTGTAAGTGATTACTGCTGCAGGAATCTATCTGCCTTTACATGGCACACAATAAAAGATTTAAAGTTGGGTGTAACAAATAGGGTGACACCAGCAGAGCATGGCAGCATTGTCATTTATTTGAGTGTATGCCTACTGTTTCCCAAGTAGTAAATTTGTTCTTTACCATTAAAATGTTTTATTTCTGGGATCTGAGTGTGACAAAAGTGGAAGGAAGCACTCAGCTTCATATTGCGTCAGCTGTCAAGTTAAAAGGTATTTATTTACTTTGGGAAGCTACTGTGAGTCATTCTAAAAAGTTTATAGAAATTGTTTTCATCATAATATGGAGTAGGCTCTTATTATACAGTACACTTGACTTGTGCTCTAAGAGTTTCTCAGAAAACAACAGATTGGTTTAAGAGATTATTTTTATCAAGGCTTCATAATCAATAACATTGATAACATCTCTATAATTTTTCAAGATAACTGCAACCAGTTCTATTTCATCCATCATTATCCCTTCTATTTTGTGTTCTCCCTCTTCACAATTATGGATACTAAATATAATTTTGGTTGGTTGGGAGTCCTGAAACAGGCAGCTAAGCAGTAGCGGTGACTGCTCAGAACGTCTGTTCTGCAGCCAGAGTGCTGAGGTAGGGAGTGGCATTAGTATATTAAGTTTTCCTCTTCTGAAGTAAAGGGAATTGACAAGAGAAGCCAGAATCTTTTAGGAAAGATGGTTAAGTGCCAAGAGACTCTGGGGCTGAAATACTGGAGGGCTGAAGGAATTGGCAATCCTGTAGGCAATTTCCATGCTTCTGCTAAAAATAAATGCCATAATAAAATTGTGCTAATATATCTGAGGTATACAGCTGAAGCCTACTAATGCATATCCACCCTACTGAGGTTATTTGTCATATACATGTTAAACACTCCACAGAGACCAAAGGAATGTTAGGAGGAACTCAGTATCTCTGGGAGCAGAGAAGGAGTGACCTTGCCAGGGATAGCTGGAATTTCTCTGCTAAAATACATCCGTTGGGAAAAGACTAAGCCAAACCTGCAGGTGGTCACATTTTTATCTTTCTTCTCCAGCAACATGTTACCAGTAAAACAGTGAATATGGCAAGAAAATTAGGCACATCTGGAAAGTGCAAGTCTGAGCTGTCATCATGGGGATATCATTCTGAAAGTTTTTTTAAGTTGAAATCCTGGTCTATCTAGGAAGGAGTACCTGAAAACCTTACTAGCCCTCTGCAGCACTCCTACAGATTTTTTCTCCTTCCTTTCTTCTTCCTGCAGACCACAAGCCCCTTTAGCTCACTGTTGCTTTCTTGCGTGGGGGGCAACAGATGAAAGCACTTCTTATGGGTGCGTGCCCTACACACTGTATGTGTGCTGGCAGTGCCACTGCTCCCCATGCTGCCAGGAACAGCTCACACACTCCAAAGGTCTGTCTTTATTCAGGCTGATGGGTATCCAAAAGCAAGACTATGATGAAAACAGCCCAAAGCATGTTTGCTTTTTCCATTTTTCCACGTTTTGGCTCTCATGGACATCCAATATTCCATGCTTTAGTGGCTTACCTCCTACTAACCACAGCCAAACCATGCTCTTGGGTACCGACATATTCTCATCTCCAACATGTGTTTCCTTGTGTCCCAGGAGGAAATGTCTGGGCCTTCCACTCTGGGTTTATTTCCTGTGTCCTGCTAGAACTGGTTGCTGTTCATGATTTCCCTTCCAGAAAAGCTGTGTTTTTGGACAAGGGTGGGGACTGTTCTATTTTATTCACAGGAAAGAGGCCTGGGCAGTTTAAACTACTTCTTATGCCCAAGAAAGTAGCAGTGGGCTACAGTACAAAACAGCTATTAGTGCTCAAAGTTCAATTACTCATCTGAGCAACTCAACTTTCCTAATTATGACTAAAAGCTTCAGAAGTATGTCAGGCTGTTTTTCACTCCATAAAAAACTTAAGAGATTTAAATGTTAAGCATCTGTTCTTTGTTAATCTTCTAGTCTTTCTCTGTAGTCAATGTAGAGGTGGATCCTCTGGAGGATGACTTGTCCCACCCCGACAAGTTTTGTGAGGTGGTATGAATCAGCTCTGAAGTTCGTAAGCCATCAGCAACCAGATTTTTAAAATTAATCAGGACCCATTTAGAACTCACAACTCTAAGGTTTCATCTTTTGAAGTCTTTTGAAAATATTTCTCTTTTGATGAGATGCTTCTTTAATGGTAACTAGAAGATTAAATTTCCCAAACATATTTTCTTGTCATGGTCCTATATGTACAAAAATAATAATTTACAGATAATGAGCCACACTCTTTTGGTGACACTGTTCCATATTCAGAAAATCAGTTTGTCAGATATTTTTATTTCCACACATTTGGCCTCTGCTGGTCTGACTGAAACATTTGAATAATTTTCCTTGCAGTTTTGGTGTTTTGGCTCTTCTGGTTTATAATTCTACCAACAACATCAATTTAGAAGAGGAAGACATCCGACAGAAGCTCATAAGTAATAATCAAACCATGGAAGAAGGATATCAACTACATACTGTGGATGTTGATCCAGTGGGTTAGTGTTCAGCTTTGTTACACAACAAGTTTTTTTGCTTGATCATAAATAAGCATCTTCTGTGTTAAAATAATCACATATCTCCAAATACTATTACTCGTCTCATCAACACAAGCCTTGTTGTTCTACTAATCCCGGAGAGCCATGCTCAAGATACCACTTTTAACACAAAGTTGTCCAGATTGCCTTAGTCAGTGTCTTGCTGTCTGGTTCAAAGAGGCTGAGACAATTCCAGACAGCTCCTCTGGTGGTTTGAGGATAAAGTATGTTTTACAGCCAGAACTAAAATGAGACAATTTGGACCTCCAAGACCCCTCATCCCCACTTTCCAATGTTGTTTGTGCTCCTGATAGTTGTTGCCCTTAATCAATCTGCTTTTAGCTCTCATCTTTTCCCATTCAACTTCTACCGGTCAAAGACTGTCCTTCCTTTGGGAAGGAGGAGCTGGAGTAGAGTGGAAATGAATGGTAGAGAGCAAATGAATGCAGCATGCTCGTTCAACTCTTTCCCTGGAACAGGAACAGTATGTGAGATCCCCTGTTGTGTACCCCTCTATTGCCACTCTGTAGCAAACAACCAAGCATTTCATTTGAAGAAAATTTTGCGCTGTAGACTGGTTGATGAGCTGAGGACAAGTAATGGAAGATGGTTGGGTGAAGAAATAGACTATTAACATTGATATTCTCGTTTTTGCAGAAAAATGTTTAGCTGAAGAAAACCCTCCAAATTATTTTTGGCCAGATACCAGGCCTACAGTGACCAACTTCACATTTTGCCATGGGAGCACAGTTCAGACTGCATCAAGAACCTGGTAAGTGTTCAAATATCTGAGAAGCTGAGTTGTTTCAGATGCCACTTTCTGGTTATGTGATTATAGATAATGGTTGTCACTGGCTGGTATCATATTTCAGGAAGATGATTTCTATACTGTGAGAGATTATGTGGGTGCAGTAATTAGTATGTACTTCATTGGTAAGAAACAAAAACTCATCTACCACTTCTGCAGGGCATATTGGGATCCACAATTAATACATGTTCAACATGATTATAAAAGTAGCACCTTCTCACAGAATGAAACTGCTTTATTCAACTAGTAGAATCATAGAATGGTTTGGGTTGGAAGGGACCCTAAAGGTCATCTAGTTCCAAACCCCGCTGCCATGGGCAAGGACACCTTCCACTAGACCAAGTTGCTGAGAGCCCCATCCAGCCTGGCCTGGAACACTTCCAAGGATGGGGCATCCGCAGCCTCTCTGGACAATCTGTGCCAGTCCCTCACCACCCTCAAAGTAAAAAAATTTCTTCCTAGTATCTAAGGAAAACCTAATCTCTCTCAGTCTAAAACCCTTCACCATTGTCCTGTCACTACGTGCCCTTGTAAAAAGTCCCTGTCCAGATCTCCTGTAGCCCTCTTTAGGTGCTGGAAGTTCCCCAGAGCCTTCCCTTCTCCAGGCTGAACAACCCTAACTCTCTTCACTTGTCTTTAGAGTAGAGGTATTCCAGCCCTCTGATCATCTTCTTGGGCCTCCTTTGGACTTGCTCCAACAGGTCCACATTCTCCTTATACTGAGGTCCCCAAAGGTGAACACTGCACCAGTTGAGGTCCCATGAGAGCAGATAGAGGGGCAGAATCCTCTCTCACCCTGCTGGCCAGGCTGCTTTTGATGCAGCCCAGGATATGGTTGGCTTTTTGGGCTGCAAGCACACATTCCCCAGTCACATTAATCTTTTCTTCAACCAACATTCCCAAGTCCTTCTCTTTGGGGCTGTTTTCAGTCCATTCTCCTCCCAGCCTCTGTTTCTGCTTCAGATTGAGCCACTTGCAATTGGCCATGGCGTTTATGTTACCAAACCCAAAGCTTCACATTTGCTACCACTCCACTACCACTATCTGACTTCTGTAAGAAATAGAATAAAATTCTATGAAGATGATATGTGCATTTGGTTTAATCCAAAACACCTCATCTCATCAGGGGAAAGTAAAATAAATTGTGAAACAAACACTTTGCCAGTAGTTAATCATAATTGAAGGTGGGGATAATCTTATGCGTAAATATCTGAACTTGTGTTTTTAAGGTTTAGGATAAATTTTCCCTAATGTAGGCTTTCTTTTCAAACATCTACTAAAGACTTTGATTGTGTATCCCTATTTCCCATTTGTAAAATGGAAATATTACTACTTCTGTTTATATATTGCCAAAACATTATGGCTTTGATCTGAGTCCCTTAAACGTGGTTATGATGATGCAATATTAATTAGTTCCTTCAGTATTTAGGATGATTACCATTAAATGCAACATATTAGTCCTATCCGCCCACACTGCATCTGGAACACGTTCTGAGAAGACCAGATCTTTTACTTTTTGAAAACAGTATGGCAACATGGATATGAATCAGCTTTGAGGTTCTGTGCCAAGCAGGAAAGCAACCCGCATTATATTTAAATAACTCACTTCCTGAGCCTCTTAATCTTGTACAAGAACTGGTTCTGATTGACCAGCTTTTGTTGTAGAATAAGTAGTGTAGAAGTAAAATTGTTTTTATGTGAGATTCTCAGAATAATTAAAAATTAAGGTTTCTGGCCTTCGCTGTCCCAGTATTGCTTATCTTTATTGTTCATTTGTGGTCTGCACAATACCATTGATTGTCTGTAAACAACACTTCTCACAAAAAAAAAAAAAAAAAAAATTACTGTATTCTGCCTTAGGCTGTGCTTCCCTTGCCTTTGCCTCCACTAGCTTTTGCCAGTATGGAACACTGGTGGGGTGTGTTTTGAGAGAAGAGGAAGCTCTTCTAACAGTGTTTTCTTGTCCTGTACATCCCACAGTAGGTAGTTACCTGTGCTGTTACAATAAATGTGATCGGCTGGGGAATAATGTTATTTTATCTTGTGCTGAGTAAAGGGATAAGTTTTTCCCATTCACCATCCTGCCTTTTTCCATGATAGGATAACAGGATTGTCTTTAAAGGAAACTGAGGAAAAAGTGTGTTTAATGCTGGAGTCATTGTTACAGGGTGACAAAAATGATTCAGGGACTGGAGCATCTCAGTTACAAGGAAAGGCTCAGGGAGCTGGACCTGTTCAGCCTTGAGAAGAGATGACTGAGAGGGGACTTCATCCTTGTCTCTAAGTATCTGAAGGGAGGGTGTCAGGAGGATGGAGCCAGCATCTTCTCAGTGGTGCCAAGCAATAGGACACGAGGCAGAAAATGATGCACAGGAAGTTCCACCTGAATATAAGGAAGAACCCCTTCACTGTGCAGGTGACCATGCACTGAAACAGATTGCCCAGAGAGGCTGTGGAGTCTCCCTCACTGGAGATATCCAAGAACCATTTGGACACAATCCTCTACACTGTGCTCTAAGATGACCCTGCTTGCACAGGGAGGTTGGACAGATGACTCACTGTGGTCCCTTCCAACATGACCCATTCTATGATTCTGTATTTTGCTATGGTAAGGTTTTTTGGTTTGATTTTTTTTTTTTTCTAAAAAGGAATATTTGTATCTGCCCCTCAGATTGGACCTGGATGTGATAGTGACCTACAGTAGTTTTCATTGGTGACATCAATTTATACGTTCACATAGATGGTGTGTATGTTCTTCTGAGAGGTATTATGGCTTGCTGTTGACTTGATCAAAGCCATTTTTATCAAGGAGAAATTATAGAAACAGCATCTGACTAGGCCATAATAGGGGCATGATAGTTTGTTTCAATATTTGCGTCTTTCTTAAAATATAAGGCCAGAATTTCCACTGAAGAACTGGGGTTTCTCTCATCACTTAGTAGATCACATAATCTCATTGACAAGTATACATACATGTGTTTCACTAGGGGCCATGTTGCTGAGAGTATTGTGAAGAGAGAAGAGTGGACCACTGTGACACCTGCATTAAGAATTATCAAATATTTATGTAATTTTGTTACTATATTTCATGTGAATTTTATCATTTTTCCTCTTCAGCTATTTGGGTCTTCAGAATTATACATCATACTGGGGTCAACCTGATCTTAGAAATTGCACAGGTGGGTATATTGGTGTTGGTCTTTGGCTAAAGGAATATTGTGGTACACTTTGGTTACTGCTTGCCATAAGCAATTTGCATTAAAGAAGAGTATCTTTCTTCTTTATGCTAAGTTGTTTAAAAATCTTTCTAAAAAAATCAGTGCAAATGAATTAAACTCTGGGGAAGCGCAACAAGTTCAATTCAGCTCACCCATTAAAAGCTCTGGATACCAATTACTGAATTAAATCAAACTCTTCAGGCAATTTAATCAAAAGTAGAGGAATGTGGTGCCTCATCTCTATTTGATATTCCAGTTAGGACAAATTTTTAAATATTTCAAATGCCCAAAAGACTCCTGCTCTCTTCACTGGATTTACAATCAGACATTTTCAGATTTATTCCCTGTTTCTGAAATACCCCTTGATGTCATTCTGGCCATAAAAGAGCAATAACAAGACAACAATTTTATGACCCTTTTTTTAGTGCCAAAGCTAGTGAAAAGAAGTATACGCTCATATGTAAGCTCTACAGTACAGTTAGTTACAGAGTTACCTACAGTAAGCTCTTGTTCTTAATAGCTTTCTTGGACAAGCTTCTTTTTCTTTCTTCACTGACAGAGGTGCCCTAGGAAGCCTGGCTACCTAACTTAGTCACTTGCAGTCAGATAATATGAAAACATCATGTCATGTAAAACGAGCATTCTGCAGTAAATATATAAAAAGCTGTATTATAAAAAACAACCCACAGCCATTTGCAGACAAAAGAAGGCTGATCTTTCAAAATCTTATTTGTGAATTCCAATAAATCTCAAATATTTTGATATTGTAAAAGGTTAGTGTTTACATTTGTCTTCTGTCCAGGTGACATTGAAATTACAGTTTAATATGTATTGCCATTGGACACACTATCAAACTTTCCTTACAAGGAAGATTCTTCTCATGAAATTTGTTTGTGTGTTGTGGTGCCAGCGCTCTGATGAGTAAGAGTACCATTCCCTAAAAGAACTGAAACATTTGCAAGGGGGTCAGACTTTCTTCACAAAGCTTAAAAGAGTGAATACGTTTTTCAGTAACAGTGGCTTTGGACACATTTGTTTCACTTCAAGAGTGAAATTTTTCCCCAGTGAAAAAGAAAGGATAGCATAAGGAGAAAAAACAAGACATAATATGCTTTTCATTCCTCTTTCGTCATTCAATCATCCCTTTCAATAATAGATGTGATCTACAAACTCAAATCAAATTAAAGAAAGACACAGCCAATTAGGACAATATATAATCAGCAGGTCCTATGTACATTTAAAAAAATTATAAATTTGTCAAAATGGTAAAATCCTATGTTCATTACAAGTACCACTCTAGCTTTCAACAGTGATAATAAAAGTTTGTATTTCTGGATTACTTCAGGACTGTAATGCATTATTTTGTCTTTTTGCTTTTTTGTATACTCACAGAAAATGCAGCTGATATTGCCAATCACCTTCTGAATCTCACTGGTGAGGGGCAGCAGCTGACCTCAGACAAAGTAAATGATGTTGTGCAGAAGCTCAAAAAAATTGTGAATGATGAAGAAATTGATGAATCTCTGGGTTCTACCGTGGTGACAATTTTTTCCAATATTCTAACCAGTTCAGACAGTGTATTGGCAGCCTCATCTTCAGAGTAAGTATTACTGCACTTGAGAAAAGCTTTCCAGAGCAAACTGCAAGGTTGTAAGGATTCATCCTTTTATATATAGACAAACCAAAAAGTCAAACTTTTCTTGTTTCCATCAAAATGAATTTTCCAAATTAGATACCCAAATATTTCTTCTTGTAGTAAAATTAATGTACTTGACAAAGTATTTAGATGGAAAAGAAGTCTTCTGATATCTGACACAGCATAAATCTAAATATTACTGGAAAATTATTTCAAGACCAGTGATATGTAGTCAAACAGTCTCTGTCAGTCATAGCTTTTGTTTTCAGGAGAGATGCAGCCTAACAGTCTCCTTGTTAGTACAAAGATGGGTGATAGAAACAGTCAAGAACAAGAGGATCATCCTCTGATGTGGGGAGCATATAGATCATAGGTGGTGGTGGTGGAGGGGTGTTCTGTATTCAATTCTTAGAATAATTTTTATTTCTGTTTTTAGAGCTCTAAAAACTATTGATGCCTTGGCTTTAAAGATCCATTTTGATGGGCCATCCATGAGTATTTCAACACGAAATCTCGCACTTGGAGTGTCTTCTATAAATTCAACTTCATTCAAAGGTCGTTCTTTCTGTGTCAGTCCACAAAATAATGCATCTGATTTCCAGGTACAGAACAAACAGTTGTACATGAACTGTGCCTGTTGTTCCAAGTATGTTTACTGTGGTTCCTATAAATCCACTTACAACTCCCAATTCTCCCCCTACCTTCTATTTCCTTTTTCCTACAATCATCCAAACAGATTAATGTAGTATTTCCTTGAGTGACAGGAAACACAGATAAACTCACATTCCATGCAGATTAAAAGTAATTTACTTATGAATCCAGAATACACTTGACCCTTTATTAGTTTCATGGGGTTTTTTTACTAGTGAAAAAGGAAAATAACTTTTAACAATCTGCTGTACTTACTATCTAACAACTTTATTGATGTCTTTCAGCTTTAGAATATGATACCTAGATATGGGTATCTACATATAGATTTCTCCAGATACAATAGTTCTTCAACCTTCCAATACAAGTTAAACACTTACTGCTTACTTACTTACTAACTACTTACACTTACTAAAAGAGACATAAGACTGATCCAGTTGTCCACACATAGGTTGATAGGCTTGTACCATTTAGGATGTCTGAGGCAGTTCAAGCCATTCATGTGGGGCTTAACTAGCCTAGACATTAAAAAATTAAAGAAACAAAGATCACTCGAAATGTAGCAAGGTTTCCAGTGCTACAGTGTCTAGACAGGCTACTATGGTTAAGATATTTATCATCACCTCAAAAATATTTTTTCTTCTTTTTTTTCCTCACAATTAGGAAAAAAACCAGACATCTAAAAGTTTGAAATAGTATTTGAGATGAGCACCTATAGGATTTTCCAAAGGTTCTTTTGAAATTAGTAGTTATGTGCCAAGAATTTTTAAATTTCGGTACATGCCTGTCTGCATCTTATGGTACCTAAATGCTTTTAAAAATGCAGTGCAGTGTAATTTTTTTCAGTTAAATAGGAAGTCTATGACAGAGGTAATGTAATCTCAGTTTCCTAGGTGTTTAACCATTCATGAACAGTGAGCCTTACTTGGAGAAACAGAAAGTATTACACAGAAAAAGAAAATAATCTGATGTCATTTGGACCAGAGGAACTAAAACTGAATTCAACAAAACATGATGTTGTAAAACAGTTAAAGACTAATCACTAAGTATCATATGTATCATATGGAACCAAATTAATTCCCTCGGCAAATTGGCAACACAATAATCCTAATAAATGTCTGATCATTTTATAAGGTACTATATACTGTAAAAATCAAAACAACAATGACAGTTCTAGAAAAAGAGATAGCAATATAGTAGGCTTCAGGACTTTTACACATACGTAGACTTTGGATCAAAACTCAAATGCTTTTTTAAATAGATAAAAATAGATTTAATGTAATTGAGTTTCCACGTATTTGTATTCCTAGATATTTTAGCTAAAATTTCTTTTAATCGGTTTTATCAGAAATTTTTGATGCTTGTAAATCTACTTTTGTTTAGCTCTCATATTAATGAAGCTCAATAACTGTGGAGCTCAGTAGTTCTTTGTCGTCAAAGGAGTGTTTCTCCTACAGATTTCATCCTTTATTTATGGAAAGAGGAAAGGAAAAATTATAAAGCCGTGTTTGCATGTATAACTAGGGTTACCATCTGTGGCTTGAGGACATCCAGGAATTTTCTCGTCCTGGAATAATTTATTATAGCACTCTCTCAATAATCATAAAATCCAAACTCTGTCAAATTATTTGCAATGTTCCTATTTGGAACATGAGCTTTTTCTCAGACTTTCACATTTCCAACAGCTGATTGAGAATTCTTAGCATCCTTCCTACCAGAACAGTCTGCAGCAGCTGTGGTCACTGTTTATATTTTCCATGCCTGTCAGGAAAGAAAGTTGCTATCCCTGCTGAAAGGAGATTCCCTTGTGAATGCCCAGGTTTTTCACCAGTGATGTGATGATTTATCCTAGGCTCATCGGGAAACTTTACACTCTTCAAGCTGTATGTCAGAATGTTTCCAGATTTTTTTTTGTATTTTTTTCTTAAAGTAGATACCAAGCAAATATATCCATGGCAATTTGGAAAGATTCTATTTCAGTACCCTGTGTCTTTATGTTTCTTGCCAAACCTTTGACTAAGTTAGGTTTTGGTGATTCATATTATTAAATTGTTCCTGTAATATATCCATGCTTCTTTAGAGAAGCCTCTTCCACTCTATTTGCAGGCAATGCCTAATGGGATATCTTTATCACACACACACTTTCTGTTTACTTGGGCAGAATTATCCTCTGAAAACCTGGTTTTGCACTACATTTATCCCTGTCAGGAGATATCTATGAACCTCTTCTTGCTGATTTCCAGGAGTGAATAATCTGTCAGTAGCCTATAACTTTATACTTTCTATTAGCTAATGGTGCTTTTAGAATTGTACTACTGACCATGAGAGGCCAGGCGCCAGGCCAGAGACCATAAATACATGACCAGGATACTTCTGGGGGAGTCAGTAGTGGGAGTTTCCTTATCTCACGGTAAAATTCTTAAATGCTTTTACTATAGAGCCACTGTGAGCTGGCCTGCTCCCCTTCCCCTCCCCTTCAGTGGGGATGGTGTCACACCTTGAGTAGGCCATGGTGGGAAAGTGTGCAGTCATCGAATTGCTAGTAAAATGCAGGGTTGCATCCTCATTCATTTCCTCACTTTCATTCCTCACTTGTTACACCCCTGGGCCACAGAGAACTTTCAGATGTCTGACACATTGCCAGTATAGATTAAATTTATGTGATGTCTCAAAGTGTCTTTTTTTGTGCTACATAGCACAATAAATATAGAAGGGTGACAGTAATAATTTTTAAATCTCCTTTCTGTAACTGAGGAACTATAAAAACTCATAAGAGAATTATTTGAGATGTGCTGATCAAGGCAACTAATACAATTTAAGAAAGAAGGATTCAGAGTGTATTTTTTAGTTCTCAACATTGTTTGCTATGAGGAAAAGTATCTTGAAGGTTACTGAAAATTATTATGAGTACCATTATTGCCACCTCATTATTTCCAAATCATCATTATACCAGTGGAAGACTTTGTTTCTTTGTTGGTTTTATCTAACACTTTTTTGTAGCAGAAGGCTGATCTCATGCTGGAAAGGTGGAAAACCTCTCCAGCCTTTAAAAAAACTTTTATTGCATCAGTTTTTACATACAGGTCATATTAGTGCTGATTTCTTCTAGTGCCATGTTTAAGAGTGTAGGAGTGTGAACCCAGTTGTGGACAACAGATGGTTTGGTTTTTGTTTGAACATGTTCTTCTGTTGTTTTTATTTAACAGATAGATTTTGACAAGGATCAGACAAGTGCCTTCGCTTCTGTTGTTCTGCCACCAAGTTTACTGAAAAATTTAAGTCAAGATGAGTTTGAAGTTATATCCAGGGCTCAGTTTACTTTCTTCAATAAAAATGGTCTTTTTCAGGTAAACATTAATGTGTTTGAAGTCATTTCAGATAAGGTGAATCAAAGCCAGCTGCTAAAATTTTCCAGTAGTGTAATCATTTCACAGCATTTCATGAGTAACAAGAATTAAAAGACAACAGCAAATGTAGGCACTAAACACAGCCTTATGTTCAGAGTAGCAAAAGAGTTGAAGTGGCTGTCAGTGATTTAACTGCAAATTCCTGTCATATGTGAAATAAACCTTTTCTAAGGGTAATCTATGGAAAACTGTATTCCAACTGCTTATAGTCAGAGGAAAGCAGAAAGGCCTCTTAAAGGGCCCAACTTCTGTTAAAATCCATTAATATAAGTCCTTGATGTTCAGTGCAGCCAGGTTCTTTTCTATAGGAGGGAATTTGGCCTATAACACTGCCAACTACCCTCTTTTCCTTGTAAGAGTTGGTTAGCAATCATATCCAGTTGACTACTTTATATTCAACTGGAAACTCTGGGCTCACGGTTTTCAGCCAGACAACTTTTATTTCTATGTATACACTATTCTTTTCATATCTGTGTTCTCAAAAGCACACTATATTTTAATAGGGAATAAGGATAAGAATACTTGTACCTGGAAACTAAATGTACTCAGGTAGATTTGATTTTTTCTGTTTTGGGTCTCATCAAATTGTAATTGTAAATAATGCCTTCATGGTAGATGCTAAAAATATTAGGAGAAGTTTGCAGCTTGAAAAAACAAAACCAAAACCATACTTATTTTGAAAAAAAAAAGGAGTTAATTAAGAAGGAAACATTGTTTTATGGTGAACTGTAGAATGTGTCTCAGAAGGCTTGAGTTTGTTTTCCCATCAGTATTTCAAGTGACCTTTGTCTCTTGTGCATCCGCAGAACTCCGTAGCATTGTATTGTCCCTATATTATCGTTTTTATTGGCAGTGTATCCAGATTCTTCAGATAATCTAGACAAGAAAATACCCATGACCCACAGTTGCCTTCTGAAATACACCCCAAAGTGTCTTTATTTTAAATTGTATTCACTTTAAGCCTGCTTTTAAGAAAAACAGGATGGATATCTTTAATAAAATAAAACACAGAAGAATACAGATGGAGGGTTGTCACAATGGCATAAAATCATATGAAGTCAGAATGTGTCCTTTAATGGTGCTAGAATGTGTGTTTCTAAGTGATACTTAATGAGCCTTTGAAAAACAAAAAGCATAAGAATTGCATCTGAATTTGCAACTAAAATGCCTTTTATTTTTGTGTTTTCAAACTCTTCAAGTGTGATATGTTTAACACAATTAACTGTTCACATTTTTAGCTAGTCTAAAAAAAAAAGGAAGTTAAAGAAAAAGGGGATTAAAATAAGGCCTACAAATAAATTGGTCCACATGCTGTCTCAAACTCAATAACTTTATCCAGTAGTATAAAAGTATTTTGCAGATATTTATTCCACTTGTAATTCATTTGACCTAAGATCTGCCACAGGCAGTGACCAAGTTTCCCAACCAGGCATGTAAACATGGTTTCAATAGAAGCTCATCAAAAGAAAATAGCATTTCTAATGCGCTTCCATTTTAATAAATAATTCATTTCCAAGGAAAATTTCTCTTCTGGAAAATTATCAGCTGCAGGTTAAAAATCCTATTGCTCATTGATAATGTCAGAATTCCATTTAAATCCCTCCCAAATAAGACCTTGCAGAAAATGCCATCTCATTCAGAATGTGGTGTTGCTTTGATTTTGTTTACTACTTCATAGTCATTCATTTTAAGATGGAGGATGATTTAACAACTATATGCAGAAAACGGGTTATTCTCTAAAAACTTTGTATTTACTAAAGGACAGTGTCAACAATAAGATAAGAGAGCTCATTCATTCTTGTTTAGGGAAATGAGCTAATCATATCATGGGTTGTTATCTGCTACATTGTTTGAGTTATAATTTTGTTTGCCTTCTAACCTCTCTCTAAAATTGTGCCTATGTATGTTTGTGACTACAAGGAAAATAGGGAAGCTTCCATGAGGCTAACCCATAATTTGATTTTATAAACATAATGTTCTTATATTGTGTGATCAAAAGTACAGAAATGCTGACAACTTACTTATTCTGGCATGCTGCAAAAATGGAACTGTGTACTCTGGCTTTTATGTTATGTGCCGTGTAAGCATTTATTATATTTTTCTCAATATTTCAAAGGATGCAGAAAATCCTGCCAATTTGACCAGTTTTGTGGTGGCATGCAGTATTGGAAACTTAACCATTCAGGATCTTCAGGATTATGTGAAGGTTACAATCAAGCATACCAAAATTCAGGTAAAACAAGACTGACTATTCAGAGGAACAGGAATGCAGATTGTATACAGTATTGGGATGATTTTTAGTAAGAATATAAAATCAAATGGAAATTAAAAAATCTAGAACAAAAGCAAGTAGGCAAAAAGAAAAAACAAAAACCTCTCCCATTCTCATGCATTTGTACTTCATTCATGATCTAACATTTATCTGAAAGACTATTGATTATGCCCCTCATAGGTAATTTCTGTGCCAGTAACTGTAGGTGAAACCTTTGTTCATTACCATGTTTGTGACCAGGGACCAGGGACGTGATTTATTACACTGGACCTTCAGAATTACTTAAATTCTTTGACCAAACATTAATCACTTCGTTAATAGTTCCTGGAATTATTTTGTTGTTATGTGGTTTTCAACAGAGGAAAGGACAGAAACACATTATTAAAAGATGACTACAGTAAATTTAGGGAAATATAGACCAAATGCAGTCTTTTGGCACATATTGTTTCAGTTAGAAAATGTGTGAGCTTGGCTCTGTTCTTAGTATCTAATCCAAAAGGCAATAGCACTAGAGACATTAAAGAAAATGTTAAAATGCAATACCTTAAGTGAATTATTTATGTAATGAGAACCTGGTTTGTAATTTTTGCAGTTTGATTAACTTTAACTTGCATTTCATTGCAATGAATATTTTAAAGTGAGGCAAAACAACCTCTACTTGGTTTCAGCAGACATTTGCACATTTTCATGGCCTTATGTAGAGGATTCACAGGGAAGCTCTAAGGCAGTAAAGAGTAAAAAGTATTTAGATTCTATAAAGACATCATACTTATGGATGACTTGAATGATACAATAAAACTTCATTATTCTGAGGGTGTGGAAAATAAACAGTGGAACAGTAGAGAGAAGCAGTACTCTAGATTTTACCATCAGGACAAATCTGTCTTTCTAGAGGAAAAAAATTTCTAATTTGACACTAGACAAATTTTCAACACTCTAAATTATATGGATTTTTCTGCTCATTAAATGAAAATATGTGCATTACAACAGCTGTTGTAAATGTTGATGAGATTTATGTCTGAAGATGTATACCAAGTCTACTTTTACATCTATTCTTAGGAAGATCCTAAGCCTACCTGTGTCTTCTGGGATATGAACAAAAATGGTAAGTTTAAAAATTCTGTAATTTCTTTCATGTGAGGAACAAAGGTGTCTGAGTTTTAAAATCGGTCACAGTATTAGTAATTTTGCTTCCTAATCAATCCTTACAGAGTTCCATAAATTCCATTTAATGAAGTGTATAATTTCTTCTGGTTAGCATAGTTCCTTGTAACAACAAATGTTAAATACTCCTTTTTAAAGTTTGTTTTTAATGTAAAAAGTTTTAACACTTTAAATTTTTTTATTACGTTTTTCTACTTTTTTCCTGTGTCTGTAGTTTTTCACTGATCTGTCTGTATGGGCAAATTAAATTATAATGCCAGTCAAACAAATGAATAGTTCTTAGCTATGCTTTTAACTGCTCATTTTTTAAAATATTGGGCTATTTAACTGTGAGATTGTGACTGTTACAAATCTTAACCTTTTTTGGTCACATGTGGAGACAACCATTAATAAGGCAGCATTTTAAACCATTCTTCATTGCTACTGCCAAACCTATGGGTCATGTTATACTCAGGCTCTTTATCCTTTGCACAAAGTTGTTATCTGGGATGACTTTCCATCTTTTTGTTTTAGAGATCACTACTAAGATATTACTCTTCCTTACAATGAAACAGAGCTATAGGATTTTGGATGGAGAGGTTTAGTACAGAGAGTCTTGCAAGAAATAAAATTTACCATACAAATTTGTACTTCAAAGCAGAAAATACAGACAGGGCAACTGAGGACAATGCAGGAGGATAAAAATGAGCAAAAAAATCATAGAAACTAGTTATGAAGGTGATCTTAGCACATTAAAGGAGAAACACGCAGGGAGGAAACTAGTCCCTGTGGCTGCTTGAGTGGGAAAGAGTTTTAAGTGGTTTTGGAACATCTTCACAGTGTTTTGAAAGATTGTCTTGAATTTGAGTATTTAGTTGTCTGGAAGTTACAAAGAAAATTCTGGATTTTGTCAAAAGCTGTGAAAAAAAGGTCTTTAAATATCAGAGAATATAAACTGTTTCACAAAACTAGCTCATATTTTGGCAGGGGAAAATTGAAAATAAACAAATTTAACTTTTTAACATTTAATTTTTAAAAATAAAATCTTTCTGCTTATCTTTCAGAATGGTCTTTTCATGTGGGGTTCACTTAATGTTTTATTTTTAAGGCCACCAGAGACTATTGGGATTATCCACTCTAACCTTACATGCTGCAGAGAGGAAGGGTGGAACCCTCTGCTCCTGGGCAATAAAAGCTTTCACATGCCCAAGGATATATGAGTGGGAGGCAGGCAGGTGTAGACATCACATCAATGGGGGAAAAAGGAGTTCTAAAACCATCTTATTATTGGGTAAAACTAAGGTGTGTCTTAATGTGTGATCCACATAGTAGGTCTTACTCACTAACCTAAAAGCTCCCTACCTTTATTATACATCTCCATCTATTGCTTCTGCTCAGTATTCCATTCCTGGGACACTCATCTGGGGTGATTCTTTGCAGAAACTAGGAAATCTGGCACTTGCTTCTCTCCTGGTTGTTTTTACTGGTGGCTCATTCAATTTGAGAAAGCATTTCTGCATTTGCACAAGATGATGTGAGAAATCTGTTGAAAGAGAGGTTGACGTGTTTGTTGGACAGCAGTTTCTCATGTTTCATTTCCACAGGTGGCAATGGTGGCTGGAACCCTGCGGGCTGCCAAGTGGGTGCAGAGTCCAATGAAAATGAAACCGTGTGCTTGTGCAACCACCTCACACACTTTGGGGTCCTAATGGTAGGCAAACTCACTGCTCACCAAGTTGCCTTTCCCAGGAACAGAAACACAGTTTTGGTCTTGTGTCAAGACAACTTTCATTTTTGTCACTTGGGTTCATTCTTTTACGTATAATTTTTAATAATAATACATTATTTTCTCCCTTATTGTCATAAAGTTATCTTTTCATAACAAAGCAGCTAGTGATAAGGATTCAGGAGTGAGATAATTAATAAAGTTAGCAATGAAAGAATATTGTTGTTATTGTCATTACATTTTTTAAAAGTGGCTAAATATTATTCTTTTGTTAACTAAAATGTGCCTATGAGATTTTGCTAAATTTTGAAAATACTGTGCCACAAAAGACCTAAGATTGAAACTTCTGAGTGATATCAAAATACAAGTAACATAATATAACATCCAACTTCATACAACCAAGGTCCAGTACCAACATTTCCACTAGAAAAACAGGGGAAAAAAGTGATATTAATAAGCCCTAAGGTGCAGGGGATGCCTGACATATCCCTTAACAGTATAATCTGACAAAAGCGACCTGCACCTGAGGCAGGAGGTGTGTAACAAGAGGGAAGTGAATAAGAAACAAGTCTAAGTATATCTCAAATTTCAGGATCAAGAAAGTGGGAAGTTGTTTGCAGGGGGAAGAAAAAAAGCATGGGAAAAAGTTAGAAGTGCTCTTTTCACAACAAAAAGAAGAGAGACTCATTGCCAAGAAAAAGGGGAAAATTAAAGTGTCCTACAGTCAAAAAACTGTTAATGAGGATGAAAAATCAAGGGAGCACAATAATTCTCTTTCATCCTTGAATCAAAAGGCTGACTTGTCCCTTGTAAATCTAGGCTCCAAATCTGACAAGACTTATCTAATGTCAAAAAGTATAAAGTGGCACCTTCTTTTGTTCAATGTGTAAATCCATATTGGCTGTTTTCTTACTTGGCTTTAGAGCAGTTTTGGGGATGTCTTACATTACAGGCCTGTTCTTGGAAAAAGTTTGCCCATGGAGCACTGGTACAAAACATGTAGCTCATACTCTGTCAGAGCCTTAAGCAAAGTCTCCAGACTGGGTGGCTGGCAGAGCAGTGTCTATCAGGGAGATGAAAGAGGGAACCATATAGTGCACCTCAACCTCAGCAGCATAGCCTCCAGCCTTCAGCTGCCTGCAGCAATTTGCATTTGCGAAGTGCTTTTCAGAGAAAAAAAAATCCCAACACTGTAAAATGGAATACTGCTGACTTTTCATAACTCTTTGTGATTGTTTATGCTCAGCAATGGGCTGAAACATTTATTTCCAGCTGAAAATAACATTCTTTGGCCTGTAAAATATAGCTGCTGAAAAGACGTTGGCTCCTGGTCACAGCAGGAATAATTCCTAAGTTGAAGTATTTGGGGTTTGAAGTAACTTGTGGCAGTGTCATGTAAGATTTTAACCCCTTTAACACAAGGGAGCCACATATACTGACTTTTTCAGCTTTGGCCTTCCAGACCCTTCTTAATAGAACTGCTCCCTTCACATCATGCTGAGATGTAGATACGAAAAAGCCACAAACTTTGTGTTTTCTTGCAAGCTGAATTGTGGTCTTGTTCCACTTTTCATCCCCAAAGGGATAAAGAAAAGGCCTTCTATAGGATGTATTCAATGAGTTCCTTCTCTTTCCTGAACGCTTTGGTGGCAGTAGGAAATAAGGCAGAAGTTCTTTGAATTTGGGCTGCATTCCAATAGATTTTTACACAGTTTTGACCCTTCTAATTGCTTTTCAAGTTTAATAATTTCTTCTGACTTTACTTTAAATACTAAATTATTTTCAAAGAATACTCTCCTTATGTATATATAAACTATCATATAAAGCTGGGACAGACTGTAAAAAAATCTGCTCCTGCCTTTTCCTACAAAGCATGCAAGGTTTTCTAGCATTTTATGTTTCTTCTTGCTAGATAGTTTTGCTAGGAACAACAATGACATTGACTGTAGAATGAACATCATTATCTGTTGGTGTTTGTTTACCTTTTCTCCACAGTGATAGAAATACAGTCTTGTGTTTTCTTCTCCTTAAAAAAAGGAAATAAAAAAGGCATTTATTCTCAGATGGTACCATGTAGCAGTTACAGTTAGAAAAAAGTCCTCAGAATGTTCCTGTTTCATTTCCAATTTTTTTCTGTTGTCTCTGTCACTACTTTTCTGACCAATTCTATTTTATAAGTGTAGTTCTTATATCAAAACAGACCCTGAAACCAAAGAGCAGTATCTTGTCCTTGGTTTCACCTGCAGCTGATTAATTACATTGACTCTTATAAAGTTTTAAAAACAGAAAAGTGAGAAATTCCCCAGAAGGTTGCACATTTCAGTATGAATACTTTCAAGTTACATTTCCCTAAATCATGTATCTTCTGTAAGAGTTGTATATAAGCAACAGAACTAAAAAGTTTGAAAACTGGAGACTTTTCCAGAGAAGGACATTTGAATTCCTCATCCTGAATTGTAAGGATCAGAATCAGTCTCTATCTGCTGTTCCCAACAGTTACAATACTTAAAGCAGAATGTTTTGAAGAGCTGTGGGAAGGAAGTGAGAGGTGTAACAAGTATAGACGAAGTACACTCAGTAAAAATGAACCCCAGTGTCAAGGTTATAGTGGTATTGCCAAATTGCTTTTCACTTTTACTTGACTACTTACCAAGAAGAAGCATTGTGCTCTTAGAAAAGGTGCTGGCTACAACTGATGTCTCTTCCTTCTCTCTCACAGGACCTTCAGAGAACCGTGACGCAAATCGACCCACAGAATACCAAGGTCCTGACCTTTATCACTTACATAGGCTGTGGAATATCTGCTATATTTTCAGCTGCAACACTTCTGACATACATTGCATTTGAGTAAGTACTAATTCTGTGAAAAAGTATCACAGAAAAGTACTTGTACGTGCAGAATAAAATAAATTAGTTATGTGGTTAGTGTGGTTTATTTGCCTAGGAGGGGAAATCTATGTTTGAAAACATCAAAACTGCAAAATCAGGGTTACAGTGTTGTAAAGTGGAAATTTTATTCAAGGGGACATAAGTTTAGAGTCTTTCATCTAGTTTCTAATATGTTGTGCTGCTCAGGCCTGGGAATAAGGTGAATGTGTATTAAAATTTTCCTTTTGGGAATACAGAATCCTCTAGATTCTGAGCAGGTATGTATAATTTTAAATTTCTCAAAGAGGCTTTTTATAAAAACTAAACAAAATATGCCTGTGTTAGCATAACAGGTTCCAAGTTTAACAAGAGAAATTTCCAACTAGAACAATTAAATTCTAGAGCGCTTCAGAAAGCAATAGGAAGAGAAAATGAAAATAAATTGTGTAGTGTTACAACAATTTCAAGAGAAGAACAGCTGAAATGTGAAAGTGACTCAAGAGAAGGTAAAAAATTTGAAGTGATACAGTTCTGTGAACACTGAAAAGAGAAAATGAAGTCATGTCAACACAAAGAAACCATTCTGCCAGTAACAGGACAGGACATAGTAGTTGCTAAAGAAGGGTAGTTTGCTGGGGGCGGGAGGGGGGCTGGAGAAAGGGTTTTTCAAGGTTTAAATATCTTCTATAATTGCATGACTATTACATTACCTATGGTATAATGTTCTGGTCCAAGTTGGCAGAAGTTGTTGGCTGCCTCTCATTGCCTACATTTCAAAGTGGATCAGTTAAAAAAAATTACTTGTTCTTCAGTCTTCCTAAAATCTTATTTAAAAACAAACAGAAAACCACATGCACTGTACTATATATTCCAAAAATTAAGGTAAGATTTACATATGAAATGATCACAGGTATCTGATCACAGATACCTGGTCAGCTATATTTTTTAGCTTTCATTTTCTTCAGTTTTCACTTAAAATAAAAAGTACTGGTTTACATTTAATTTGAAAGGGGTTTTTTAATTAAAAAAAGTAGTTGCTAAAATATTGCAGCAGTTAATTAGCTCATTAAGAACCCAGAGAACTGGAAGCTTACCCCCACCACACACAGTGAAGCCTTCATCAATCCCACAGAGAAGTATACACCACTACGTCTTACTGCACAAACCCAGCTAGAGGAAGATCAATGAACTTTCATTTACTTTGTGAACAGGTAAACCCAACTGCAGCAAGTGGCTTGTGTGATTGCAGCAAGTTAATCATGTGCACCTATTTTTCTCTCCTTAGGAAGTTGCGAAGAGATTATCCATCCAAAATCTTGATGAATTTGAGCACAGCCCTGCTCTTTCTTAACCTGATTTTTTTGCTTGATGGGTGGATTGCATCCTTTGACATTGATGGCCTCTGCATTGCTGTAGCTGCACTTTTGCACTTTTTTCTTCTGGCCACCTTTACTTGGATGGGCCTAGAAGCTGTTCACATGTACATTGCTCTAGTGAAGGTGTTCAACACATATATACGGCGATACATACTGAAGTTTTGCATCATTGGCTGGGGTGAGCTCATTTCATGCAATATTTACATAACATGTATGCTGCTATATAAAATGCTTTCTTTAAATGCTGCTATATAAAACTCTCTATCAGAAAGGCATAGTAGAATTAATATCAGTGTGTCGTTTCCTTCCCCCCAGCCCGCAGCAGTGCTGGTGCACAGCCAACCCTCTCTGTCACCAAGTTCCCCTGTTAGGTCTGTGTAAATACACTCTAACTGGCTCTCTCCACCCAGAGCAGCTCACAGCCCCAGGACGATCAGAGAGATCAGATAAACTGTTCTTGTTTTCCAAAGAGGCCAGAATGAGAGAGAGGAAATGTGAGTGTTGTGTCAGAGATGGAGAACTGTGTCACACAGTGAATGCAGAAACTCTTGCAGTTACTGCAAAGCCTATGGAGATCTTTGCATTGACTTTCAAAAACATTAAATTTTAACTTAACATTAACTTTCAAAAACACCTCAAATTTTCTTGCCAACAAGTACAGAGCCTATGGTGGAATCAGAAACAACCAGAATTTTCTGAGGTTCGGCACAGTGTTTAAACCACGAAGAGATCCTGGCTGCCCTAAGCAACATACACAGCGGAACTGAAATGGAAAAAGTAATACTGAAAAATAACTGCAAGGCTCAGGCAGCAAGACTTTTATTCTTCATTTTTGTCTATATCAGGAATCTGTGCTTTCTCCCTGAATGCACATATTGTGTTTGAAATAATACAACACAATACAAAGCCATTAACCTTACAGCTAGAGCACTGACCTCAGTACAGCTGATAATTGATGTCTTTCCATTGGCAACTAGCATCCTCTTTGGCAACCTCAGCAGAGGACAGGGACTGAGTGGTCGGAAAAGCAAATTAACCTCTTCCCCTTTGATTCTGTTCTGTTATAGCAAGGATAAGATATGTAAATAAGGCATATCAGGAAACGTACATTTCTTTTGTGTGAGCTGTACCTTTTTGCACAGAGTTCTTTTCCACATAGTTGTCTGGTTTTCCCCAAATACTCTCTTTACCTTATTATTAAGAAATACATAGTTTGCTTTATGGGGTGTGTAGTGGAAGCTCATGTAAGTAAAGTACATATTATATATATAATGCTGTAGAAGATATATAATATGGTATATTATACCATATTGAGAGAACCAGTGGAGAAATTGCAGATTTAAGTTCATGTTCCCCAGTTACACAACCTAATGAATTCACATCAGCATCTCTGAAAAAAATCCCTCCAAAAAATCCTGATACTATGCCTCCACTAGATCTCATTTTTGCAATAAATTGTTAATCTTCTCACTTTATTATGAGAGCCTTGTACAGTTGCAAATTTAACTTTGGGTAACTAAGGGAGATTATTTTACTTTAGTTTCCTTACCACATATTAAACTTTTTCTACCTTACAGAGTGTTAGGAGGTTTATTCAGTAATATCCATTAGGGGTTCTGAAGGTTCTATATATTTGTACTGTTTGAAAAATGATTTCCTTCCACCTTCTTAGTACAGTTTTCTCAGGGTACTCCATACTAAAGCAATAGGGATGGAGACATCAATAATTCAGCTTAGCATGGTGAATTTGAAAATTTAGGAGATTTGAAAGCTCAATAGTTTTCTTGTGTTACAGGTTTACCAGCTCTGGTGATAGCAATTGTTTTAGCAAGTGCTAATACAAATGCAAGTCATGTTTATGGCAAAGAGTTATATGGCAGAGATGCTAACGGGCAAGGAGATGACTTGTGAGTATTTCTTTTGATCTCTTAAAATTTAGTATTTATAGTCTGCAAAAAAAAAAAAAAAGCATCAGATTGCTTTGGAAAAGTCAAAGGTGCATTAAACAAGCAAAAAGGGCAAAACTGTCTTCTAAATGATTAGAATCTGTATCATGAAGAAGGCTGTAAGAAAAATTGGAGGGAAATCTGCATTACCGAATGCCAGGTACAAACATGCCTCTGACAAAAGAATAATTTACAGCTTTTGTCATGAAAATAAAATAAAACTGCCGGTTTAATTTGTCTTAAAAGAAAGCTATATTTTCTAGTTAAGAGCAAAGAAAGAAGTTGTATAAAAATAGCTTCCTTTGTAAATAAACCAGCCTTTTGTTCATGTAGTTCAATAGTCGTCTATGTTCTCTTGATGTCCAAATAATAATCTCCAAATGCCAAAATTTTTATATGAGTGCCCTTTTCCTTGCCTGGCAAAACTTCATAATGATAAATAAAAATTCAAATTTAAAAGTTATTGTAGTGTCATGCTAAGCATTCAGGCTGCAAGAGGCATTTGTTAGATCTCTCATATGGCTGACTGTCAAATGGCTACCTCAAAAGTCCTGCTTCTTCTCCAGTCTTGTTCAAGTTCTCTTTTAGCTCCAGTGGCAGAAACTTGAGATTTTGACACTGAAAATCCAAGTTTGCCCATTTACTAAAGCATTCAATGCTTCACGCAGATGACAGCAGTGAAGCCGCTCATACTGAGTCTAAAATTTTCATGATGGGATTGCAGTTCCCTCCACTTGTATCTGAGGTCGGATTTCCTTTTTAATAGTTTTGACCAAAATGTGATACAGCCCTCAGATTTCTCCCATGATAATACTATGGACCATAGTCACTTAAGATGCCTCTGGGCTTCGTTGTATTTCCAAACAGAAACCGGACAAAGGTAAAAGTAGCTCTGCATCAGTGGTATCAGAAATAGACTTGTTTTCCTTAAGTCATAGGAGTAATTGGAGGATAGTTTCCATTAACCAAAAATAGTCTCTTTTTAATCTTATTTTTTGTATTTTTTTACAGCTGCTGGATCAAGAATGAAGTTGTCTTTTATGTGACTTGTGCCGGCTACTTTGGAATCATGTTTCTAATGAATGTTGCCATGTTTATTGTGGTGATGGTGCAAATCTGTGGGAGGAATGGGAAAAGAACTAATCGAAGCCTGAAAGAAGAGATCCTGAGGAACCTCCGTAGTGTGGTCAGCCTCACCTTCCTCCTGGGCATGACATGGGGCTTTGCCTTTTTTGCCTGGGGTCCCTTAACTCTTCCTTTCCTATACCTCTTCTCAATTTTCAATTCGTTGCAAGGTAAGCTGAATTTTTGTTCTATGAATTAATAATATTTGATCTGCTGCTGTTCTGGGGCCTACTATGTCCAGTATTTGGAGTAGGGAACACATATCCAAGCTTTCTAGGTCTTCCTTTGATACTAAACCATCATTAATTTCCCCTTATGTGGAATAATGATACCAACTACATGTGGGTTGAATATCTTACATACATTAATTGCTGTTTCAAGTAAAATGAACTATATTATATATACAGCTATTCCTAGCTAACAGTCTGCAGTGTTTTCTGTTGAGATAGATGCTGTATGACCTTCAGCATTTCCTTTCACTGATTATAACCAATATAGGAAGCCTTTTTCCATAATTTATTCCTGTATGAAATTTGTAAAGCTCATAACTATTTTATTAAGGCATGAGAAACTGATAAAACAAAATTCAGTCCTGTTTCAGTGTGGAGAGAGAGCATAACATATGGGATATTCTTTGGTTAAGAAAAATCCAGTGACTGCTATAGTCAGCTTATTTTTCTTTCCTTTACTTGAGTTTTGAATATTTTACTTTTCCATCATAGTTTGTCTTTCTGAAAAGTGCTGTAAATTGTAATCAAATAGTTATAAATTATTGTATAGCTGACACTTTTTTAAAATTTCATCTCAGAGAAAAAATTGCATGTGTTTCAAATGCCATAAAATCTCTATTAATGCTTGCCCTACCCAGTAATAAAGAACAGCTAAAAGATAATGAAGAGAAAAACCCAAGTTCATTGGAAGGGCATGTGTTATACCACACACATATTGATATAAAACATAAATTTGCATGAAAAAAAATAACAAAAAACAAAGCAAGAGTGTCATTGAGATAAAAATTACGTTTTCTTAGGGTCAGGAAAATATCTTCCTTTTATGGAAAAAGTGCTGAATTATTACCCTGTGTGAATTTTATCTGATACTGTTGAGATGCATTTACTGTGCTAAAAGATTTATTGAATTTTCGTGGAAAGAGAATAATGTTGTGGGGTTTTGCTTGGGTCAGTTTCAACCTAAAATGCTAAGCAAAATGGCAGAAAATATTTGGATGTGGTGTTCTTACTAAAGGCTGTTTTTTCCAAAGGACAGATTCTGATACTCCCCTAGCAGCATAATGAAGTATTTGCTGCATTGGGTCTGTGTTAGAAAGTGCCTAGAGAGATCATAAGTATGGGAAGAACATTAAAAAGTTTTAAATGCTGAAAAGCATTCCAAGGATCAAATTGACCAAGTTCTCTGTAACCAGAATTTCCAGTGCAATCAATTAAGCTTGTATGTGCAGAGTGCATACAAGGTTGGCCACCACTGCTTAAGTCTCTGTGGGGTAATAGCACTATTTAATGGCGAAGGAGTATTTGGAAGGCAGTTAGGTCAGAAGATGAAACTGAAAAAGCTGAAGAATAAATGTAAAAAGAAGAGTAATGAGCTTTTCATGGAATGTGGTAGCAATGATGACAACAGTCTCTGCCCAGGCGTGTCATATCAAGCACAGGAAGATAACAATCTCCTATCTGAAAGTTCTTGCTGCTGTGTCAGAAAGAGCTAGGCAAAGCTAAAGAAAAAAAGGAGGAGTAGGTTTAAAATCACATGAAACTGGGGCAGTGGTTGTGTAGCAGCAAGGGATTGGAATGAGGCAAATTTGTATCAGGAAGCATTTCTTAGCAGCAAAAATAAGTTCAATAGGGCAAGTCTTTCATCAGTATTAGCATGAGCTTAATTATTGAGACCTTGGTAAATATGTTTATCCTCTCTAAAGTTTTTGAAAGCTGCATGGGTATTTTAAGCTATACCAGCAGCCTCCATCAGTAATTTTCTGTGCACTGGCAATGAAAAAGCAAATTGCAGCAACTGCTAGTGTTACTATACTTTGCTATTTCATCTACATAGGAAATTATTTTTCTCTCCTTGACGCTCAGTGTAAAAAATCTGGGAACATTTCTTTTTTGGCTACTCATTTTATATATATCCCTGGGCAAGCCAAATACTTTCAAGTCAGAGCCAAGCTAGAGCCAAGCCTAACGTCTGATTTGTCTCTGGGAAACAAAACCAAAGCTGTACTACTAAAAGCACATTGTAAACTTAATGAATAATGAAATACAGAAAAAAAAATTCTGGAGACCAAGCCCAGATAGGGCAAAGGCAAAGTACTTAATGCAGTACATTTGTTTTGCATTACTGTGGAATATACATTTTCTGTTTAACCATTCAGAATGTTCAAAATAGTCACCACAATTTAATTAAACATCAATTTACTAAGTTTGTAGCTGTGCAGAAGCCCTAAGAGGAACTTTGGGCCACAAACAACTTCATATCTCTAAGCCTGTAAGATCTGCTAGTGGTTGCATTGGAATTGCTCTGTGCTTTAAACAAATCACATAGAAAAATACTTTACTAGATGCAAACACAGTATCCATAACCCAAGAAAGGTTGCATATGAGATGCATTAAGGTATGTCTGTTGGGTGGCCTTTTTTAAATGTGCTTTTTCTTTTTTTCACCCCATCAGCTCTTGAAAAATTTTGGAAAAATTGTGTTTCATGACCTAACCCCTACCTAAAATTAACTGTTTTCAGAGGTCTCAGCCTGGCCTGAAGGCTGTAACAAATACAAGTCCAGTTCAATGACATGCATGAGTGCAAAGTTAGACCTCAGCAATTTGGAGGAGAGAAGATAATTTGATTCTCCAGAGCATTATTATCCAAGCTATACCCTGCTATTGTGTTCTGCCAGCTGAAACATAATAGGCATTAGTATATGGAACTATTCATGATGATCATAAAGCAATGATTTTAGAGGAAGCCACTTGACCATGTTTGCCCACATTATGTAGTGTTTATTCATGTTTAAGATAAAATAATGAGGGATTTGGCAGTAGCATTTTACCATCAGGTGTTCAGCCTCAGGTTGGCTCTCTCACATAGAATACAAGTAAAACAAGAATAGTCTAAGCCCCAGAACAACAAAAGACTCCACAGCCAGTGCCGGCCTGGGAAGAGTCAGGAGCCTATGAGATTTCCAACTACTATATTTAGCTCCAAAGTACATCTGTAGATGATGAAATCATACCATATACCCTGTTAAGACCAATCTTATCTCATGGAAGGAGGTTTATCTTCTGTCTGAAAATAAAAACTTTAAAATTGCAGGAGAAAATACAACTGTACAAAAGCATTCTTAAACACATTTATTACAATTGCATGCTAAAATCAGTTTGTTTTCTTTGGAAGCAAGTAGCTGGACTCCTAATTAGTACTTGTGAACATATTCTTGCCATTTTCATAATCATTTCAAGTACATGCATGTACTGCACATAAATCCAAGTGTGCTTTTTCAGGACACCCTTAAGTGTACAGAATACAGCCCACAGTTCTGTAGATGTGGAACCATATCTAGGAGATAAAATATCTCCTTGCTAATATAGTAATGTTGGTATTTACATTGCAATCTGTCTCTTGCAATCCTGTTGGGTGCAAAATAGTCATTTGTTTCAAAGATAAAACCTTTTAAGAATTTTCCTCTAAGCCAGAAGAATAAAAAAAATTAAAAGCTCAACACAGAGCTGAATCTAAATCAACAGTGCCAATAAAAGGGGTCCTATTCTCTGTATTCTTATATCCTAGACCCTTACATAGCAACTAAAGGAATTGAAAACTTCAATTAATTTCCATAACTCTTATATGATGCATAGATGAAAATAACAAAATCTAAAGACTTTTTTTTCTTTGCTTGGACTTCATAGTCTTTTGATAACAAGCTTTAGTTGATCTGTTTACCTGTTTATAAATACATGCTTTATTTGGTGTTTATTTGCTTTCATCGCAGGTTTGTTTATATTTGTATTCCATTGTGCTATGAAAGAAAATGTGCAGAAACAATGGAGGAGACATCTTTGTTGTGGCAGATTCCGACTGGCAGACAATTCAGGTAAAAGCAGTTCACAGCTCCCCTCCTTAGGTGCTGCAGTTGTCTGTAAAAGTCCAGGTAAACAGCTTGCTATGTTATTTTCAATATAGTACATGGTAAGCCAGAGACGTGGAAAAATAAATTAATCATAGGCTGTCACTTCAGTAATAATAATTGCCAAGGGACCTTTCAGATATTGCTTCATAAAATTTCTCAAGTCTTTCAGTGTTCCATTAAAGACAGCTGGTAAATTTTTTAGTGCTATAGGCATGGTTTTAGAAGGCTCTTTGGACCCTGAAAAAAAAAAATTAAATAAGGATCCAGAGATTAAAAATTTGTCATTCAAAAGCCAATCTTACACATTCTCTCCTGCATTAAAGTATGTTGAATAAATTGTGTGGACTGTTAAGCTGAGCAGTTCTTAAAAGGTGATAGAAATACTCTGACTTCTTTTGCTTTTATCTTTGCCTTTTTAAACTGTCCTGTTCTTCACCATTTAATTCAGAGAGACTATTAGAGACTCAGAAACATAAAAAATTCCTTTAACAGAAGCCTGATTAGGTTTCAGAACTGAAGTTAATCTTTACCTGCAATAGTCAGAGAGAAAGTAGAGACATTGGTTTGGACTCATAAAAAGTGCAGCACTTGGGCGACTTCATTTATAGTTTCCTGCACCTTTGTCCATCTTGGATGGCATGAGACTGCTGTGTTCAGGCAACTGGCTCTTCCTTTGCTGTCTGATGTGGTGATTTGGACCATATAATTCTTTCTCATATAGTTCTTGCTCAATGACCAATGTTCAAATCTATGGCTGATGTAAGGTGGTATAAGCCCATTGCTTGCTACGGTAACCTTTCATTTTGTACTAAGAAAACTTGATTCATTATTTCAAACAGTTAATACAAATTAGGAGAATCATATTCCTTCTGATCAGACATCCAAATTGTTTCATATGTTCAGTTTCCATGTGGTTTATACTGTAACTCCTGAAATGAAAAACACAGGTGAATCAAATAATTTCCCTTTTTATTTATGCTGCTGTTGGACAGCTTGTGGGTATGAATATGGTAGAAATAAAAATATGAAGAATTGAAATGCTTAAGTGGTATAGTTAATATGATGTCATTAGGCCTAGCATTAACCAGTTGATCTCCAGAGGCTGGTTTTAATCTCCACGAACCTGACACTGTTTCCAGGCAGAACAGTGAAATATAAGTCAAATGTGAACTTGCATACTGAAGCCTTATAGCAATGATAAGTGGCCCATGTCTTCGGCTTAGACTTCTCTTCCATTTTGTGAATTTCATTGCAGCACAATGAATAACAGCAAGATGATTAAATTGTGAAACTTCCTGCATTTACCTACAATTCTGTGATACAAAAGTAGCTAGATACTTTTATTCTACTGGTATTGGGGCACATGTGTTGAGTTTTTCAGTGTTAGTATTCTTCACTCCGTTTTTTTGTATTAACTATTTAATTTCATTTTGGAAGTTGTTCTAGCATAAGAGCCTCATGGTCTGGACAAAATCCTTTAAATGTGAATTACTGAATAAACTTTATAATATAAATACTGCACCAATATGCTAAACAAGTTAGGTGTTAGTATGTAGTATCATCCTCAGCAGATCAAGCCCTCAGATAATAAGATCACTGTAAATGATCCTATCTATCCTTTTCCTAACTATCCATTTCCTATCCATTCCTTTGGATTTTGCTCTTTAGGTCATGAAAGTTTGGTATCCTTACACTGCTACAGAGCTTCTCTGCCCTCCTGCATCCTGGAAAGCCAGGTCTTATTTGCAGTTCTGCCATCCAGCCAAACAGCTCTTAGAGTCACCAATTTCAACTACTGTGGTAGAGTAAAACAAATTGGAATAATTTTATGGTTCTTAAGAACCAAAGAGGATGCCTAACAGGAAAAGGATAGGCTATTTGTTATAAGCAATGCTAAGAAATGCATCAGTATTTGAAATAATTGTAATTGAATAAATTAGGCATTTGGTATCTATGGTAATTATTTATGTAAAACTTTTCAATCATTTCTAGATTGGAGCAAAACAGCAACCAATATTATAAAGAAGAGTTCTGATAATCTTGGGAAATCCTTATCCTCTAGTTCCATTGGCTCCAATTCAACCTACTTAACATCCAAATCAAAATCTACGACGAATACATATTGCAAGCGAAACAGCCATACAGGTGAGTTCTTGCACTGTAACCCATCTGTGAATACATAGGCTCGTGTTAAAGTCACAGTACTCATTTCTACCCAAAGGTTAATGTAAGAAAATTTCATCAATTCATATAGTGTCAGTATTTTTAAAATATATGTTACTGTTTAATAAGAATATTCCAGTATATGGTTATGATCCCATACTAAATGAAGTGGGCTTAATAAAAGCAAATTTTGCTTATTATCCTATTGTAAACACAGGGTAGCCAAAGCACAGAGAGATGACGTTCTTCACCCAAGGTAATATGAAAGCTGGCACTACAGCCGGAAATAGGAATCCAGTCTCCAGAGTCCATATCCACAGCTGGTTCACTTGGTTAAACTCCTGTCATCTAACTGTAAAACATTTATGGGTAAAATGATAAATGGAGCCTACTTGGAAATGGATACTGTGTTCCCAGAGTATGCGTTGTCTGGCCCCTCTACAAATAGCCATATCGACTGCTTATTTATTTAGATGTCAAAGGTATATGTAATAAAAGGCATCATCTGTATTCCACTCATACCATGAAAAAGTGCTCATCTTAAGAAGACTTTAAGGGAGCAAAGAAAGAGATCAGCTGGAATGATTTGCAAGTTTGGTTATGTCTGAGATAATATTTCAGAGATCATTTATGTAGTTCAGATATTTTTTTTGTTACTCTGTTTTTGTCCTGTGTGAAGTCACGTAGCATTATTACACAATACTCTTTTATAAATATAGTGGAAATAAAATCTGCGCACATATATTTAACTCAGAGTTGTGTTTACTTGATTTAAAATATTTATTAGAAACAATGTTTAGATGAAGTAGATTATTTCATTAGAAGGAAAGTTATGTTGTTTCCTAAGTATAAACTATTTTCATTAAGCCCTCAGTGTCTCATTTATGATGGCACACTCTCCTTTCTTGATATATGGCATAGTTTCCAGGAAGTACCTTGGTTTTTTTTAATTGATGATCATTACCTGCTTCAGTTAGGCACACCCCCCCCTTTTTTTTAAGAATTACAATCTTATTTTCTCACTGACCAGTATTCAGTGCATCCATTAGCATGAGGGATTGTGCATCAGGTATTTTAAAAGTTTAAAACTTTATTGGTTATTGAGAACATGCGTGAAGTACATTTGCTTTGAATACAGTAAAAATGAGAAGTATCTTTAAAATTCTTGTGAACTGATAACACCTGACCCTGCTCTCGGGACTGCTATTCACAATCACACTGCGAGCGCACAGCTGGTCCCTGCCTCCCTGGGCTGCCTGTCCCTGCTGCCATGTGAGGTTTGGTGTGCAGTGCACCCAGCTGCCCTGATCAAGCTGTTCATTCATCTCTTCCCTGTAGGAACCCTGCTGCCAGCAGTCTTCCACAAACAGCATCTTCAATATCCACCAATCACAGTGCTATTGTTGATTTAATTGTGGAGGACAGCATCGTGCTCTTTATGCTGCGTACAGAGAATTTTTGTACTCTTGGCAGATCATTCTTTAGACCCTTGGTTTTGGGATTAATGATAACAATATGCTTAAATGCTTTGTTGAACTCAGGGCTTTTTACCAGGCCAACAATTAAGAAAACAGTGCTGGAGTTTTTGCAAAGTGTTCTTGAAGCAAAATAAAGAAACTGTTTCAGATAAGAAATAGTAAGTTAAAAGAAACTTGCTCATATATATTCTTCAAAAATGGTGCGCTTAGTCTCGTGCATAAATTACTTTTAAAGGGGATTGTGGTTTGTGATGCAATCAAAATTTCTAATGTGATGGTCCATTGAACATTAAGGGAATACAACAGTTTCATTTTTATTTTTAAACTTTTAATACCTTTTGCTATGATCTCTAAAAATACACTTCTTATTGTAATACTCCACAGGAATTTTTGATAACATTAGGTTTTTAAATACTGACATATCTTCTCTTGTGTAAAAATAATAAAAAATTACATTCAGATTCTGATCTTTAATACAGCTGAATTTCTTGATTTGACGATTTAGCTAAATTGCAGGCAAATAATGTGATAGCTACATGTCTTGGCAAGTCTTGTTAATATGGTTATAATGTGCTCCCTGGAACTGACACAAGCATTCATGTGTTTGTGGTGTAGATAATGTCTTCTAAGGCCCTTTCCTCATCAGTGGTGAAGCATTACAGGTAAAGTGAGAATTGCTTTTGTTGAATGCATGGTTGGAACAGGGTGGAGGGATGCTTCTTGCATGGTGTCCTTATTGACACGAAGAATTTTGCTAATGAGAAACGCTGCTTATTTCTGACTATTGCATCTTGCACCACTGATGCTGGTGGACAAGCATGCTTCAAACTCTGGGTGTCTGCACTCTGCATGAGGCATAAAGCATTTGGAAGATACCATTTTAAAACACAGACCATGTCCTGATGTTAATACCCATGTACAGTAGTCTGGGGAAAGGCAATTATCCTGAATCACCCCTACACAATGCATACATTAAAAAGCAAGAACAATCTGATTGATTTCCAGAAGACTTTTTTAGTATTTATGAAAATTACTACATAAATTTTAAGGTAATATATTTATATTTGGTCTATGGCCATTATTGGATTAGTCTTCTAAACATTTTTTTTTTAATATCCAGTAGCACCCAAAATAACTCTGAATGACAAAAAACATATGCCTGAAAGCCATCCTGTGAACTGCTGCTTGAATACAGAATGCACCAACTCAAATATTGGATGGACCCTCATGAGTGAACAAAGGAGGTCACTTCAGCATCTGGTGCCCCAACTGTCTACAAACCCAAAACAAACTACTTGTAGATAGTACTTAAATACCTTGTATGACACTTCTGTGAATTAGAAGTTAAGATTATCTCTGCAGAGCATTTGGTTGTACAACTCCCACTTACGTCAGGGATACATAATTTTAACTCTGTTTTTAGATGCTAAGCCATTGGTTAGCAAACACATATATTTGAAAGGCACTCCATACTCGGAAATTTGTTGTTAGACATGGAGTCATTCGCTGCAATTCATGAACATTCTTGCGTGCTTTGAAAAAATCATCACAATATGCCTGAACGTGCCTCTTTCTGTTTTAATGAGTGAAGCTGTTTTCATTTCTCAGTATGCAATCCATTTCTCCTTTGCAACACTTTATGCTCTTTTATGGCTTAATATCATGTCTTTTGCAGGGATGGGTTATTTTCTCTTTATTTTTAGTTAGTTTATTTCTAAGAAAAGTTTTTTTATGAAATCATAGTTGAAGTAGTATGCTTAATTCTTTCCTTTAACAAGGAATTTTTGAAGGTGACTTCACCAGGCTCTTATAACCAGCCATCAAAAATGTCACTTGTAGACAACATTGCTTCCCGGGGTACTCCACCTTACAGTCAGCTTGCAATGGTCTGAACCTGGGCTGGGTTAAGAGGATTGACTCCAGATTTATTCACTACAGTTAAAGAGATAAGAAAGAAAGCTCATTAGAACATACTTCAGAAAATGAGAGACAAGCTCTCTCTTTCTCATTTCTTGCTACATGAGCTCTACCTAGTGACCATTCTCTGAACAGCACTAATGTGAGCTGCTGAAGCAGACTTTCCCAGTCTGGCTGCGAATTGCCTTGTTCCTTTTTCTCTTCAGCTTCATCCTTGACCCTGAAGGGATGCCCAGTTTTTCCATGTTTTCTTCCCACAGTGTTTCAGTCTGTACCCTCCACATACGGAAAAAACAATGTGATGCTAGGCAAGCACAAAGTTTAGGCCAGTTTTGGCTCTGGTTATCTGCTTTTAGATGCAGGACATCTTCTGTTACATTCTACACAGATTATGTTATTTCTGTGCATAGCTCAAAGCATCCACTGTTGAAATAATTAAATCTATATGCTGGCATTTTCCACTACTTTATTATGTGGAGATGCTATTTATGGAGTTCCCATGCTAGCAAAATGGTTTTGGTTTGTAAGATTCAGAGCATCAACAGTAAATTAATATATTAAAAGGTCACAGGAGTCGGTAACACTTTAGGCAAAATACTAGGGGGATCATTTCAAGAGATACCTGAAAGGCCTGCCCACAAAACCAGACATCTCAGAAGAATTTAGAAGCAATGCCAAGCCAAAAAGTTCTTTGCTGACTTTTAGGGCAGGAACTTCAGCAGTAGTGGCAATTTAAGGTATATCTATGTGGGGGTGACATATCTCTGAAACTATGAGTTTGCTTAAGAGGCCCTAATTTCTTCTTGTTGCTTTTTCCTCCTCTTAGAGAATGTTTTTCTTGACAAGCCATCTTCAAAATTTGCCCAAGAGGATGGAGAACAGACATCAATCATCCCCGTCCACCAGGTTATTGACAAGGTCAAAGGATACTGCAATCCTCACTCCGACTTCTATAAAAATATCATCATGTCTGACACATTTAGTCGCAGCACAAAGTTCTAACTGGGTTTCTGATCTGTTTTTTTTTAACCAAAAGAATACAAAAAGTCCACGTGGAATTTAAAATACTGGATGTAATAGAATGTCACCTGTTATGTTTTCTCAGTTTAAAAGGTTTTCCTGTTAACAGCTTCCACTTAAGGACCAATTTCTCTACCTTTTTACTGTTATGGAAAAAGGCAATTTTCCACTATGGTATTGAGCTATTTTTAAATGTATGCCAGCCAACATGATACCTGGACAGCTAATTGTAATCCTGCATAAATACCTTTTAAGACTGAAGTGCCACAAGCCTAACTTTAAACTATGTAATCCAAACAGAAGCAAATCTTGACTCCTGGAGAAAATAGCAGACATGTAACACAGCACAGGCAAGCTTTTATTGAACAGTTTGCTGATGTCTTTTTCTTTTGGAAAGTATGGATTTTCCCTATGACACTTGTTAGAGTCTTGCTTCTCGAGTGTCTAGTGCTGTCTGTTCTTTATTCATAAGTGTGTAAAACCCTAACTCCAATGTTAAAGGGTAAATTTAGACCATTTTTTCCTAAATAGACCTAGTCATGCAAATCTTACTTACCAAAACAGTATGTGCTGTAAATTCAGACCAATTTGTATCCGTATACATAGAAACACAGTTTACACAAAGTTGTGTTTCAGCATTTATTGATTGGTATGTATGAAATGCAGTGTCTCCCATCTCAAGTCTATGTTTAATTTTCTTTTTTCACAAAACAAAGTAGAAGATATTCAACTATATCTAGATATATAAATATATACCTAGAACTCTCTTCACATATTATTATAATAATGCACACAGTAAATATGACAGAGGAAACTGCAATGTGTACCAGAGACAATCTAAAAACAATGGACAGTGCTAAAACTGAAGTTTAAATATTTAAATACAAGATGAATTCTTTGTAAACCCGTGAGTTCGTCAGTCTCTGTACTTCAGATATACTGTATGTATAGACACCTCCATCAGATGGCATTGCAACATTAGGATAACCTGGAATACATTTACCAATAATAAATAAATAACATCTTTCCGGGCACATAATGTTATCAATATCAATATCCTTCTCTTGCCTCCCTGTTGGAATACATGTTTGAGGTTGTTGGATGCACAGAGTTTAAACAGTGTTCAGGCAATATTAGGGATTTTCACGTTGCTATACTGTGTCCATAATGACACTGGTGGGTGTGGGGGGTTTGTGTGCAGAGAACAGACAAGAGCATAAAATGCTTACTTGTTTTACTCCCTATAAATGTGTGACATATTAGCATGTGACCTTGAGCGCCAAAAGGGCACTTCTCCTCATGAATCATGTTTTGCTCCATGACAGATTGTAGTTGCACGTGTTTCTGAAGGCATGTGCTGAAACATCAAAGGTATTTTCAAGTACTGTTTTCAGAGAATGTCTCCTAATGAAAGTTTCCATTTTTAAAATTATCTTTTAGTTTAACCAAAATATTTTTAGCCAAATATTTAATTATTTGATTTCAGAAAGAGAGCAGAAAGTTCTGAGATTTTTCAGTTGCCAAGCAGGTGGACACTCAGTGATTAGGGATGTGGATTTGTGCTTTCTCTGCTCTTTGCACGTGCTCTTGTGTGCAGAGATCATTTAATGCTGTGACCGCACAAATGGCACATTTTCACTGGCTGCAAATACCTGGTGGGAGGAGGCTGTCCTGATGCTGTTCCACCCGTGAACATGAACCTCCACAAAACCTCAGTCTCATAACTGCAAATACTTTGTGGTGTATGCGCGAAACTCAGCCTGATTCACTTAAAATGTAATTAGTAACAGGGATGAGTGTTGTCAGATATCTTTAGTAAGTGAAAGAATTTAGGGAGAGATTATGTACAAGCATTTACTGAACTTATATTTTATCATCCCACTTGCTTAACTACTGTAGATAATAGTGTTCACATAGCAGCTTACTGTGAGATTTCTACCTGATTAAGGTGTTCCAAAGTGAAGAGAAGGAAAACCAAACATTCCTGAAAAGATGAGGAATCAGTAAAAATACTAAATCAGTAAAGTATAAATAAAAGGAAAACACAGTATCATGAATGAAGCTGAGCTGTAACCTAACTATAAGTTTAATGTACAGCTACTTGTATTTTTGCTGAATTTAGATTTTTTCTCTTTTTTTTTACTACCATGTAGTAATCTTAAACTGTCTGTGTCAGTTAGATGCTCTTGAATGCTCTCAGTTCTACAGTGTAAAGCTTCTGTTTTGTAGTTGACATGCTGTAACCTCCCTTGTATATATTTATTTATTTGTGAGGTTAAATATGTCAAATATATTCAGCACTATAATGACTGTTTTTGTTACTTTTATGCTAAGTTTCTGCTTCATTATAGAAGAGGGAAAGAATAATTTCTTAAATGTTTTTTCTAAACAACTTGTGAAACAATTTACTGTAGTTCTATCTCTTGCAACTTTGAGGAAACTTGTCAGTGTAATTTGTAATATTAGTCAGTGAAATATAGTGTAACAGGTTTGAAGACGGACTGAAATGGAAAGAAACCTTTTCAAGTAAATATTTTTTATGTTAGTGTTCCAAATAATTAAAGCCTTTTAATAGTGAATGGTTGACTTCTATTTTTCCTTTTTAGTGTTTAATGGCAAAAATTACACAGTGGAATTCTGGAAAATAATCTTGGGTTTTTTAAGTGTTTGAGACAGGTACACGCCTAGCCAAAATGTTGAAAATAAATGTGCAAGACTAACTTGATCTCATCAGGGGAACACATTTTGCAGAATATGCCTTTCCCTCTTGTAATTTTCTCAATGCCACATTCAGTGAATGATCTGGAAGTTATGCAAACTCATTTATTTATGGTGGCAGTCGTGTCATAGAAATGAAAGGAAAATCAAGGCAAGAGACACTATGCTGGAATGATATTTTAAAGTAATACAAATGAATAATCTAAAACTCAAGAGTTATTTCTTTCTATATGTTTCTCTCCAGCTGAATGTGGTCCCCCATTATCAACAATTTCATTCAACTTGCAATCATACTTTGACTGATCACTGCTGAAATATTTTATTCAGCCAAATCACTTGTTTAATACACATTGATGTATAACCAATAAATGTCACACGCTAATGGCCTACCTTTACTTGCTTACCTTTAAAGAACATGGAAATATGCTGAAATGTGTCAGATCTGCTCCCCTGTATTTAAGTCTCATCACAGAAAATGCACAGAATATGACGATTTAGCAGTCAGATCTTTTAGAAAGCATTAAAACCCCCCCATGGGATAGGTGGCATTTATTAATGCAGATGCTGCGTGTGTCTGTGTACAGTGTGTCTGTGTGCATCTGTGGACAGTGAACACTACCCTTGGGCTTTATGCCTTGGAGAGTGTGGGAGGACTCTCTGAGGGAAGGATCCCAGTTTTTTTTTTTTTTCCCAAGTAAGATCTTGGCAGATGCCAAACTTGTAAGGAGTGATTTGCAGTGTTTGGGGGTGGATTTATTTTTCTCCTCATTTCATTACTTTTTAAATACCAAGAACAATTTTATTTTAATCCTCTACTGTTAACAGCTTCCTACTGTAACCCACTGAGTTACATAAAATGCCACTTCATTTTATTACTTTTGAAAGACTGATCTATAATCAGACACATCTCTGTAACTACAGGGACAGCTACAAAGTTACAGGGCAGCAATATGTCATTCATGGAATAATTTTAAAAAGTTTTAATGCATTTACTATATATAAAGATGTAAACCCACATATGGGTCAGCAAATTAGGCAAAGAGCTTAGAAGTTAATGTCAGGGAACTCAATCATGCAAACCAGTCTGTGGAGCAGACATTTCATGCCCAGCACTCCAGCTGCTGCTATGTCAAGGATGCTTTCCCCTTCACCCTTGACTTTGCTAATCTTTGGTTACTCAGTCCATTTAATTTTCAGATCTCCTGGCACCATCATGACACTTCCATCCTCAGGACAATCATTTACTGTAGTGCTAGAGAAAGGGAAACTGAAACTAAAAGAAGGGGGAAGATACTTGTCAAGGCCCACTCTGCATCTTCTTATACTTTCTACATGATTTCTTGCCCCTTGCCCCTTCCCCAGGTTGTGTCACCCTGACAAACAGTGGAGGCAAGGCCATTGGAGTAGGTGGAACACACCACCATAGCTATTTGTCAATGCATTTGTCAATATAAGCTAATTTTTTTACTCTCCAGCTTTAAGCTGAAAATCTGCAATGGTTCTTCCAGGCAGCAATTCCCATATTTCCATGCTTGAGGACTAACTTAGCAATAATATCTCCGTAGTTCAGAAAACAGCTAATGCCTCTCATGATGAGAAATCAATCTGATAAGCACCACACCAGAAACAGCTAAATAAATCTTATGGAAATCTCTTCTGGAAAGATAACCCTTCCTCAGATACATCTGCTCACTCAAAGCCAATTGTGCTGTTCTCACTAGATTAAGTCCAGTTTTAGTACTCATGAGGAGTGCACATTTTGGTTATGTCCATATGGATTGTGTAACCACAGTCATCTGACAGCAGTTTGAGTGACAGTTTTCTCGAGGTGTGTTGAATGATCTACCTTAAAAAAGAAATGCTAGCTTGATTCTTTAGCATGTAACAGATAGCCTAAACTGGGCACTTTTCATCCTGATGGTTCTAGTAAGAGGTCTCAAAAAACATAACTTTAGACAGAAAAAGGTTCTCAAAAATCTGAACTGTATTCCATACATTAAGTGTAGGAGAAAAAGCAAATGCTGATAACTCTGGTCTGATGTTTTCTTCCACTGCCAGGTTTTTCTAAACCTGGGAGCCCTCCAAAGTGAGGGGAAAAGGCAGCCATGGTAAGGGAGTGGATCCTGCTCTGTCCAGTGGGCAGAAGGCTCCCCCTATCCCTGTCCTGCTGCATTTCACATCTCTCCAACACCAAGTGTGGTAAATGCAATAATATTATGCATTTACAAAATTCCACTCTGGTTTTCTTCTCTGCTTGTCTGGCTCCTGCTTTTCCAGCAGAGGGCAGTGGCATATTTCTAGTTGTAAAGCTGTTAAGATCAGTGAAAAATGAAGAAAGATTCCTCCATATGTGCACCCGCGCAGAAATAAGTAGGAGAGTTCATACCAGGTTTGTCTATTATTTAGCAATGGGTTACATCACCAGATAAAGCAAACACTCTGCACTCAGGGAAGTGAGGGGATAGAGCTGTCTGCCTGCATTTGGGCATATTTAGTGGAAAGAGCATTACAGAGTCTCTCTGTATTTTCTTTTGTTGATTGTTACATTTTCTCCTTTTTTGCTCTGAGGGGATGCAATGGAATTAGCAACTGCTACACTCCTGTCAGCTGAGCAAACAGAACCAGCTCATCATTTCAGGCTTGTACACTGACTTATTGCAGTACTGGGCAAATTATTTGATCTGTTGGGATGCCAGCCTGTGACTCAAAAATTCACTGTATGCAAAATTGTCTAGGGAGGAAAAAACCCCAGCAGCTCTCTGTTGACAGTGGCACGCAAATCTGTACCTCCCTACCACTTTTTCCATGAAGGGCATAGGAACACATCTGCTGTCAGCTGGATCCTCTGCTCCACATATTCCTTCTCCACAGCACATATTACCCAAGTCAGCTCAAGCAAGCTGCAGAACTGCTGGGCTACAGACTCAGTTGCACAGCTGCCCCATGGCTTTCCTGTCATAGGGCAGGACTGACCAGAAAGCTGCTCTGTTGGAAAATGGCACCGTGTTGAAAATAAAATGTCTCATCTGCAATTCTTGTCCCTGGACTCTCACTGGCATGTCCCTCTGAATCCACACCTGCACCAGCACCAAGCTAAGGGGAGAGGAGCGGTCTGGGGTAGATGGGGTGGGGGAAGCAGGGAAGAACATGGTCTGCTCTAGCCTCTCTTACTCTTTTTGGAGTATGGCTGCAGTGGCTGTGGGAAGAAGGAGCACACAAGGGAAGGGAGGTCCACAAATAGTCAGGACTTCATGTACAGAGCAGAGCACAAGACTTGTATGACTTCTCCAAAACGCTGGTGGTGTTGGTATAGCACAAGTTCAGAGTCACAGCACAGCATTTTTTCTGGCACATCACCTCTTGGTGTCCTTATGCAAGCAAGGCTGTACACAAGGCTGGAGCCAGCACAAGCTCCTCAACATTTCTCTGTTCTCCTACAACCAATGCTCACTTTCCAGGAAAGCAGATATGCCTCTCAGTCTAACTGCAAACATCTCCTTGCAGACATGATCATTTTCTAGAATTAACCAAGATACAGCGTGATCTGGGGATTATGCAGCACTGCCTGGGTCATAGAGCCACAATCAACAGTGTAGAACAACAAGGATGCTCCAGAAAGCATGAAAAACAGCACTTGCAAAGCTTTACAGGGGCACTGAGTGACAGGAGCTGAAATACTGTGGTTTTCCATGCAGAGTGCAATTAAATGAGCTCTCAGAGAAGTTCTGTGTTTGCACAGGCCCGGGCTGTGCTCTGCAGAAAGGACAGCTCAAGGGGATGCAGCTCCAGCCATGGGTATCTTCCTCATCCTTTCTTTGGCATAGCTGAGAGATGGTGGTAACTGTGGAGCAAGATTTGAAGCAGTCTGGCTAATGCCTCTTGCATGTTAGCAGGGTGTGCTCAGGCAGACTGGGGCTTAAACATCCAAAGCAGCCCTCACCCCTTGCTGTGGCTAGGTGGAAGTTCTTACCAGAGATTAGGAATTTATATTACTTTTAGCTTGGTTAGATCCACCAGATCTTTGTACCAGTTTCAGACAGAGGCATGATGACATGAGTCTGTCATGGTACTGCTGAGCTGGCTGGGCAAAACTGAGAGAAAATCCAAATGCACATTTCATTGCAGATAAGATCAACCAGAAAAAGATCAGCACAGGCAGAAGCAGCCTGTCCCTGAGAGTATGACTGTTGGATACTGTTGCTGGGTAACAGCCAGCTGATTTCAATGCATCCCACTCTTTTATTCTCATTGATTCCTTAGTGTCTTCCAATGATGGGTCTTTTTCAGTTTTCCTGTTGCTTTCAGCCAAACTGAAGCATGCTTTGGTTCAGCAAATAGGCAATCCTCCAATCATATTCTATCCTACCAGACATGGTATGCAGAGTTTCCTACATTCACACAAAGAGATCTTCTCATTGCTATCAGACTGGACATCACTTGGAGGATAATGTAAGGATAATCTATAAACTGCCCCCTGAATAAGGCACAGGTGAAGGATATATCCCAGTGAAGCACCGGAAGACTTTCAGGACAGAGAAGACCCTCTGTCACTGAAGGTGTCTAAGAACAGGCTGAACCTGGGCTTCCTAAACCCACTCATGTGAGTGCCCCCACCAACACCGACAGCAGTATCAGGTGGCACAGAGACAGCCTCCTGCCCTGTGATGATCCTCTTTAATTACATGTAGCTATTTTTACTAACACAGGACACTGCTTGAAGAGGAAGTGCTCCCACAATACATTGATCAGTGCTTTTTCTCCATGGCTTATCTTATTCTCCCCCCTCAATTTCTCAGTCACAAGCCCTTTGCCTGTAACAACTGCTTCAACCACCAAATAGGTTTACCCTCCCAAACAAGGACTCCAGACACATCATGTTTCCACCCTGCCATTAACCACTCCAGTTGCCAGCCTCCCCCCACTGCAGCAACCACCCCCGTCCCATTACTTGCTGAAACATCTTGCTATAAGATAAAGCAGAGATGGCCACAACAACATCTCACAGCCCTCAAGCAGCCTGGCATTGGCATGGTGCTGTGGTGCAGCAGTGACCTGCACATGTGCTGGAGGAGCAGGTGCAGGCACCATTGCCACACCACCCCTGAGTCCTTGTGCCTTTTGGAGGGGGGTTGCAAATCTCTGGGTTAGGGTTTCAGGCATATGTATCTCCAGGTTGATTTTGACAGAGATTTTAAACAGGGAGGAAGAATAGACATCCTCTTGAGTACCTTTCTGGTTCCATTTTCCTTTTCCATTATTTTACTCAGATTAATGTCCAGTATAGACTTGTGTGGGCTATTTACACTAGAAACCAGAGCTTCTCTCTGGCACCCTTATGGACAAGGTTAAATATGTGCCAGAGCTTTAGGTATTTGTTTTACTTCTTAACCTTTGCACTGAATTCATGCAGTTGCCTGTGTGAGCATGGCAGCTGGCACCCCCTTTGACTCTGCCAGGAAAATCAGTAGGCCTTTTTTTCCCAGTTCAAAGAAACCCATCCATTGCTGAAGATGCTGTAAAAGACATTTCAGTTTTCTTGAGTTAGGCTGAAAAAAAGAAGGTGAGAAAGAAGCTTCAGGGATAATGTTCACAGAAAGAAGTTTGACTTAAACTGTTGAGTTGACTCAAAAGTTGACATTTGCAATAGATGGCAAGAGTAAATATCTCAAACTCTTGGGCATGCAGGCACAGAGTCTGCTGTGGTGCTCCCTGTTTAAGCAGCCATTTCAGCAGGTATTCAGCAGGCAGTGGTATGGGAAGGATATAAGGAACAACACATACCTGTACCACATGTAGAGACAGGAATACCCCAATGCACATACACACATCGCAGACAGGCCTGAAAAATGGGCCATGTGTTTGTTCTCTGCTTTTTTTCTGAACCACTGTGTACACAATGCCTCACAAAAGCAAAACGCTAGCTGCAATTGTCCCAAAGTCAAGATATGGAAACTAAGAGGTATCTAGGATATTTGCAAATATATGTATCAACCGAGCTCCACATTGAGACATTTAATTAAATGGCTTGAGTTTTGTTATTTTTCATACCACAGGAAAAAAATTCTGCCTTTGGCAGAGAGTCCTTCCTCCTTAGATCTCAATCTGTGCCTAACAGGGTTTTATGCACACAAACCTTGAATTGTCTTGGCGCATACAAATCACGACAGTTTTGGCTGCCTGATGATAGGAGCTGCAGTGGCTTATTCCCATAAACCAGACATTTCAATGTGTGTAGAGCAACCTTGTGATTGTAATTGGCATGTGGTTACTTTCAACCAGCTTGTTTCTCCCATGGCTGGCACATTGCCTAGAGAAGCATTTTAATATTAAGGTGGATGTGGAAAAGCAGCAGATGCAATAGCTGAGGAGCAAAAACAATATTGCTTTAAGAAGTGTTTTGGCTCATTTACGTGTTCTAAATAATTACCAATGACTAAGTGCCTGAGTTCAGAAAACAAAGGTTGTTTGTCTTGCACAATTTCATTTTCCCAGTTTAGGATGGATAGGATCCACCAAAAACCAACAACTACATGTAAGGTAGAAAACTCACAGAAATTATTTTCTTTTTATCAGCTGTAACAGGATCAGCATGCTTTAACACTTTTACCATACACTTGCAATTTATTTATTAAGCCACACTATGTAGGAGGATGAGGAGCATCAGCTTCACTCAGGTTGATCAGAGCCCTTCTACTTTCCCCAGATACTGACACAGTCAAAGCCCAGTATTGTGCATAGCCTCCCTATATATTTTTGGGTTTTCTAGCATGGATGTCCTTTCAGTGGGGCATTATTATTTTGCTTCCCCAGAACTTGCTCATACATTGCAACAAAAATGCACAAACTATGCCTGTGGGTTGCCCTCTAACTTTTTATGAGGATCTACTTAGCTGCACAGCAATAGCTTTTAAATTTGGGTAGTTATATGACATATACTTTCACTGCAGAGGCAGCAGAAGCTTAAAGCTGTGGGTAGATGCTTCACCATGTGTAATCTCCTTGGCTGGCCTCCTACATCCATGAAGTTGGACTTCTCTTTTCAAGCACTCAGCTTTCCATAGCTCTTGGGGCTCAGACTTATGATGAAGTTATTGCCATATTAAAAGTTTGCCCTATCCTCCTGAGTCATTAGGCCTGCCAAGGTGAAGATTCTTCATCCACCTCTCTTTCTCTCCAACATGTTTTCCCTTTCAGTTGCAACAAGTTAAGAACTGAGCTCCCTACTGCCAGTCCTCACTCAGCTGATGCACACTGAATTACTGTAGCAGAGCGTTGTGCTCAGGACCCAAATGCACTGACTTATCAAGTGTGACCTGCTACTGAGGTCTTCTTCTTGTGCCTATGAATCTGGGTGTAACTAGCTGTACAAAAAATTGTTAAATTATTATCTTTGTGATGATTTTGGTCATAAGAATAAATTATTTCAGAATGGATGAATTATGAAACACTATTTGCTATTTGTAACCTTTATATCTAAATTATTTTTAAATGTAAATGAAATTATCATTTTTAAAAGTCAGAACATGAACTTACAAGACCATTGGATAACATATACATGGTGTTTAAGAATATGTGACATTTTTGTGGGAGGAAAGAGGAAAGAAGAAATCCTCTATCATACTGGATTTATCACACTTTTATTAGTAGAAGGAATACTGCTTCCAACTTCATGGCAGTGTTAGATGAAAACAGATTTCAAAGTCCTGAGTAAAGAAAAGGGAATTGCAGCTGGCCAGTTACTGCATGAGAGTGAATGAACAGCACATCTTGCACTTCTGTGTCTGAGAGGATACAAAAACATCTACAAGCACACTTACCGAAAGGTAAATCAACCTTCTCCACTTGTCCTGATCAATGCATCAATGGCAAAACCTGGCAGATAACTTAAACCAATAGCAAATTTATAGCTAAGATTCAGGAATGAGCCCAAACTAAAAAATCAAGGCAAAGAGCAGCTTTAAATTGCTTCATTTATCTCCTGAAAACATGACACTCTGAGACAAAAGCCATCCCAAATCTGTTCCCAAAGACTATCCCAGGAGGGTGGCAGGTGACTCCTGTGACAGCGCACTAGGTGGACAGCCCTCTGGGTCACTCAGCAAGCTTACAATGAGATGTCCAGGCCTGAGCATGGTCCTTTTGGGACAATTTGTATTGGTGAGGGGATTGGCATGTGTCCTGGCCTCTGAGGAAGGGACTTGTGAGGGCACTCCTCTGAGCTGCCCTTCTCTTGAAAAACAGGGAGTGAGGGAGAAGGGAGTTAGTCAGCATGTAGCCTGACGTGGTTGCTGTTTACATCCTTGCTGGGGACCTGGGAGAGTTACTGCATTCTGCACTGAGACCAAATGGAGCCTGACATGAGACAGGTGTCACAGCATTACCAGGGCAATAGAGCACTAATAAATCCCGGGTCCTGTGAGCCCAGTTCAACCCACTCAGTGGGAGTCTTTCTAGAGCACCACAGGCTCTATTCCCCACCAGGATACTGCATTACAGAGCAAGACACTATCTCCTCTTTCCCTCTCATTCCTGGCCCCTTTCATCTTGCGGTTGCTATGCCACTGAAACAAAACCTTCCTCCTGACAGCAGTGCTAAGCAAAGCTCAGTTTCTGCAAGATTGTTATTCCAACTGTCATCTCATCCTCAAACTTCCCGTGGCTCTCCTGGTGAGCACTCTGGCACTCAGAGCCTGCCGGCACTTGGAGGTAGACAGAAAGCAGAAAGGAGACGCTGCTTTCCAAGTGCCCTGCTGGCACCCTCAGATCCTTGTGCTCTTTATCTCAGCCCCAGGCTTTGTCTGTGACCCCCAGCAGCGCATCATTTCTCACTGTCTGTTTTCCCCCGGCAGCAGCTTGGAGATGACTGCGGAGCAGGGCACTATTCTTAGCCAGCAGCCCGGCGGCAGGTGCGGCCGTGGGCTCACGGCTGCATGTGGGAAGGCGGCAGAGCACAGTGATACCATCCTGCCAAGAAGCCCCAGGCCTTCGGGAGAGCTGGGAGTGCTCAGGCATGAGTGGACGATTAAAAATAAGCTAATTCAGGCCTGGGGTACTGAAACAGAAAAAAATCCTATCTAGAAACATGGAGGAATAATCAGTGATAAGCAACCATGGAGCATGTAGTGATAAGCCATGTGGGAAGCCTTTGCCACCAGAAGCCATGCAACTGGTTGCAGCTGTAGCTGTGCCTGTGCTCGTTGTGCTTCTGTAGCCACAGCAGTGTCAGAGATACAAAAGTGGAAGTTTTATCTGTCTTTGATTTGTTTCTTCTCTGTGAGAAGGGCTGCCACACGCTTGGCTCAATAAATCCAGTTCAACTGTATAGAGCAGTTCATGAAAAAGCACATCAGAGGGGAAGCAGGAAAAGGCAAATGTCACTGAGATTCACCCATGACACTGAAGAGACCCAGACTCAGGACCAAAGGTGTTCCTATGAAAGCTGTCACATGCCAAATGTTCAACTTCTCCCTGGTATAATTGGTTTCAAAGACACATAAAACATAGATAAATTGATGCATAAGCTGTAAGACAACAAAGACACTAAAGAGAAGTAAGAGAAAATGTTGGAAGGGTCTCCGAACATTTTACTGGAATATGTTAACAAATTGTGTATTTTTAATTCTTCAGCATCTTTTTTCAATTTAAAACCAAAACTGTATATACAAAATCCTGCAGACACTGACAGATATTTTCCTTTTACGGATTTATGTTTCTAAAAAGAAAACCACTATGGGAAATAGTGGTCAAAACAAGGTTTTATTTTTTGTTGGAAATCGCTTTTTGTTCCACATTGGTTTCAAGCCTGTGCTTTCCTCAGTTGAGAGGAGCCCTTCTGTGCCTGAGCAGTGCCACCTGACTGCAAGCAGTGCTGTGTGAGCATAACACATTTTTCCCGTTCTGGAAAAACATCTAGAATTTTTCCTGCTTAATAGAGGGAAAAGCCATTGAAATGAGAATTTCCAGCAGAGGATCTAATAACTTAAGGCACTAGCACAAGTTTTTTCTGAACTCACCCAGTTCAGAGATCCAACAACGGAGGACATTGCAGGCGGGAGTGTATGGCTGAATTAAAAACAGTTTTACTGTGCTTTGAGTGGGCAAGTAAGGCAGCAGCAATCAGTCTCAGAGCTGCCTCTACCTCATACCATCCCCTTGGGCAGCTTCCTGAATGGTCTTATCTATTTTATAAGGTTTCACGTGGCTCTTTGAATGTATGAATTTTGTCTCACCTAGTATCTTCAGGGTTACTGAGTTACGTGCTGTACATGCAAAACTTTATTCCCAACACATCTATGAAATCACAGCCTGCATCCAACTTCCACATAGCACCAGGGCTGCAGGAAAGCCACCTGGATGCTTTAGCAGTGTGACCTGCAAGTCACTCTTCAAGCTTGTCACCCCAAAATACCTTTTGACTTGTAGGCCATTCCTTGGAGCACTATTCTTTGCTGTTGAGGGGGTGAGTCAACATTCTAGATGCTACCTACTGTTGGATAACTGTTGGGCTCAAAAAAATTGGGACATGCTCAAGAAAATGCAGGGGGAAAAAATCCATGTGGTGGGACTAATAAACAGCGGCAGAAGAAATGCCTGACCAGTTGCAGCTTTGAGGTTCCCCAGTTCTGGAGCATCTAGCTGTGAATTGAAGGGGCCTATAGCTACCTCAGAGTCAGTTTAGACCTTTTTTTAAAATATTCTTTAAGAATATTAGGCAAATAAGAAGTTTTAGACATCTTTGTGATGTTATTGCTCATCTGCAATAATTTTTGCCACTTCACTGAATGTTTTTCTACATTTGCATGCTGTCTGTGGCTTTTTAGCATGCCAGGTAGACTGGTCTGTGAAGTTGACAGGTTTCCCATGACAGCATGGTCACACAGAGGTGCAAAAAAAAGCTGTTGTACTCCCCATCTCCCACCTGAGCTGTTCATTGAGTTCACCCTCTTTCAAGTTTAAAATTTCTGAAAGAGATGAGAAAATAATTGCTTCTCCTCCTTAAAAATGGTTATCAACACCATTCTCATTTCAAATCCAAAACACAGCACTATAACAGCTACAGAGAAGAAATTAACTCTACCCTAGCTGAAACCAGGACAGGAGCCCAGAAAAAACATCCCTAGGAAACAGACATTTGCTATAGTCTGACTCAGCAGCAAAAGCATTCATTCACTGAACGTTGGCAGAACACCACTTAAGACAAGCCATAAAAGTAAGAAAAGGTTTGGTTGACTGTATGTGCTGCTTCTTGCTCTGTATCTGTCTGGTGAAAGGAGAATTCAGTCTCTGGTATGGCCAAACCAGCACTTTCTACAATGTTAAATTGCCTGAAAAAACATTATCCTGGAAAGAATTAGAAGTTACAACTAATTTCAGTGTGGTCATGCTTTTCAATTCTTTTCTTTCTGATCACTTGATCAAAAGAGGTTTCAAATATATTGGTGTGAAATCCTGAGAAAGTATATATGCAAATTCTAGAGTCAGAAATTCCTAGGAATTTGTACAGGATGCAACCAATCAATTTCTGCAGTTAAGCAGAGCATAATTTGCTTACTACATTCACTAGCTCTGTCAAACTTGCCTATTTTTTATGCTAAAGATTGCTTACCTTAAGTAATGTTTACTGCCTTTTGACACTGTTTGAAAGATGCACAAAAAAAAATTAGGGGAAACTACAATTATACAAAACTCCAATCAAGTTCTCAAAATAGTCTGAGAAAAAAAATAGGAATAATTTTCTCTAAGTACCATGAGATTAAATAATAATACCACTATTTTCTTATAATTGTATTCTGCTTTTTTGAACAATTAGATGCACTTACATTTTCAAGCACTTCTCTGCAAACATGAGGATTAGAAATGAATACTTTACTTTTTAAATGCAATTAAGACAAGCAAACAAACAATCTCAACTTCAGTTGGCATAAGTCAGCACAGTCACACTGGTGGAATTACAGTCTATGATGAATGGTTTCAGTTAATAATCACAGGTTCTTCCCATACATCTTTTTGCTACTTCATTTATCTCACATGCTGCTTCTTTTCCAGCCCTGTAATAAATTCTAAAGGGTTATGATATGAATTGTTACAAAGCAAGGTCTTTTCCCTGAGACAGCCTGAACCCTTTGCTTTGATCCTTAACTGATGCAGTAACAGGCTAAAACATTTGTCCCTGTAAGAGGTCTTCTCTTAGTGTCTATAACTACTTTCAGTAAACATTCTTAAAGCTTAAGCAGTTAACTTAGGCTCTCACTTGGGTCTTACAACACACTGCAGTGTAATAGCAGTGCCATAAGACATCAGGTTAGGTCAGAAATAGCCCCACAGGCTCCAGTGACCAGATATGTATCTCCATGGGGCAACCAACACAGTCATAGGAGTCAAACATTTCCACTTCTACCTCTCTGCTAATTCTGCCTTGGTTTTTGTTGTCTTTCCCCTCTTGCTCCTTTTCTTTCATGGGTCACTCGGGAGGTCAAGGTAGGGGGGACAGTGCTGGACCCCGGCCTGGGAAAGCTGCAGTCCCTTTGGTGTTTACCTCTTTGGACCTGCTTGTTCTAAACAGGCATTGAGAGCTCTGTGTGCTCTTTCCTGGAATCCAGACCTATTCCTTCTTCTCTCAGAAAAAAAGAAACAGCCCAGACCCAAGACTGGAACAACTAAAGATAAATTGAAGGGTCACAGATTTTTGTGTCCTTGGCACTCTGCTTTCCCCCCATTTTAGGGAGTTTGTTCTTGTTTTCTTTCCTCTACCATCATTGTTGTGGCAAGAGCAAGCTGAAGTGGTGCAAGAAAACTCCTCACAAGGTTTGATTTCTCAGCTTAATTGTCCTATAACGTGACTTTGCTCATAGCATATTATAGCCACAAATAATGTAACTGTCTCTTGGTGCACTGTTGCCAAATTAGCGGAGAAGTGTTAAGCAAAAGGCCTATTTTACATTAGCCATAATCCCTTTTAAACTGAGTGCTTCAATTTGTAATTTCCTGTCCTGTACTAGTGGTGTTTCCTTTTGTTTAACTTCTATGCTGAAAATACCTTATTGCAGATATTTTAACATAGTAATATTTCTACATAAGTTTAAAATTTCCAATTATAATATAATTTTAGAATACAAAACTGCTTTATGGGTGTCTCACTGCATCTTTTTCGTCTTCCCTTTCTTCTTCTTCTTCTTCTTCTTCTTCTTCTTCTTCTTCTTCTTCTTCTTCTTCTTCTTCTTCTTCTTCTTCATCTTCTATTCCTTTATGAAAAGCAAATTCCAGTTGTGAGTTCATGAGCTTTAATAGAAAGAACATGAATATCTGGGCTCAATAGATGGCAAGTACAATCCACATTTTATGAAGGTGAAATTTTTCCATAATTTTTTTTTCTAGCTTATGACAGAAGCAATTTTCTGATTTCTTCTTCTTCCCTTTCCAGAGCTTCTGTTTCAGCAATAGACCAGGCTCCACTCACTGCCACACAAGGACTGCAAAATGCTGGCAACCTTTGAGCTTATGGTAATGCTTTTCAAACATGTGCAGAACATTACAGTATAGAAATGATGATATTTAGGAAAAGAACACAGAGGAGAAATAAAAATCAAGACACAGAAGAAAAGGTGACTCTCACTTCCTAGTATTGACAGCCAGACTAAAGAGTATCTGTTCCACGGTAGCTCTTCATATGCAGAGGGTAGTCTAGGGAGAACCCAGAAATTCTCTGTCTCTGAGGGTAGATTTCACTCTTTGATGTCACCTTTCCACCCAGCACAGAGCATGGAATGCAACAGAGGGAAAGGGAAAGCTAGGACCTTTCTAGAAGACAGCACTGAGTGAGGACACGGTCCTTGAGTGGTCAGTCCCTGCCACACCCCTGCCCCTTTCACCCTCAGTGTTGATGCATAAAGGCCACTGCCAGACAGGCTTTGGTGATGACAAATAGACAATAACAGACAGACTGGAAGGCCCTGAACAAGGCACTGCTGCTGATGTTTTTCACTCTTGCCCTCTAGAGAACCTTGATCCTTCTCAAATAGAACAGAAAGGAACCCACCTAAGCAGTAGGGAAATATAACAAATGCAAGTGCAATACAGCATCTGTAGAGAACACAAAAGAGTACTGTGAGGGGAAAAAAAAAAGACAAAGAAAAAAGGTTTAAACTTTATATTTGCTTAAGTAGAATATAACAAACCATGCTAGATTTAGCCATGCCAGTATTAAAATTCACTTCTTGTCCAAAGCTTAATATCTTGCCTTTTGTTTCACAAGTTCAGAAGTGAACCCTTAAGAGATTTAAACCATGGGGGTTTTTTGTCTTACATAAAACAGAAGCATTCAAGTATTTATATATTCTTCTATTCCAAATCTTATTACCTTTGCAACATCATCTGAGTTTACTCTGCTTTTTTGATTGCATGGTGAGAATGACACAATTTACGTGTATTGGCCTGTAACTCTGTCTTCTCTCAGTATTACAGCAGCGATGGTTCAAACAATTTAAGATAAAATTCATCATCACAGGGAGGTTAAGAAAGCATAAAACATTTAAAGTGGACCCATGAAATCTGCATCTCTTCCCAATTTTTCCATTAAAATTTCTACCCACAACAAAATGCCACATTGGTTCAGACTGAAAACTCATCCATCTGTTGTCTGGCCAAGAAAAGATATCTACAGGTACTTTGGGAAAAAATATAAAAAACAATCCATATCTGAAGTGAGTGTTGGAACCTCCGCCCACCACACACACCCTCCCTGAAATACTCTACATTACATTTCATCTAAAATTTTATTTCCCTCTTCCCCCACACTGTAATGCCACACTCCAGCTTCTTACTGTCATCTTTCCCCTGAGTATCCCAAATCACCTTCAGTCTTCATCACCTCCTTGTTTCACTCACAAATTGTGCATGGGTATATTTAACTCTACAGCCTGCAGGAATGCATCTCTCATTAGAGCTACATTAGTAACCTCATTCCCTTGTTAAAAATTTTCATTATCTTTTAGCAGTTATTTGCCCCAAAGGGACTTCCCTCCTAGTTGGAGGGGGTTTTAAAATTTTTTAGGTTTTTTAAGACCTCTGGCGAATGATCTTGCTGAAAGGTTGTAGCAAGTCCATATATACTACATGGATCCACATATATTACTTATAAAGCACACTAACGGCTCTGTGACACATAACTGCCTTGATAATATTCATTTTGCCTATACCTTTTTGTAATGTATTATCCAGTATCTCTTTGTTCTACTCTTTATGAAGGTTTTTTACTGATTTTCCAGAATGAAAAAGTAGATCTACTTGTCTACATATTTCAAAACCACTCTTTGGTGACTGAAGTCATTTTTATCAGTCTCTCTTTCCTTGGTATTGCTGATGGTTTAAGAGATATGTTATTCCCATGTGCAATAGTTTAGTAATTATATGTTTGAGATTCTTCAGAACTCATGGCACCATCAACATCTAGTCCTAGTAATCTGTAGTTTGTGCTGCTTCACCCAAAAGCCTGAAATGGAAATATCTGCAAGAAATTCTTTTATCGTTTACCTGGTAACCTGACCTGAAAAATACGTGGAGTTTTCTGTTTTGACAAAGAATTTATCATGGTTTAAGTGTAAGTCATTCTTCTGCCAGTGAAAGGAAAAGGCATCATGTCTTTTTCTGGGATCCTCCTGTCCTTCAGCCTGTGCCCTGATACACAGACAGCATCACCCAGCCAGCAGCTGGCCACAAGTGGTGCACAGCGGTAGTTCACCTCTGGGCCTCTCACAGTGTCTGGCCAGCCTTCTCTCAGTGGCTGTCACTTCATGGCATCAGTAGAAAAAAGGTTTAATGGCCTTCTCTATTCATCTAATTGGTTTTTGTTTGTGGCTACAATGTACACCAGACAGTGCCAGTCATTTAGCATTACACCCCTGAAAATTTATATATAATCTATACATGCTGCTGCTCCAGCCTCAGCATTATCTGCAATGTCAATAAAGTCTGTGTCCATGGAAGTCTGGTAATGGCGCCACCCCATAGGTATCCCACAGCTAAGTACTAAGGTACTGAAGGAATCTTTAAACAGCTAATCAGAAAAAATATGATTTTCGCATATTTTATGGAGCACTTAAGGTACGAGACATAAAGAATGAAGACTTTTGAGAAGGAGAAAAACCATTTAATTTTTAAATGAGTGTTATCGTTTGAGATAACAGCTGGGGGGGAAAAGACCCCTTCCCCGTTAAGTCTGAAAAAGAAAGCTCTTGGAAGAAAGTGAAAAAAAACTTCCTTGTTTATTCACACACACCATGCAAACATAGCAAGGTTAAACAAAAACAAATGAGGATAATAAATCAGATAATAAATCCCCCAAAAGGGGAAACCTCAGTAGAAAAGTTCCAGAGACAGTCCCGTCTGCCCGGCAGCTCTCCGAGGGCCTCCGCCCAGGCCTCACCAGGCCTCCCTAGGACTGGGGGAAACAAATGTCCTTTCGATGTTGATCCCCTCCTCAGTTCCAGGTGATGGCACANGGCAAGGGGAGGAAGAAAAAAAAATGAGGGAAAAAATAAGAAAAAAACACCTCTCCTTCTCTC
>VZRZ01007406.1:62689-153787 GCA_013398175.1 Climacteris rufus | reverse complement strand
AAGAGGTGCAATTTTCAGACTCTGTTAAGACCCTGAATGATGGCCAGAAATTGCTGGGTATCATCAATTGGTTATGTCCTTAGCTAGGACTAACTGCCACGCAACTTTCCCTGCTCTTTAATATTTTAAAGGGGGAGCCTGATCTGAATTCACCTCAGAAATTGACTCCTGAGGCTCAACGGGTGCTGAACAAGGTGCAGCAGGCTGTTTCTGCTTGTCAGGTCTATCAAGTGGATCCTTCTATTGATATCACTGTTTTTATTACTGCTCCAGACCTCCATCCTACAGGTATCATTGGCCAGTGGAACAAACAATGGGCTGACCCTCTTCATATCCTGGAATGGGTCTTTTTGCCTCATCAGCCAAAAAAGACAACACCCACATTGTTTGAATTGATCGCTTGTCTGATAATTAAATGCCATCATTGGTGTGTGCAATTGATAGCAGCCGATCCTGCAACAATTGTTGTACCAGTATCATAGGACAACTTTGAATGGAGCCTTGCTAATAGCGCTCCTTTGCAAAACGTACTGCAAAACTTTTCAGGGCAGATTGCTTATCACCTGCTCAGCCATAAATGTCTACAGCTGGCAAATTTAACCAGCTTTGCCTTGCAGCCAAAGAATAGTCGGGTGCCAGTGCATGGACCCACTGTCTTCACGGATGGTTCTGGAAAAACAGAGAAGGCCACTGTTACCTGGAAGGAAGGATATGAGTGGCAGGTGCTGAAGGGCCACGAGTCGGGCTCTGCTCAGCTGGTTGAATTGAAGGCAGGTGCCATGGCTTTTCAGCGGTTCTCTCAGGTACCTTTGAATTTGGTCACTGACTCTGTTTATGCAGCAGATATAACTAAACGTTTAGATTGGTCACCTCTAAAGGAAGTTAATAATGCAGCTCTGTTTCCACTATTGCAAACTTTGTGGAATGCAATTCAAGCTCGAGTGCACCCATATTACATTTTGCACATTCGAAACCACACCAAATTACCAGATTTTATAACAGAGGGCAATGCCAGGGCTGACAGGCTAGGCAACCCCGCGTGGGTGGCACCTCAGCCTGACAAAATTGCACAAGCCAAGGCATTGCACGATTTTTTTCATCAGAGTGCACATACCCTGCAGAAGCAGTTTCAATTAATGCCAACTGAAGCTCGTGACATTGTCAGCGCTTGTGCTGATTGCCACATCCTTGTCACACCTCTGCCACCAGGGATAAACCCCAGGGGCCTAAAGGCCTTGCAACTTTGGCAGACAGATGTGATGCACATCCCTGAATTTGTCTGGTTTAAATATGTGCACGTATCTATTGACACTTTCTCCTCAGCCATGTGGGCGTCTGCTCATACTGGAGAAAAGGGCTGCAATGTCATTGTCCATTGGAAACTGGTTTTCTTGGTCGTGGGCGTGCCATCTGCTGTGAAAACCGATAATGGTCCTGCCTACGCCTCGCAGAAGACGTGGCAGTTTTTGCACCTGTGGGGTGTAGACCATAAATTTGCTATTCTGCATTCTCCTACTGGCCAAGCCATTGTCAAACGCGCTCATGGTACTTTGAGGCATGTTTTGGAAAGACAGAAGGGGGGGATGCATGGAGAAACCCCACAGAGCTGACTGGAAAAATCTTTGTATACAATTAATCACCTCACAATGCCACCAAATTCAAATAATCCTGTTATCTTGAACCATTTTCTCTCATTGCAGTCATCAGGCGAGACGCACTTGCCCTGGGCGAAGGTCTAGGTATGGAATCTACTTACTAACACCTGGGAAGGCCCGCATGAGCTTATTGCTTGGGGTTGTGGGTATGCTTGTGTTTCCACAGATACTGGGATATGGTGGCTGCCTGCAAGATGTGTTTGCCCTGACCTGCTGCTCCAGAGGCAGAACCAGCAACCTCGAAATGATGACCAGAATGCAGAACATCAACCAAATGATGCTTCTGATGATGGCCAGGATATCGACCATCAGGCAGATGGTCCTTCCACAAGCAGAGACTGAACTTCGAGTTTTCTTTGTTATGGAGTCAGAAAACAAGGACTTTAAAAGCTATGTTTAGAATTAATTTGGATAGAACTGTGATACAGAATTGGGTTTGATAGATGTATCACCCATGGTATTGCTGGAGAGTCTCTCTGTCCACTTTAAATCAGCATCTGATTTGGGCCCTGATTGGTAACTGGCCACTACCGAGCAGACCCCTTATTGGTACTCAATTTAGGCTCTGTTTGGTAACTGGCCATTACCAAGCAGACCCTTTATGCTGAGTTTGTTCTCCCTTCTGCAAGGGACCCGCAGAGGATTACAAGCGATACCTTTTTTTGGTTTTTTAAAACAAAAAGGGCAAACTGTGGCTGAAAGAGTCTTTTGATAAATTCTTCTTTCCCATACCAACTATGTAAAACAAGCAGATAACGCTTGGACACCTGCTGTTTTCCAGAGATGTTTTGGTTCCAGACTGAGTGTGTTTTGGAACTGGGTGTTGTGAGGCTCCAGCCTATCACCCTGGGGGGTGGTTGGTCACCTGACGGGTTCTTACCATATATAAAGGGGAATAGAATAATAAAGGTGACCGCTGCTGCTGCTGCTGCTTTAACTGGACTGTGTGTCTTCCTTCATCAGCCGCTCTATAGTGACAGTGCTGGATGGTGTTCTCCATCAAAAGTAGATTTAACCAGTCATGTTAGCCATTTAATGGATAAAGACCTAGTTGACACCTCTAAAATTGTAAGTATGAGGAGGAACTCAGCTTCTACTGGGACAAAGACAATTCCCAAAGACTGACAAGAACAAAACTACCAGTAGAAAGAAATCAAATAGCACATGGCTTTAGCATTTCTTAGATGGAAGTAAAAGGAAGTCACATAATTGAAAGGGAAGCTGGCCAAAGTAAGATGTTAAATTGTGCACATTTTCATGCAATGATAGTTAATCCTTGAAGTGTTCAACTAAAGTTTATGAAGAATTTTAACCACGGCTGTTCTTTGACTTCAGGCAGCCTGAAACACACCAGCTTAGGAAGAAAGAGTGAGGAGTACATATAGCCTGCCTTCCTGGGAAGGCAGATTGGTTGATCACAAAGATCTATCTTAAAATTGAAAGAACAGATGGGCCAAGAGGGGAGACTGAAGGAAAATTGTTCTTCTGTCACAAGAACACATATTGCACTGAAGCATGCTGCTACAAATACTTGTGGCCTCCACCATGTGCCTTACAGTAAATCCTGTTTTCAGTCTGTATTTATCAGAAAGGAATATTCCATGTACTCTGATGAGTTACTAAAAACCACATGGGAGACGATTGGGTGATCAGTTGTCATTAACAAGGCTTTCCCCTATCTCTGGAAGAAGTTGCTGCAAGTCTTGCATTCCCCACTTCATCCACATCATGATCGTGCCACAGGTTTGGAAAAGTTTTGGGAATCATCCTCCCCACTTTTTATATACAGATATTTATAATAAAGTGTTAAGAGTGAATTTCTAACATTCAGACATCTCATCATGAAGCACATCTTGTTTCCTCTTGGTCTTTGGAAAGGCAAAAATGACAAAAAACTGCACAAAAGATATGTGGATTGCGGGGGTGGAGGCAGGGGGATTTGGCTGTGGCTTTCAAAACTACAGGTGAGTTTTAAATGTCTAATTGACATATATAAAATTGAATTACATTTTTACAAGGTAACTTAGAAAACAGTACATGCTTTCTTTAGGAGAGGTGTGAGCTGCTTTTGACAGAAATTGCCTCCTGCCCAAAGAAAAGGACATCCAGAAATTTCTGAACCCTGCACACTGCAATGTCTGTTTCTTTTGATTTTGGAGAGAAGGAGAGGATAAGTGTCTGACCAGTTTCATTGTATTTCTGAGGCCAGAAATAGTGCATGTAAAAGTAGATTTTTTTTTTTTTAACATTGGAGTATATTTAGATTCTCCAGCTTCTGTCAAAAGATTTTTGCACTTTCAAAGTGCATGAATGATTTTCCCTGCTGTGCTCTTAAACACAAGGACTTCCAGAGCTGGAAAGACAGTCAGTACTTCCATCACAACCGATGAGAATTTTGGATCTTCCTGTGTGGCATCCCTGTCTGAGTCTGGTTCGAAGAACTGGGGAGAGCTGGGAAACTGAAAGAGGGCAAAGTAATAGATGTCTGTAGTTTCCCAACTGGCTAAATGCCCTTCTTAGTCTTTTCCAAAGTTCTCCTCCCTCCAGCAATGAAGCCATACAGTTCACCAAATCTCTGATCAGGCCCTGAGCTGGAGTGCTTTCAGAAGACTGGCAGTGTCTGTACTTCTCTTGCCCTTACTAGCCAGTTCCTTTAGAGCTAACTGTCATTTTAACTAGAATAAAAAACAATTCAGAGGGAAACAGGTCTCAAAACTACACAGTGATCTTTAGACCTGTTTGCCACTACACAGTGGAAAACTCTTGCATTCCTACAGAGTCTGGCAAGACTATGCATCCTACAGATTTGTCAGGTTAGGGTTCTATCTCTGTTTCATCCACTTCCAGAAGCAATTAACTCATGCTGTTTGGTGAATGGCCTTTGAATCCAGCTCAGGCTTTTGATCTGCCTTCATGTAAGATAAGTTTCTTTGCAACTGCTCACACTAACATGATTAGTTAACTCATAGCATCAAAAAATTTACATGTCAAATCTGTGACTAAAGGAATGAGTATAGGAACTTCAGTTTTGTCTGGTGCATGATGAAAACCTCCCGAGTATAAATGCTTTAGGATGTAAAACAGTGTGGTATGATATTCATCAGCACAGTTTCAGTATCCAGTAAAGAGTTTGTTGGAGTCCCTGCTCTGTCTATTTGACCTTTTTTCCAAATCACCATATGACTGTGAGAAAGGGAGTCATAACAGGCAATCATCAGTGGTGATGTAAGAAAGGAATTTGGGTTTGTTTCCTTTCCTTTGCCCCTCAGTTTTTGGAATATGAGTGTCATTTAGTCTCTAAGTATAAACCAAATTGTTTTAATCAGCTGCATTAGTTTATTGTGCTCTCTGGTTCCCAAGGAAATGGGTAAGTGGCAGAAGAGAAATGAAGCACATTCAGTATCACATACCTTCAGTAACGTCATAACTCATATGTGGAAGACCTGTTGCTCTGAGTTATAAAAGGATCATGCTACTTTCAGAGTGACTCACAGTCCAATCTGTTCTCTTCTGCGAGAAACAGCTTACAGAACTCTGGCTCATCGCAGTATAAAGCACAGTTTCCTCCTACTGATATAGCATACTTTTAATTTTAAGGCTCTTCTTGCTTTCTATTCAGTTAACCAGTCAATGCTTCTCTTCCCATCTCTCAAGCTGGGCTCTGAAGGTCACACCCAGTCCTTCACTAAGGTTCAGCAGAAGGACTAAGCAGGGTCCAAATGGGACATAAACATAAGAAATTTCCCGCAGGACTTGCAAGGCAAGGCAGTTTGGTTGTCCATCTCTGGAACAAACTGCTGATCAGAGTCCCAAAGCCATCAGTGTGGTGTTAAATTGCATGTGACGTGGGGGTGTAGTTTCAATGGTGACAGCCCTGCTTATCAGTTCTTGCAGACTTGGAGCATGCCCCTCCTGCTGCGCTTATGCTGAAGCTTATGCTCATGCAACGTGATAGAGAAAATTAGAAATCAAGCACCTGCTGACCTACATGTCACTGGTTCTCTGTGTGGGGTGTACTCTTCATCCTGCATCATCCTTCTACTGCCAAATCCACAGGGACATGTGGCAAGAAATGACAAAATGACACGTTTGGCTGTGATGAAAAAACTCCCTCAAATATAGGATTGGACCCATCAGCTTCTTTTTGTGTGTACTTCAGTAGGACCACCTAATGTGGCTCTGATCATCCTGTCACAGGGAAGAAACTGAATCAGTGCATCACTTAACAAAAACAAAGATACACTAGTTAATGAAAGAGATACCACTACTTCACAGAAATCCTTTTTGACTGCAACCCTGATTGAAGGAACATACCTGAATAAAGAGATTTTGCTGTAAAGAAATGTTAACATAATTGTCAGCAGAGGAAAACATCCGAGAAATTTAAGCTGCCTGTGTTTTGGATCGTTCATGTTGGTAGTTATGGTGCAAACTAGCCAAATTACTAGTACATCCATGCAGGATGAACAGCATTGTTTGCCACTAGGCAGCATACTCAAGTGGTTTTGTTTTGCTCTTTCACCCAAGAAATCTAATCTGGGATCAAAGGTTAGGTAAGAGCTGCCTTGCAATGCAAATAGAGACAACCTGACGCCTAAAAAAAGTTTATCTCTAAAATACATGCAGGTGCTTTTCTCCAGTGCTACTTGCCATCATGTGGCTCTGGACTGGGAGCTGTGGGTTGTATCTGTTCAGCTCTCTAAGTAGCTACCTTTGCACCCCAACAGACCATGTAGACAGACACCTTCCCAGCCTTGTATGAATGGAGTTTTGAGATTTGGGCACAGACACAAGCCAGTAGCTCTTACATGTACTTTCTTTGCAGGGATGGCCTCTTTCTCTGGTAGCATGGGATCAAGGAGTCTTCTCCCAATGGGCCTTCAAACTTCTAGCTGCTGACAGCAGCCACATGGTATCCTGTCTGAAAGAGCTGTTAGAGACAGAAGGGACAGGTGATCAGCAGGGAGTTTTCTTTGTGAGAGACCAGAGAGCGTGGGACAGCTGTGGGCAGAGGTGAGTTTTGCCTCACTGTGGCAGCTGGTACAAATGGTCTGGACCTTTTTTAAGGGAAGACGGACAATTTCTAGCCACCAGCCTCCTTCTAACTACACTTCTCTGACTGTGATGTGTGCAAACCCCCTCCAGTCAGGCAGATACTGACCTGCTATGGCGTCTGGTCTGACCAGCTCAAGCATAGAGAAATGCTGTGTCCAAAACACCTTTTCCGGGGACTGACATTCGCAAGCTAAGTGGAAGGCAAAAGACTAAGCAGAAATCTTTTGAACAGCTTACGGAGTAGTTTTGTCAAGATTTGTCATCCACCTAAAGGATAATCTTCACTTTTAGATTTTTTTTTTCTTTTTGTGAAACTGGAAAAACAAAGGTCTGAGCACATTCTAGCAGAAAAGACCAGACCAGACCACTGCTGTGATTACAGGTAAACATGTCCCTTAAAGGAAGCTCTTATCAGCACTTTACAAGCCTAGCAGTGCCAATGCATTTAGGAATGGAAGGGAATGTTATACAAAGGGGAATTTACTCATGTCAAAAACTACCAGAATAGTACAGCTATGGGACCTACATAGTATTTGGGCAGATTCTCTGTCTTGTGCACACTCTCTTTCCTTGGCCATTACTAACTATATTTAGAATGGCAGAATAACTTACATGTATGCTAATTCACCTCTTTGGGGTGTTTTCTCTTTGACTGCTATTTAAAAACATCAGTGCAGCAAACTCAACCTGGCCTTCTTTCTTCTGAATGGTTTGTCACATCTGCTAGAGAGCCAGAGGAGAATGGATGTTCTGTGTCAGAGAGACCAGTTCAGACACCTGAGCAGTATCTCAGTCACAGAGAAAACATATTCTTTTAGCAGACAATATGGGATCTGCAGAACACTTTTCTGGCTTTTTGTCACCAGATGGTGCTCCAGTGCTGGGCTAGTGCTGCCTTGGTCACTTGCTGAAGCACCACATTCTTCTGAAGCTTTGGGCTGCCTGATCTCCTACCAGATCAACTTCATTGTTCTGGCTTGGAATTTTGATTTCCTCTGTCTCCAGCCTTTCTTCAGCAAGGGTGAGTGAGCCCTCAGCCTGCTTCTCAGTAGCAATTTTCTCATTGAATTGGTCAGCTCATAGGATGTGCCCAAAACAGCTGGTGTATGGCTGTGACTTCCCACAGTTGTATTACTCCCACAACAGGCATTTGTACTTGGATCTGGCCATACTTCAAGTCTGTTCTGCTCATCAGCTCTCTTTTCTGAGCAGGATGTGCTCCTATCATGACTAGTTGCTTCTTCTTTAAAGATACCAAAGCTTTCTCCTGGCCTGGAGTTTTGTTTAAGCACCCGCTAGACTGAAGACCAATCAGGCAGACAATATGTTTGACATTCTTGGAATGACTTCCTTCAGGATGCTTTTGTTCCCGCGTGGAGAGTTTGACCATGGTGGGGGAACTGGGCAATCCCCTGTCGTTGTCATTACCCACACTGCACACAAGCTGCTGTGAGTGAACAGAGGTGGGCAGGGGCTGCAGGGATGTTCAGCTGTGCTGGGGTCAGGAAACCTAGTGTAGGGGAGAAAAATATCACATTGCATGTCTGCAGAATCATGTGTCCAAATAGGTCAGCTCCTGAGATGGAAGAGATGCCACAACTACAGCCTGTGAAGTCAGAACCTCTACCAGGTTGCTTCTGAGGCCCCAGAAGAAATCTTGGTAGGCTACCAGGTAGTGCCTGTAGACACACTGGATCACAGAGAGCATGGAGCTCTGTGATCTCTCAGATCACTGAATGGAGCCAGACATGTTTTGACCAGACTGCAGTTGAAGTTTTTTCCTCACACCTGAGAGCAATAGAAACTCACTCCACCCAATCTGGGAACAATAAAATCATTTCCACACACCAGACCTCTTCAGTACAAGGGAAATCTGCCCTGCACATACTGACAGCAATTGGAACAGCACAGTCCCAAAGAGGTTTGGAAAACCTGCCTTTTGAGCTCAAATATCTTGATAAACAACACTTTCCAAGCTTCACGGATTTTGTTTAGTCCACATCTGGTGCTACAACCAGAGCATAATATAGGGGGCTTTTCAAACTGACTACTCCTAAATTTCAAAAGATGCAACTTTGAGCAGGTCCCACATTAGGAGGTCATCATGATGTTTGTAATTCTATTGGAAAAAAGGAAATAGCAATGTCCTTTATCTTCAGCCCTGTCATGTATGGCATCATGCAGTGGTTGGTATCCTTGGATTGCATAAGTATAAGCAGAGATCTGAAATCCAGCCTCCCTAACTAAGTGTTGAACACCTCAGACACTTACTTTGCCACTGAGCCAGGAATTCCACTGCAGGACTCAGACGTATTTCCAATAGAAGTTTTTGACAAACAACAGGAGGGCTGCCAGGAAACACTTCTGGTAAAAATATGCTAGGTTTGAAATTTGAGATTCTAGACAAGACCTGCTTATTCATCATACTGCCTCAAATCTGGTAGGACAGGTATCAAGAGGCCTTTCCTTTTACCACTAAAGACCCGGATTATATCCCTCAAAACACACATCACAGAGAATTTATTAAAAGCGACCTGCTTTGGGATTTGTACTTCAGGTCAGAAAAAATGCAGCCTGTGCTAGCTTTTTCCTGATGTTTGTCTCTGGCCTTGTTTTTCAGTGAGTCTGTTGTTCCAATCTGATAATCTTAGATCATGCAGCAAGATGTGTCTCTGGATCCTAAGGCAGCCTAGGTGAGAGAAGTTTCTTCTCATGCTAAGGAGGAATACCCACAGAGGCCCTCTGTTTTATAGCATGATTAAACATCATGGTCGTGGCAGGACCGTTTGCAACCCCCCGCCCCCNTTAAAATAAAAAAATAAATTTGAGGAACATCTCAAGACCCCTGGCACCAGCAATAAAATTTACAGCTGATACTAGATACCTCCTTGCTGGCAAGGGAAGATATATAAGATAAGCTCAAACTTGTGACTGACAGACACAAGGATTTTACAAATGTAAAAGACGACTGTGAGTTTCACAAATCAGACAATTGTTTATATACTCTTTGGAGTGTACAAACAGTTCTCTCCAAAATGCCGAGACGTTGGCATTGTGAATCTTTTTGCTGCTCTTCTAGAAGTTGAGTGAAAGGAAGCTTCTGTACACTTTCATTGGTAAGTTACATTGGCTCCTAATCCTACTATTTCTTTGCTAGATATAATATAGGCACCTCTTTATCGAGCACTAGTAGTAGTTCCTTTGTTTAGCCTCTGTAGGAAGTACCTCTGTCTAAGTTTTGGTCTTACATGTGTTTTCTTGTGTCTATTCAATAAACCAGTTCATGTTGTAATAGACCTGAGCAGCCATTATTAAAGAACTAGAGAGATAAAGTGGTTTGGGGGTGCAGGCCATCCCAATAGAGTTAAAAGCCCATCTAAACTTACTCTCACATTCATAACAGTGGTATGAACACAATTTGTTTTTCTGGCTTATGTGTATGTATGACACTGGTAGTAGTGTTGTTGTGGGTTTGAGTTTGTTTTTGTTGTTCTTTTGTTTCAAGGAATTTTTATCCCATGTGTTGCCTAACAGAAAAACCTAGGAATAGGCAGGGTGGGGGGAGAGGGCACCTTGCTCCCAGAGACCTGTAACATAACCCTGCGAGAAAAGGAGAGAAACTTCGAGACCAGCTGGAGGGGGCAGAGATGGGATTCGCTCTCTTCCATTCGCTCAACTTTCAGAGAGAACAGATGTGTGTGCTGCTAGCTCTCTCTCCCTGGAATGGTGGCCCATGCCTGCCAGCTGCTCCACCCCAGCCAGGTTTCAGTGCAACTGGAGGATACAGCGCTACACAGTAACTAAGGCTGCCTGAGAAATCTGCCAGCCCCGCTGTCGCTGTCCTTGCCGTGGCTGGGTTACCTGACACACTGTATTCTTCTGCCTCGGTCTGCTGCTCCCCTACCCTGCCTCTCCAGCTGCCGCTCTGAAGATCTTCGACAGACCAGCTCAGCGCCGGGACTGCTCCTTGTGAGTTTGCACAGGAACCACCTTCTCCCCTCCCCACGCGGCCGCCTGCCGGGCCGCCATTTTCACCACGTGGAGGGGCTGCCGCACTCGTGCCCACAGCGCCCCCTGCAGCTGTGGGGGAGTCACCGCAGCCGCTCTGACAATGCGGCCCTGCCGGCTGTGCCTGCAGCTCCCACGGCAGGAGAGGACTGTGACTGGGTGTCTATATATATATATATGTAGTGTGTATATCTATATACATATATATACATATTTTAGTAAAGAGCTGTTATTCCTTTACCCATATCTTTGCCTGAAGGCCTCATAATTTCAAGATTATAAGAAGTTGGGGGGAGGAGGGTTATATTCTTCAGTTCCAGGGAAAGTCCCACTCTCTCTGGTAGACACCTGTCCTTCCTAAAACAGGACAAGTGTCAAGACATTTATCTGTCTGCAGGCAGTCTGAAAACAGAGCTGATTTCACTGAGAACTACTCTGTTCCTCTTAGAGGTATGCTAATTCCAATGTCCATTTTTATGACCGCCTATCAACCCAAGTCAAATGAAGTTATGCTGAGAGAATTAAATATGATCCTATTTGACCATGGAAAATCCAATTAAAACTCAGAAAGGTGTGCAAAATTTGAAAAAGTACTTTCCTTATTTCAATTTGCTTTCTGATTTGATGTGCAAGACAGAAGATATCCCTTAGCAATGGATATCCACTGTATCACACTAAACCAGCATTTATATCCATAGGTACGGTAATATACATGCAGCATTTGCATATCCGTGCATCTGTTTCAAAGCCTGTGTATAGAAAGGGTGTTGTAAATACAGCCAAGAAACTGACTGTCAGAGGTTGGGGGGTTGTCTTGGAATTTTCTCCCATCATTGTTACCAGGTAACAAATAGGCGGACAATTAAGGCCATCAGCTCCTTTGTGAAAGACAAAAAAGGTGGGCTTGGGTGGGGACGGGGAAGGGGGAAGCCGAGCCAGCCAGGAGGGGAAGGCTGACTCTCTCTCTCTTCGGGCGAGGAGAAAAGGAGAGACTGCTCTCAGGCTTTTTGGCTGCAACCGGAGGAAGATTCAGCTGTGTCCTGTTTTCGTTCTCCGGGTGGGGGTGAGCTTCTAATTTAATTTTTTTCACCACCGGGAGGGAGCACGTTTTTTCCCCGGGCTGCATTTTCTCGCAGCAGTTACTGAGAGAGTTCGGCTGCCCCTTTTCTGCCTTCTCCCCTCCCCCTTCCTTGCCGCGGGAGGCTGCGGTGTTTTGCTGGAGAGTTCAGCTGTCCTCTGCCGCCTGGGACCCCAGAGTCAATTGTAACTGTAGAAGTCCTTGCCATTCGGCAGCTGGTCAGGAAAAAAAGAGGGAAGAGGACTGGCTCCTGTCCTGCAGCCTGCCGTTGCCGCCCTGAGGTGCCTGGCTACTCTCTTCGCTTCTCCGGTGAGCTGCCTGGGGCTGACCTGACCCTGCATCACAGCACCACCTGCAGCCGTTCGGGAGTCACCGCAACCGCCCTGCCCAGCGGAGTTCTGCAGCGCCTCCTGCTGTTTGTTTTTCTTTCTATCGTGACTACACCATTTAATGGGAAAGTTATTTTTATTAATTCCTAGTTCTATTTATGGTTATTATTGTTGTTATTACTTGTTCATAAATATTAGTAAAGAACTGTAATTCCTTTTCCCGTATCTTTGCCTGAGAGCCCTTGATTTCAAAATTAAATAATTCGGAGGGAGGGGAAAAAATCACGTTCTCTGTCTTAAGGGAGGGTTCAACATCTCTTAACAGACACCTGTCTTTCAAAACCGGGACACTGACTAAAGATTATGAAACAAATCAAGAACACTTCTTTACCTCTTCACTTTTTCTTACAAATCCAGATTTTTTGAGTTGGCACAACTAATTAAAAAGCAACTATCACAAAAAAAGCAAGTCACATTTGATAAAGAAATAATTGCAACTGCCGTATCATCAGAAAATCATAGAGTCATAGATTTGTTTGGTTTGTGTTGGTAGGGACATTAAAGATCATCTAATTCCAATCCCCCTACCACAGGCAAGGACACCTCCCACTAGACCGGGTTGCTCATAGCTCCATCCAGCCTGGCCTTGAACGCTGCAAGGGATGGGACATCCACAGCTTCTCCAAGCAACCTGTTTCAGTGCCTCACCACCCTCACAGCAAGAATTTCTTCCTAATATCGAATCTGTTTCACTGTAGAGCCATTCCCCTTGTCCTGTCATTACATGCTCTTGTCAAAAGTCCTTCTCCATCTTTCTTGTAGGCCCCCTTCAGGTACTGAGGGGCAGCAATAAGGTCACTGTGGAACCTTCTCTTCTCCAGACAGAATAATCCGAATTCTCTCAGCCTTTGCTCATAGGACAGGTGCTGCCGCTCTCTGGTCATCTCTGTTATTCTCCTCTGAACTTGCTCCAATAGGTCCATGTCCCTCCCGTGCTGAGGTCCCAGAGCTGGATGCAGTGTTCCAGGTGGGGTGTCACCAGAGCAGAGCAGAGGGGCAGAATCCCCTCCCTCGCCCTGTTGGCCACGTTGCTCTGGATGCAGCTCAGGACACATTTGGCTTTCTGGGCTGTGAGTGCACATGGCTGGGCTATGTCCAGCCTCTCATCCACCAGCACCCCCAAGTCCTTCTCCCCCGGGTTCTCTCGATCTGTTCATACCCAGCCTGTGTTGATATTGAGGGTTGCCATCAACCAAGTGCAGCACCTTGCACTTGACCTTGTTGAACATCATGGGATTCATGTAGGCAAACTGCTCAAGCTTGTCCAGGTCCCTCTGGATGGCACCTTGTCCTTCAGGTGTGCCACAAAATGTAGTTTTTGTGATAACTTTCTTGTCAGAACAAAAGGATCTTGTTACTTTATTTCCCTGGATATCACATCCACTAGCTTTTTGTCAGTTTCTGTCTGAATTAAGGAAAACCCAAGGAAGATGAAAACTAAACATAATGAAATAGAAGGTGCAGCATTTAGTTTTAGTAACGAAGTCTCTGTAATGTAAGTTTCATTAGAAAAGCAAAATATTTTTGGAAATTGAATTAGGGGGATGACCATTGCATAATCGGTTAGGAGATTTAGATTTTAGAATATATTTGGGAAGTTTTAAACTTTGTTTTTTTTATTGGAGAGACGTTAAAAAACAGAAAATCGATAGTAAATAGCAGTCAAAACTTCTCAATGTTATCCATGTTTCAGAAAGGCATGAGCAAGCTAAGTAGAGATGTTAACACTCATTAATATTGCCAAAGACATTCAAAGAAGATGGTCACAGACTCCGCATAAAGATCTCCTTATGTGCTCCAGATCAAACCTTCAGCACATGCAGAGGCATTCTAGCACGGAGGAGATACTTGAGCTTAAGCCTGCATCGGGACGAGCACTGGAGGTTTTACAGCTCTTATTTCAGTAACCTTCATACAAAGGTTTATACTCCAACAACTGTTGAATTACTTTATTTCTGAACTCCCAAATTAGCCATGCTAATGCACATGTCCACAGCTGCCTGGATTTTGCCAGAGATTAATGCCTTAGCCTACCTGCGTGAAATTCAAGATGGAGGGTTTCCTTTGCCCAGTGTCCTCAAAAACACACACCTCCTTTGCAGCATGGCAAACACCTGGGGACAGACAGAGCCCTGATGTGAATGGCATAGCAGTGCAGTTGCATGGCTTCCTTATACATCATACATAATGGATCCTATGTTTCACACACTGTCGCATGTAGGGTGTGTGACAGGGCCAAAACCTGGTATGGGACAGTGCCAGGACAAGAGTAATTTCCTCAGCATTTTTGGTTCCACACAGAAGGGCAGAAGGTCAGAATACAGATGCTGTATACAGAGTCCTTTTGCAGCTTTTCTGGTAGTAAGCCAGTATCTATCTTGCGCACATGGCAGAAGGGCTGGCATTTTAGATACCACTTTTTCATTGTATGCAATAGCCTACTGTTTTAAATGTGCAGCATCCTGGAACAGCTTACCTCCCCAGGCTTTCAAAACAATGTAAGATGGAGCACACTGTTATACAGCTAAAAGAACAACCAGGAGCATATCAGAGGGACTAAGGCAGATTGCTCTTTTCATGACAACACATTATTACAGAACACTAAAACCAGAGCTTGAAAGTAAGTATGAAAAAAAAACCACAGAAGGAAAACTACTTTCCTGTGCTTTGTTTCTTTCATCGTGTTCCTAAGCTGGAACTAAATGCCTGTCTAACAGAACTTAGGTCAGAATGCTCCTGAAGATTAGTGGAAGATGAAAGGGTAGATGTGGGGAGGTCAGCCCCCTGTGTCAAAACCATTTTGTTTTGTCACCACTCTTCCCTTTCAATGGTGAGGTTTTGTGCGGAGACCCAGTGTCATTATGGATATAATAATGAGATCTTCACACTTTGATGGCGGTGAGAAAATGGAGCTTTATTGCACAGTTTTAATTGCTTTTTATAGTGTATAGTAAACAGGAAACAGGCTCATGGTGTGAGCCAATAGAGGGCAGGTAAAGAAAGCCTTATATAGGAGAAAGCAGAGTTTCAGGGTCGGAACTCAAGATCCCAGAATGCACCTTCTTCAGCTTCCTCTGAGGGCCGGAGAGTGTCACAGCCTCACGGGGGTCACTTCTGGGCTCTAGCCCGTGTCATGTGATCCCACAGTTTTGTTTCAAATGTTCTAAGTCTGACTTTGGCTTTTATTGTCTTTTTTTGTTTTTCTACTTCCACAGTCTGTTTACAGGCAAGGGCCTGCCCTCCACCTGTGTCTCCCTTCCTGTTTAATTGTTTGAGTTAGTGCCTTAGGGCAATTTGTCCACATGGATCCGCAAACCTCTCTGCTCAAAGAACAAAAATCACATGTGGTTGAAGGGGACAAACTTCTACAGGTTCAACAGTATCTTACAGACTACTTTACATCAAAGTTTTGTGGTCTGTGTTATCTGTGCATTTATATTTACAAAGGCCTTTGTGATTAAGTAAATATGGGGATTCCTGCTCCTACAGTCAAAGTACTGTGTGTGCACGACTCCGGTCATAGTTCCTATGAAGTTAACTTCAAGCAATAATAAATTGCGTCTCAGAGTTGTGCAGGATATGTCAAGGACTGAGTCTGGAATGCTGAAGTCTCTTCCAGGTGCATTTGCTTCTTGCAGCAGAGACCTGTTACATCTTTGGACACCAGCGGTGGAGGTATTGGCCCTCTTTACTTCCCTGGTCTATCATAGACTTTTGTGTGGAAAACCTTAAATTAGATCATAAAGGCTATATTACTTCTAGAAGTCCTTACTACTGCATGAACTTTTGTATATTGCATCAGTGTAAGGCCAACCGCATTGGCTTTTGTACATAAACTGAACTTAATACTCTGTGAAATAGCTGCAGTTATGTTTCTACCAGTACAGCTCTCTCAGTCCCATACCTATCCCTTGACAACAGGAGTCTACAGGGCCTTACTGAAACCAGATACATGGCAGAACTCAAAACAAGTGCCTGTGCCATCTATGCTGCTTAAATTCCCACAAACACAGAATGACCAAGATCTTGTGCTCTTGATGTCTGTCAAAGCCCAGCTTCCTGTGTTATCATAGGAGAAAAGTAAATGTGATATGTAAATGAGACATTGGTTGTGGGTGTTTCAAATATGTCCCAAGTTTTTCTCCAATGACTGCTTCAAGCATCACTAAATGTCTGGAAACCCTCTGCAATGTTGATAACAGAGAATGCATTCAAGCTTTTTATTAAGAACCGCCTCCAGACATTCCTCCATGCCCTTCACTATTCCTTGAGAGTACTGTAGGGCAATGAGAGCTGTCAGCTGTTCAGGTACCATGAAGGTCCATCAACTGAGTGCCACAAAGCAGAAGTCCCATTGAATGGGTGGTTCCAATTATTAAAGAAAAGCTACATTATCATTTCTATATTCTGTCTTCAGGGGTAAGTATGCTCCATAATGCAAATGACTGCTGGAGAGTGAGGGCTTTTCTTGGGCTCACCTTTCCAAAATACGCTTACAAATGATGCTTTTTAAAATCTCCCTGAAGAAGGGCAGAATGAGGAAGGAGACATGAAACCAAACCAAATTTTTATCACAGAGTATGGGCAACAGGAAAATGCAAGCAATGTCAACCACAAACAGAAAAGGTATCTCCACAAACAGCCAAGTTTACCTTTAACAGAGGAAATGCATTGAATTAATGATGTCCAGATGGTCCTAGCAGATGATCTTTGCTGGAAGGCACTAAAAAATAAAAAAATCAGAAGTCCCGGGCATGATGTTCTAGAAGAAATCTCCTTTCTGCCCCACTAGAAGCAGCTGGATTAACACTGTATATTTAGGCAAGGAAGGCAGCAGGAGGATTCATTTCTGTGGACTCACATCAATCTTCATTATGCCAGCTCTGGCATTTTTGCTTTGTTTTTTGTTGATTTTATAAAAGCAATAATATTGTTTCTGGGTTTGAGACCCTCACTGCCCTACCAAGTGCCACATGCAGTACTGACATAAAGTTTGAAAAGGGGCTATAGCTCTAATTGATAAGTCAAAATTATAGTGTGGTTCCAGGGCCAGTGAAATAAGTATGCAGTGCTGGTCTTGCACAATGGGGAGGATGGGATAATTCCTGAAACCCTAGCCTGTGACTTGGACCAGGAGTGCTGAGTTGTGTGGGGGATTTCTGCAGGACCATCTCCTGTCTGGGTTATGCCACACAGACATAATAGGAACACGAGTGCTTTTACAAAGCAGGCCAGCACCAGCAGGGATTAGATGAGTCACTGTGCCTTGTCTTGGGTACTGCATGCTTCCTTGGGTGATGAGTCTTTGAGGGGGGCAGTGTGGCTCTTCGTCAGCCAAGGACACAGAGCCTAAAAGGCAAGAGGGAAAGAATCAGTATGGATATGATTGATACAGTCAAGGAGCAATGCTGAAGTGGAACATGGAGTAGCTGGTAGAAAGAAGACAGTAAGGAGCAAATTAGTGCACTGACTTGTGCAAAGTGGTACTGTCTGTGTGTTTAGAGCTACTGTAATATGCTGTCTGGTTTTATACCACGCTTTGGCAGGAGCACAAACTGCACGATGCATTCATTTTTACACCCCCTCTTTAATACTTTTAAAATTCTGTGTACTTCAACTGCAACAACATTTGTTCTGAAAAGCTTTGCTATTAGCTATCCTTCTCTCAAATTTGATCCTTTCAAGTCACTTCTGTTATGGAATCACAGAATCAACTAGGTTGGAAAAGACCTTGGAGGTCATCAAGTCCAACATATGACCTAACAGCACCTTGTCAACTAACCATGGCATTGAGTGCCACATCCAGTCTTCTTTTAAACACCTCCAGGGACGGTGATTCAACCACCTCTCTGGGCAGGCCGTTCCAATGCCCAACCACTGAAAAGAATTCTTTTCTGATGTCCAGCCTAAACTTTTCCTGGGGCAGCTTAAAACTCTCCTCACATCCTGTTGCTGATTACCTGGGAGAACAGACTAGCCCCACCTGACTACAACCTCCTTTCAGGAAGTTATAGAGAGTGATAAAACCTCCCCTGAGCCTCCTCTTCTCCAGGTTAAGCAATCCTAGCTCTCTCAGCCACTCTTCATAGGACTTGTGTTCCAGACCCTTCACCAGCCTTTTTGCCATTCTCTGTATCCTTCCTAAACTGAGGGGCCCAGAACTGGACATAGCACTTGAGGTGTGGCCTCACCAGTGCTGAGTACAGGGGAAGAATTACTTCCCTGGTCCTGCTAGTCACACTGTTCCTGATACAGGCCAGGATGCCACTGGCCTTCTTGGCCATCTGGGCACACTGCTGGCTCATATTCAGTTGGCTGTCGACCAGCACCCCCAGGTCCCTTTCTGCCTGGCCTCTATACAGACACTCTGTTCCCAACCTGTAGCGCTGCAGGGAATTGTTGTGGCCAAAGTGCAGGACCTGCCACTTGGACTTGTTAAACCTCATAGTTTTGGACCTGGCCCATCGATCCAGTCTGTCCAGGTCCCTCTGCAGAGCCCTCCTACTCTCCAACAGATCAACACACACTCGCAGCTTGATGTCATCTGCAAATTTGCTAATGATAGACTCAATCCCCTCATCCAAATCATCAGTGAAGATATTGAACAGAACTGGCCTCGGCACTGATCGCCGGGGGACATCACCAGTTCAGCCATCCAGCCGGTTCATAACCCGGTGAAGAGGGCAGCTGTCCAAGCCATGGGCTGCCAGCTTTTCCAGGAGAATGCCATGGGAGATAGTGTCAAAGGCTTTGCTGAAGTCCAAGTAGACAACATCCACAGCCTTCCCCACACCCTGCAGGAGGGTCACCTGGTCATAAAAGGAGATCAGGTTGGTCAAGCATGACCTGCCCCTCCTAAATCAATGCTGGCTGGGTCTGATCCCTTGGTCCTCCTGTAGGTGCCATGTGATGGCATGCAAGATGATCTGTTCTATAATCTTACCAGGCACCAAGCTCAGGCTGACAGGCCTGTAGTTTCCTGGATCCTCCTTCTGGCCCTTCTTGTGCATGGGCATCACATTGGCCAACCCAGTCATCTGGGACCTCCCCTGTGAGCTGTGACTGATGATAAACAATGGAGAGCAGCCCGTGAGCTCATCTGTCAGTTCCCTCATCACCCTAGGGTGATCTTCTCTCTCCATAAGGAACTGTTTTCCGGACCCTACTATCATTTAGCTCCTCTCTGAGGGGAGAGTGCAATAAATGATCCAAAGGACATCCCAGACTCCTCATTTCTTTCCCCAAATTTTTTGGACATTCCTGATCATGGAAGAGCTCCAACAAGGCACGTGCTTTTAATAAATCTTAACCTCCAAAAGCAGTGTGTGCTGATGACATTATAGGACTGAGGTCCTGAAAAATGGAAGCATGATAAACCTCCATATTCCCTCTATAATTTCCCCTAGTGGCTCTTTCCCTCTCTATAAGTGGGTGGGGAAAAATAATTACATATTGGAATATATTCATCCTTTCCAGAACATGACCAAAGGTGATCAAGTGATCAGTTGTAGCCTAAAGCCTGGAGTTCCCACCCTTTTTTGTTTTCATCTTCCTTGTTTCTTATCACTTACTTGCAAGTGATAAGAAGTCCCTTTGAATTTTGGTTTGTAGATCCTTAACATGAGTGTGAAAGAACTCTTTGATGAACAGGTATGGTAACCAGACAGCCTGCTGTAAGACTGACCTAACACTGAAAAGTTTTAGATGAGAAGAAATACTCAGGAGAGAAGCTCATATTGCACAATTGTTATGTATTTGTTGATTGATCACATGCACTTAGTTTAGAAATGCTTGAATGACATTCAAATATGTTATGAAAAGCAGAAGAAGTGCAAAGTCCTTGTGTAATCATGAAAGGTACTATGACCATTGCTTGCTACAACCTAGGCCTATGAAACAACTTCAGACATCTGAAACAGCCAGTAGCTCCCAATAACCTATGGAGTTGCCAGTGTGGGTTACATTCAACAAATCTATCACTACATTTTTTCACACTATCCGGGGGCAGAGGCAGCAAAGCCTTGTTCTGCCACTTTAAGGCAGTCTGAGGAGAGCTTCTTCTAACTTGCTTCCAGTTAAGAAAGGTTGGATTGGGGTGGAAAAAATTGGCCTGTGCTACTTCCTCGTGTCCTCTCCCCATCCCTGCTCTCTTTATCCCCCTTTGCTTTACATACTGACAAGTTCCTCATCTTGGACTGGATCTTCTTAGCCAATGAACCATTCAGTGCAAACACATGTATGGTACAGAAGCAAGGTGCTTCATGGTTCTTGGAAGAGCTTTACACCCCACATGATCAGTAACTCTTAAACCATGTTTCCTGCATCAAAACAGAGTACAAGGTATGATACACAGTCACTTATTTTTGGACTTTCAGAGGAATTGGACTATAAATATGAAAGGTACAGGGCTGCTAGGGGGAAACTGAGTTCCTTCTGCCCTGAGAGTGGTGCATGTTTCCTCAAGAATCCTTCTGCTTCAACCTGCTGGATGCATAGGGTAGCTTGGCACTGACCTGCATCAGTCTTTATCCTATGGCCGTGACAGACATACTACCAGTGTCTGCCACCTCCTGTGGTCAGTGAACAGCTGGTTCTTGACATCGGAAATGGCCCTCAACTAGGGACATTAAGCTTGAAGGAGAAAGTTGCCATTTGAGTGCGATTTTTAAAGGTAATGATTGTTTATTCTTTCTAGTCCTTTTCCAAGACCTTAAGTATACCCTAGGAAAGATAAGAAGCTTTTCAGTTATCACACTTGCTTCTCCCATGACCACAAATCTTCAATTCTCATTTACGTTTGTCCTTGCATCCTGCTTACATAGGGTACAGAAGTGAGAACAACGTTTGTGATCTAACATAATTTATATTAAGCTTACATTAAGCTCTATACAAATAGTATATTTCAAATATCTTGAGGCACTTGGTCGTGAATAAAAGAAGACTGTAAAAACCAGAATGGTGTCACCAAAATTTACATTCAAGAAGTCCAGGCTGTCTTGTGTCATTTGTTGAGATGGACACACAACAAGAAATTCCATGAGCATAAGCCCAAGCCTAAACCCAAGCCCAAGCCACTTTATTAATTTATTAAAGCCTTTTTATATCATTATTTCTACTCATGTTTCTGTCTCATTGGCTACTATGCTACTTACAAAAGTTTTTATTGGCTGCCTTCAATTTGCGCATATAAGTCTCTCTTTATCTGGTATGTAGGTTTTCACTTCTTTTTCCCACTGCTTGCTTCTTCACACTCACTGATGTTGCATCTCTTAAGAGTACACAATGATTTGCTCAAGGTCATTATCTTCAAGGCCTTCAGACCAGCTGCAGGCCCTCACAGTCTTGTCTTATGATCTCCTAGAACCAGATGTCTCTTCTAATATGACTCACCTGCATTTCTTCAGAGCTCTCCATGTCAAGTGTTGCAGGGACATCCATACAAAAAGATGTCATACCACTGAACAAAATCATGGTTTTAGGGAAAAACTGAACAAAAAATGGATTCTGGCAGAATTTTTTGAAGCAAATTTTAAAACAAATTTTGCTAGACAGAGAAACCCAGTGGACATTATTGAACAAGGGGGCAACATAAAGGTCTGAGCAATGGCATTGGATTTAACAGCCTCTCAATTCAGGCTCAGTTTTATCCACAGCAATGTCCACTGAAAGGAAAGTTGTCTGAGGGTGGGCAAAATGGAAATAAACTTACCCTTTGGCATGATGCATATGACAAAAGAAGAAATAGCTGAGAGTAAAACAAGAAATAGATAAAACAAAACAGAATAATCAGTGAATTAAGTTGATGCAGCTGAGCAAAAGTGGAAAAAATTGGAGAGTAAGACATGGGAAATAAATAACTGGTTCCTGCAGGGGTTGTTGAGCTTTCCCTTGCTGGATTAATTGACTTGCAGCTGGGTACATAAAGAGCAAAGAACAATTTGTTGGTTTTAGCAGTTGTTCAATACCGTGAATACCAGAAACAGTGACAAGGACTCTACTTTTGGTGGCACAGACAGGTACAGACGATCACATCTGCTTCACTTGTGTGCCTACTGCTGGCTGCAGGCCAGAGCCATTTAAATGCATTAGCTCAGAGCTGTATGTATGCTGAATGAGACTATTCAGTTCCTGGAAGAAAGTTCATTTTTCTTGCCATCAGCAAGGGCAGACATAGCAAACGTGTCTGCCTACACCGTGTGTGTAAGTGCAGCTGAAAACAGCAATAAGACCCTTGAAGAGAATTTATGGCTTGCTTTTACAAATAGATTTTTTTTACACCAATGGATGTTTTTTGACTTTTTCTGACTGTTTCTCAACAAATTAAGTATCCTCAGGTGACTCTTGGTTCTGACTGAGAATAAGAAAATATAGTCCAGTCAAGAATAGCCACAAAACTTTAGTATAAACATAACTGTGTTACAGTACTTACCAAAGCTATACAATAAATCAATCAATATTCACCTCGGAACTCTAATGCCCTCAGTATTTTAGTGATAATAGCTACATTAGTTTAGAAAAAAGCAGTCACTGTACATTGTTGAACAAGACTAAGACTTCCTGAGCAGAGAGGATCAACTAAGACAGCAAAAGAAAGAAATGCTTAATGGCATACTGCATCAATGGAATGTATTTGGCCTAGCTAAAAAATGTGTCTATGTGAAGAGGGCACTTTAGGTACCTAATCTCCCTTCAAATCATCTCGTGCTCTTTGTACATTTTCAAAAGCAATGAAAGTAAGGAAAAAAGCAAGGCATGGATTGTGAGGGAAAAAGAGAATGGTAGTATCTGTTACTAGAGCAACTGATAAAGTTGGAAAAATACATACGCTTTCAAGCTAGACTTTTTTAACACTTCCATTATTTTATTTCCTGAAATAAACCTATATTGTAACAGAGTTTATTTCAAGGCTGATAACACAAAGATAGATAAAATTATGCTGTGACATTTTGTATGAAGTACCACTTACTGTAGACAAAAGCCTCAGACTTCACAGAGAAAGGATTTTTGCAGGTCAGCTTTAATCTGTAGGATAGAGGTCTGGTCTTGCACTGGAACAGAACCAAACCTGCACAGCCCTCAGAGTTGTCAGTGGGTTTCTGTTAAATAAGGCATCCTGGAATCTATCCAAGTTCCTCTTGCAGAGGCAAATTTTTAAGTCAAAGAAGCATAAGTTACTCCAGTTGAAGATCTCGGAGGATGTGTTCTGTCCTGACTTGTGTGATGATCACCTCTGGCAAAGTATTCCTTTGCTTCCATTGATATTCATTACACTTTCTCCAGACTGTACTGGCACCATAAATGGTAGAGATGCAGAGATAAACAATGAGACCACACTACCATTTTCAGCTGTGGTAAGAATCTGCCCACTACCATTCCTAATACAAATAAACACTGTCTTACTTCAGTGAGTCAAAGTGCAGGAAGGGTCTGGCAAAGTATCCTGTCCAGAACCTGTCCAGACACTTGTAGAGGAAAAAGAAAAGACCCATTTCAATGGACCTGTATACATTAAAAATGCCTGTTCTTTACTTCTGGTGGCTGGCAGCTGTTGCTGGACTCATGAAAGTCCTTGGTGAAATGGCTGCTGCCGCTGTAGGTCTAATATGCTGTGCTTCATTGTAGTGGGCTGGGGATTCTTGGGCTGCAGAAATGGGATTTGTGTTTGCAGCCTAGGCTGGTGGGGTTGAAGTGGCATCTGCTGGGATAGCAATAGTGTAGGATAGATAGGCATTGTGTATTCACACTGCAAGGAAAAGATACAATACTGTTCTTAAACTGTGTAAAAAAAGTAATGTTTCTTCTGCTGTCATGATAACAACATTGTCTCAGAGTGAAAAATGATAGATAAGGAAAGTAATCTGCCCTGCACCGCCTGAGGTGATGCTTAATACCACCTCTTGCATTTTTCACAGTGCCCAAGTGTTCATCTGTTCCATTCCTAATCTTTACAATCAAATCTAGTCCTGCAATATGTTCTTCAAAGCTGGGAAATGGTTGCCACATGTCAAATAAGCAACGTAGAGTGGTCACTGCCTTAGTTCTGTTTGTGTGAAAGAGACATCACTTCAACTGGATGAGCAGAAGTCAAGCTTAGATTTGGAAAACAATCTTAGGTATGAAACTCGGGCTTCATATCTGGATGCTTATGTACTAATGGTGTCTGTTCATTTGAGTATGGGTAAATGATTTGCAAAGGCAATGCTAGATCTCTGTGGCAGAGCAGGCCTTCTTTCCTCAACATCAGATCTCCATGCTTGGGCTATCCACCTTCCCAATGTTAGTTTTTAACAATGCTCCATGAAGATTACTGCCACAGTGTATTTTGACAACAGACTCCATTAGACTTCTATGAAAAACTTTCGTTATTCAGCTGTACCAGGGGATAAAACGTTATATGACCTGGTGGCCCTCCCTAGAAGTCACATTCATATGGGACCCTATGTATGAGAACATGGGGTTTGCTTCTTGTGTCAGTAACTCTGCCACAAAAATATCATAGAAACATAGAACCATTAAATTATTTGACTTGAGAGGGACCTTAAAGATCATCTAATTTCAACTCCCCTGTCACAACCAGCTACATCTTCCACTACATGAGGTTGCTCTAAGCCCCTGGCCTTCAACAGTGCCAGGAATGGAGCATCCACAGATTCCCTGTTCAACGTGGTCCAGTGTCTCACCTCCCCCACAGTAAAGGATTTTTTCCTAATATCTAGTCTAAACCTACACTCTTTCAGTTTAAAGCCATTCTCCCTTGTAAATAGTCCTCTTTTACAGTTGGTAGACTTCAGGTACTGGAAGGCTGCTCTAAGGTACCCCTGAAGCCTTCTGATCACCAGGCTGAACAGCCCAAACTCTCTCAGCTTATCTTCACAGGAAAGAAGAGGTGCTTCAGCCTTCTGAGCATCTTCATGGCCTGCTCTGGACTCGTTCCAGCAGGTCCATGTCCTTCCTGTGCTGGGACCCCAGAGCTGGATGCAGTGTTCCAGGTGGGGTCCCACCAGAGTGAAGCAGAAGGGCAGAATCCCCTCCCTTGCCCTGCTGGCCACGCTGCTTTGGATGCAGCCCAGCACACATTTGGCTTTCTGGGCTGTGAGTACTGATGGCTGGGTCATGTCCAGCCTCCCATCCATAAGCACCCCCAAGTCCTTCTGAGCAGGGCTGCCCACTATCTGTTCATCCACAGCCTGCAATATGAAAATGTGAAGACAGAGATAATCTACTTTTTCAAAGGAAACTGAAGTGACAGTAAGTGTCCTGGTCAAACTGGTGGAAGAAGCTTGAGGTCAAGCAGGAGCTTCAACCATCTTAATCATGGTTCAAGTCCTTAAAAACATGAATGGATTTTTATTAAAGTGGCTGCCTTTTTAACGTCTGCTGTGTAAAACACTGGAATTTTTGGGGGTTTATTTTTTTGGTTTTTTGTTTTTTTTCTGAATATCTAAAGACGTTATGTGCATGACTCTGCCAAGATATGTGAGATGTTATTTTGCATTGTGGTCTGTTTCCAGCAGTGTCTACCATCAGCTACAGCAGCACCTACGTGTTATTACCTATTCTGATAAGCATTATTAGAATGAAAACCTAGCACATCTACAGATGATCTTATTTTTTTAATCTATGTGCTATTATAATTTATGTGTTATTGCAAACCAATAAGAAAATAGAACTCAAAAGAGTACTTTGAATTTTTAGACTTTTTTTAGAAGTATGCACATATGGCAAATAATGTTATTTGAAAATAGAGGAATAACCTGCAGAAGCATGTTTGTATTCTGTCATCCACATTATCTCATCGTTTGAGAAACAAACAAAAATTACCACAAATCGTTCATTCCTTTCATACCTTACCCTTATTCCATTACCATCACTGTCACTATTCACCTAAACATTAATGCTTTCATCTGGTTTTACCTCACTGCAAGCCTCCTGTAGTTGAAAAACAAAATCTACTCTGCAGAATTTTTCAAATACCTCTTCCTGAAATGTCATTTTATGCTGCTCAACATCATACAAATAGTATTGGGGATCTTCTCATACAGTGCATTATGGAGGCTTTTCACAGTGCAAGAGTCTCAGTGAGAAGGAAAATCTGCCTTAAAAACAGGGGGAAAATATTTATCTTGATGGAGGGAGAGAAAATGACAGTTTGTTTACGAAAAGCTTTGTCTGTGAGGTTTCTTAATGAAGTTAGAGTTTTATACAAATTTAGTCTTGTTCAGGACAAAAATAAAGCAAAACAGTTTGGCGTGTCCTTATCTTTTCACCAACCTTGATTAATATTAGCACTGCTTTCATTTGGGCAATTCTTGAATCATGGCCTAAGTGAATATCCTTGCCTGCTATTCATCATGTTTGCCTTCTGAATAAACCAGTTTAAAATATCCTGGGACTTTTTCAACAGCACAATCTGTTCTCTTAAGAATGTGACATTAGAGTCAGCCAGAGTGCATATTCTTTGTTTTGCTTTTTGTGGTAATCAGGAGTTCCCTCCTTGCATTTTTTGGTGTTTTGAGAGGCCTGGCTGACTCTGCTGAACTGCCATTTAAGTGAATGTGAATACTACAAGACATTTGGTTTCACTGAGAAATACATAATGGCATCTCCACAGAACACAGGCTTCCACTAATGAAAGCTGGAGCTGATACTAACACAAAAACTGCAGCCATACCACCCATGTCATTGCTCAGGGCAAGGTTTCTTCAGGAAGAGCCGAGCACCAGAAAGCCACCATCTTGCCAGGCTCTTTCCAAAGAGAAGGCGTCAGGATCAGCTGGCAGCCCCAGTCCTCTCTTCACCACCACTGGCCCCTGTTCCATTCCTGCGAGCCCAGCAGAGTGTGTGCCTCTGGGACTGAATTGAGCTGGGCCAGCACTACCAAGCACAGCTGAGCATGCGGGTCCAGAAAAACAGCAGGCAATGCAACATGGATAATCTAGCTCCCAGGGGGGTTGTTTGGTCCTAGTTCTTCATAGTTTGTTTGGGGTTTTTTTCAGACTTGAGGTCGAGGAAGGACATTAAGCCACAAGAGCTCTTCTCACTGTACTGCCTTTGTCTGGAGACCACGCTGGTGGTGCCAGTTTTGATAAGACTTTTTTTTCTGTTCCTGGTGGGGAATACCCTTTTGTAGGTAGAACACCCTCTCTCTGTTGTATACTTTTTGCCACTAGTACTGCAGTCATTATCATGAATTTAATAAGTTGTTCTTCCAATTTATAATGTCTCCATATTGTTCCTCCATTATTGGAATGGGTGGAGGAAAAGCGAGGGGCTTAATTGGAGTTTAGTTCCCTGCAGGTTGTTAAAACCAGCACACTGTAGTAAGTGCTGTAAGCAAATTAAGTGTAAATCCAGCACCTCACTTCACACAAGCACCATCTGTTAAGACTTAGACATCTTCAAGACAGCATTATTGTCAACCTCTCTGAATGCCACCATGGCTATCATTAACAACTTACAACTTGACTCATCAAGTGGAGACGTTAAGATGGCAAGATGGAACTACCTCAAGAACAATGTCATTCTGGTTTGACTTATTACAAAGTTTAAATATCAGGTTTGATTCTGATTACTTTTTTTGCTTCTTATATACCTTATGTGTCATAGCTTGGTTTGATGAATTGAATAAAGGTTTATGTCACTGTGTCATGTTAATATTACCATGTTGAAATATACAGACCATAGCAAGGCTTGGCAAGCAAGGAATAACTCTATTTTCTTGACCTACAGATGTTATGTAAAGGATCATCAGGTAATTCATCCAGAGGCAAGTGAACTGTCCTGACATGAGGGACTACTAGTGGCTAACATGAGTAGATGCAAGGCAAAAATATCAGAAGACAGAAACAAATCTTTCAACAAGGGCAAAAGAAGTTTAACCATCAAATTTAAAAGTTGTACTTCAATGGACAAATTCTGTTCTCCCAAATGAGTTGCATTTCAGATTATTACACAGTTTCTTGAGAGGAAAGTGTTGTCCTGCTATTCTCCACTCAATTTTTGACAGTCAAAGAAGTTGTGAAATGTTTAAATTGTTGTCAAGATTCTGACCACCCCCACTTCTGAGACTTTGCTCTGTGTTTTAAGGACTACATCATATTGAACCATGATAGGAGAGAGGTGACAAGTCACAGTAGGGAAGATATTATCTGCTACAATACCTATCCTTTTTTCATTTGCAACTGCCATCTTGTTATTACAGAGGTGATCATGCATAGCTGGAAGGGAAGGATACAGGCCTCAAGGCTTACAGGTGTTATTCCCTGTGGCCTAGCAGGGTGAAAAGTATATCTGCAAGCAGACAAAACAGGTATGAGAGCCCTCCTGAAGGAATAGTAACCACAGACAGGCAAACTAAACAAGCTAGGGGAAACACACTATGTGTGCCTAAGGTTATCATATATACTGATATACTACCAACTTATATTAAGAACAGTGATTAATTCTCCTGTGCTTTACATTTCCCTGATAAGACCCAGGTTGTGAAATGAGTACTTCTGCTGTCGTGGCACAATTTATCCCTGGTGTACAAATTTTTTTGAGTTTGTCAACCTCTCTTGATGGCGTCAGCTTTGAATGGATGCCACAGTTAGGCCTGTACATCTATATAGGAGTCAGTTCATTAACCAATTTGTGGAAAATCAAGTCTGTGATTTAAAAGAAATGAAGATTTTTGCTTAATTCTCTGGCTCTGCAGGGAGAGGATCACTTGGTTTGACAGACCAAGGAGCTGAGGTGCAGTGATTATTAACACCTCTGCCAGCAGGAGCTCATTGCTGGGTGAGCTTGGCTGAAGGACAAAGCCATGCTTCTCGGCTGTGGGTAAAGCTTGTTCCCCCATTGTCCCAGTTTGGGCCAGGATCTGGATGTTATTCTATACCATCACACTTCATTGCTGGGGCAAAGGGAAGCAATTCTCTGGATTCTGAGAAGTGTGTGATTTTGGTGGAACAAGCTTGGCAGGCAGAGGGAAGGCGTCTGTCATGGTTTTGTTGTCTCGGGATCCCTGGTGAGCATTTTTGCATGGGAATCACCCTCTCTTTTGTATGCTCTTAAAAATTAATTTTGTTGCTGTTACTTTTTGTTTTCTTATCTCATTGCTGTTCCCAGTAAATTGTTCTTACCACAACCTGTGATTTTCACCTTTTGTATCTCCAATTCTCAACTCCATCCTGCTGGAATGAGAAGTGGGAGAAGAAGCGAGCGAGCAGTATGTGAATCCTTGTTAAAGATGCCATAGCTCATCAGGAAAGTGAATCCTTGTTGAAGATGCCAACGCTCATAAAGAAAGTGCTACCCTCTGCTCGAGGTTTCCATGTTGGAGCTACAATTTCAGATGGTGAGGACAGAGGAGACAATAGGAGGATATAAATAGAATGAGACTAAAGAAATCCAAAAATATTTTATGTAAAGGACTCTCCTTCTCTTTTGAAATATTTCACCTTTCCAACAAGTAAATCACAGAATCACAGAATATTCTGAGTTGAAAATGTGCCTTAAAGATCATTGAGTCAAACTCCTGGCCCTGCTACACAGCACCATCCTCAAGATGTGCCATGTGCCTGAGAGTATTGTCCAAATACTTCTTAAATCTGTCAGTCTTGATACTGTGACCAGTTCCCTAGGGGCCTGTTCCAGTGCCCAAACACCCTCTGAGTGAAGAACCTTTCCGTAACATCCAACCTAAGCCTCCCCTGACACAACTTCAGGCCATTCCCTCAGGTCCTGTCACTGATCACCACAGAGAAAGGATCAGTGCCTCCCCTTCTCTTCTCCTCACAAGGAAGTTGTAGATTGCAGTGAGGTCTCCACTCAGTCTGCTTTTCTCCAGGCTCAACAGACCAAGGGACCTCAGCCACTCCTCATACAGCTTCCCCTTCAGACCCTCCACCATCTTTGTCACCCTCCTTTGGATGCTCTCTAATAGCTCAATATCTTTTTTGTATCGTGGCACCCAAAACTGCCCCCAGCACTAGAAGTGAGGCCGCCCCAGTGCAGAGCAGAGCAGGACAATCCCCTCCCTTGCCCGGCTGGTGATGCTGTGCCTGATGCCCCCAGGACAGGGTTGGCCTTCCTGCCTGCCTGGGCACCACTGACTCATGTTCAACTTGCCCTTGGCCAGGACCCCCATGTCCCTTTCCACAGCACTGGTCTCCAGGATCTCCTTCTCCAGTCTGTTAATACATTTAAGGTTACCTCATCCCAGATGCAGAATCCAGCACTTTCACTTGTTGAACTTCAAATGGCTGGTGATTGCCCAGTCCTCAGCTTTTTCAAGATGTCTCTGCAGGGCCTTCCTGCTTTCAAGGGAGTCAACACCTTCTGCCAGTACTGTATCATCTGCAAACTTGCTTAGTATCCCTTCCAGTCCTGTGTCCAGGTCATTTAAGAAGATGTTGAAGAGCACAGGGCTGAGAATGGAGCCCCATGGAAGTCCACTCATGACAGGTCACCAGTCTGATATCACCCCCTTCACTGCAAACCTTTGTGCCTGACCTCTGAACCAGTTGCTCGCCCATCACAGGATGTGTTTATTCATCTGTGTGCTGGACATTTTGTCCAGAAGGATCCTGATGGAGACAGTATCAAAAGCTTTATTGAAATTCAAAAATATTACATTAAATGGCTTCCCTCGTTCATATGGGTGGGTCACTGTCCTGGAAGGAAATCAAGTTTGATAAGCAGGACTTCCCTCTCATGAAGCTGTGCTGGCTGTGACCAATTACTGCATTGTTTTTCAGGTGTTTTTCACCCAGAATCCCAGAATAATCTCCATAACTTTACCAGGCACTGAAGAGAGATTGGCAGGCCTGTAGTTTTCAGGGACCTCCTTCTTGCCTTTCCTGAAACACAGGATGGTATTCAGCAGCTTCCAGTCAGCTGAGACTTCTCTGGATTCCCAAGACCACTCAAAAATCATTGGGACAGATTTTGTGATTATATCAGTCAGCTCTTTGAGGATTTTTGGATTAATCCCCTCAGGCCCCGTGTATTTGTAGGGAACCAGCTGGAACAGCAGATCCTGCACAAGGTCAGAGTCAACTGAGAGCTGATAATTCTCACAGTCGTGGTCTTCCAGCTGAGATCCCCTTGGTCTGTCATCTGTCTTGAAAATAGACTCAAAGAATGCAATAAACACCTCTGCCTTGTCCCTTTCCCAGTTTGTGAGATGACAATGCTTATCTTGTAATGGGCTAATGTTATTTCTACACTGCCTTTTGCCATTAATATATTTGAAAAAACTCCTTTTAATGCCCCTCACAGTTCTGGCCAACTTCAACTCCAGCTGAGCTTTGACCACATGAATTTTCTCACTACAGTGGCAAGCAGCATCTCTGTATTCTTCCCATGTCACCTGACCTTGCTTCCACTGAGCATACACTTTTCTTTTTTGCCTTATCCAAGCCATTGGACCACTTTTCATTATGGGGAAAGTAATTTATAGTCCAGTTCTGAATCTTAGTCCTGGGAATCTGTTTCTCCTGTCGGTATTTTATGCAAGCTTTTTCATTATGCAATGAAGACCAAAATAATTTTTTTATAATTGGAGGCAGCACCTAATTATATTTACAGTTTTTGACACTGACTGGAACACCTTCAAGGAAACAATGGTCTATTTGCTGACAGAAAGAGGGGCTTTTATCCAAGCAACATTTCTCCAATTGATACAAAAGTGTGTCCAAACTTTCATTCCAGTATCGTTAAAAAGGAACTTGCAAATGTTATAGCTGCCATTTAAAGACTCTTAAGTGGAGACTGGTGTTATTTTTTTCTGTGCTATTCTTGTGTTTGCCTCCTTAGGGTTGTGTGCATGTATGTGGGCATTTGTCTTTCCAATGGGAAGAATTCAAAAATATAAACAACAGGGCCTAAGGATATTTATGTTTGGAATAAAAGGGTTTGTGGCACATTTTCTACTTATGTAACTCAGCAGCTGGCAGGAGTTCAGCAAGAAGATGAATTCCCAGTTTTCTTGAAAGCACTTGCTTTTTCAGGCAAGGTACCTTGGTGGAATTGGACCTGAATCCAATAACCACAGCATATGGTTATGTCATGAAGATCTGACAATGTTTGATAATAAAGCACAGAAGGACTACACCATTCGACACAGGATCTCTATCTGAATGGGAGCTATGTATTTAAATATCTTTGAACATCTGAACCGTAAACACCAGTCTCAATCATAATACATTGTTACAAGTGTTCAGTCTCAGAGAGATAGCTGCATTTCTGTAAATCATGTTCTCAAGAGGTTTACGGGGCTTGTTTTGTCAATTTTACAATGAATTACAGTTCCTTTGACAAACTTCATGTTCCATTCAATACCTGTAAAGCAAATAACATCTGTGTGAAGCATAGGGTAAGTTAAATATCATTTTCACAGTCCCTGAAGGTGGCAGTTTGTCTTCCCTATAGCATATAGGAGGAAGATCTAACTACAGCACTTTTCTGGCAGCAGCTTAACACCATCAGCCCACCTCTTAAGCATCTCAGCAAGCCCTAGAAAATACATAACCATCAACCCTTTGGATGAGGCAAATATGGTAATATAGGGACTTTTCTTATTCTCTCCCAGGGATTGAACAACCATTTCTGAAAGTGAGAAAGTACTGACCTCTCTCAAAAGGAGCACACTGTCAATTTGAGCTCTATGCTGGGGGGAACCAAATTCACCATTCCTTCCCACCTGGAAGAGAAGCCGATGGTGCATGATTATCATTTGAACACAGATGCCTAAAAAGGGGAAGTTAAGCAAAAACACAGTCAACAGATGAAGCCAGGACTGCTCTTCTGATGGCTTCAGTGACACTGTCCTCATGCTGCCAACTTTTCTGGAAGCTGGCAGGAAGGGCTGGACCAGGTTCACCAGTAGTGCCATCAGGGTTTGGTAGCTAACCTGCTGGTAGTATCCTCTCCTCATGATCCAGGAGGGGCCCAGACTGGCTGTGCAGGAATGACATGCCTTGAAATCCAGGTATAACTTGTCCAGCAAGGATCTTTGAAGCTTGTTGATGGAAACAGAGACACAGCTGATAAGTGGAGGTGCTGGGATTCGAATAAAGCAGTAGTGCAACTGCTCAACTAATTACATGCTACCAGAGCTGTTGAAAACAAATTGTGTACATTTATGGTGTGCACAAAAGGGGGTTAAAATAAGCCAAATGATACCAAGTTTGCAGAAGGCTAAGAGGACATGTTTATCCCTACACTAACTATGGCCTAGTGCTTGTTGCACCGATGTCACCTACAGCTGCATCACTGTAGACTTAAGCGTTTAGGAACACAGCTGTCTTCAGAAGGATTTGCCTGTGAGCTCTTGGGATGTGCTCCTGGCACTTCTTCTGGGCACACAGTACTTTCCGTGGTACAGGATAGAAGCAGATAACCTGGCAGAAGCAGGGATGCTTCTGTAATCCGTGCCCCTGTCAGTGTAAAATATATGGGTAAGAGACCATCTAGGCTTAGAAGCAACCAGAAAAACAAAAACAAGTCAGCCAAACCACACAAGGGAAAGGTCTTGCACAGTAAAGGAATGAAAACCAGTGGATTGAAGACCAAAATAAATATTGCAGATTTCAGTGGTTATAATTCCTTAATTTAATACAACAACAAAACTGCCAGGAAATGCAGTCACATTTTGGCACTGAACCAGTCTCACATAAAATTTCATATGATGTCAGTACAAAGAGAATTACTCTGAGTCAAAGGGCTAATTGCAAACAAGAGCTGACAGGAGAAGGGACAGGGTAGCAGTAAGCAGTATATTTCTGACTGCAAGAACACAGGTTATAATATCCTCTTATTTGCCATCTTTCAATGGAAAGGAACTGGTATGCTTTCAAGAGGAAAGAAAGGCAATTGGTCTAAAAATGATGGAAAAAAGTATCTCCCCACTCTGTACTTCATTAACCTGTGAAACTGGCTGCTGAAACATCTCCCTGAGGCTGACCAGAAAGACAAATTAAAGATCATGAAAAATCTGAAATATTTATACATCTAATTAAAAAACAAAACAAAACAAAAAAAACAAAACCAAGCAAATACAATTACATGGGAGAAGACTAAGAGTATTTATGGAAATAATAAAAACACTTGTGCCTTGGCATATGAACTGACATTCTAAGTAGGAGACATAAATTTCTTTGCATATTTGGTCATTATTTACTGAAGTTTCTTGCAACTGCAGAGTTGTACCTTTTCAGCTGAGATGTTGTTGAACTGAGTCAGCCAACATACATGTTCTTTGCCTCTTGCAGGTTGAATTAACATGCCAATTTAAACTACAGTCACGAGCCATTTCAATCATAAAGTAAAAAGCACATGGCTCGGCCAAAACATTATTTCAGGGCTGCAGCTTTCAGAGCTGCTTCCTTACAATTGGCTCTGTCTAATGGGGGAATAAAGTTTTCCTGTGATGCATTGAGAAACATCTCAAGCATAAGATAGCTTCTAGATGAAGCTATCTTACGTTTGATGATAGATGTTTTCTTCCTTAGAATGACAAATTGCCTGCCTTAATCTACTAGCTATTCTCTTGGTGAGGCAGCCTAGGCACACTTAGTCCTCTTTGTTGCAAGGGCACACAACAGGCTCATGTCCAACTTACTGTCCATCAGGACCCTGCTTATGCTAATTCTGCTTGGTAAGCACATGACTGTATTACTATAAACTGTTAGCGCTAAGCATTCTTACCCATAGTCCCATTTGGGCAGCTACAAGGGGAAGCACATGTGTCACCAAAAGAAAAGAAAATTTAAGACAGTGGGAAAAATGAAAAGGTGATATACTGAAACAGCTAGTCAGTAATTCTACATCATGGAGTTCAGGCAGAACAATGATGGTTCAGGCATCTGCTCTGCAAATTTTAATCTCTGGACAAATTGTAGAGATTTTCTTCTTATTCTGGAAAGCAGAGCAGATATGTGGGAGGATGCATTTCATTTCAGTTAAATTGCAAGAGAACTACAGAAAGATGTGGGAGCACCCTAGGAAATACAGTCTCCAGCAGGCTTGTCTCCTAGCTTGCTTGCATTCCAAGCTTGTCTCCTAGCAAGCTTGGAATGTCATGTTGCAGAATAGCTAAATTGGTCAGAGGAATTGTGTGCTATTTCTATCTGGAAAGGAAGACTAGACAGATAGATCAAGGCAGTCTTTTGTTTTACCTGCCTTAATTTTCTTGGAATTCTATGAACACAACAAGGTGAGATAGAGCTGCTGGCCCAGCCCAAATGGGAGGATCTCAGAAGCAGCCGTGAGATCTTTAGGTACCCTTTATACAAGTCTGAAATGCCTCCCCTTCTCTGTTCTACTCCAGCACACCTGAAGATGCTGCAGCAGTTGTATGTTCAGCTCAGTCCCTACTGCTTCCAGGACTGGTATCCCTGTCCCTTTTCCTGTAGTGTCCCTGTGGAAAGGGACACAAGAAAATATCTAACATTTAGAAGCAAATTTGCATGAGCATAAATGACTGTGTGCTACATTTGGGCTACCTTCCATGTGGTAGTAAAGATCCATAAGGGAAAACCAACAGGTTTATACTCTCTTTGGACCACCACTGAGGATGAAAAAGCAAGACCACCAATTCTTCCCAGTCCATACTGCAGAGGTCCACTGCTTAAAAGATAACAAGATACCTATCACCACTTTGCACAACACAGTCTTAATTCCCTTCATTTTAGTCATAACCATGAACATATATAATTTATCTAGTTTTTCTTGGATCTTATGCAGATTTCATGTGTGACCTTTAATTGTATCACAAAATCTTAATAGTCTTCAGGTTAGATTAGATTTTATCAGTTTTCCTTACATTCATGAATTTTCTTTATGTCAGAGAGTCACAAAATCACTAGGGTTGGAGGCTCTGGAGCTCATCTAGTCCAACCCCTCTGCTAGTGCAGGTTCACCTAGGATATGTTGCACAGATTTGTTCAGAAAAGTCTTGAACATCTCCAGAGAGGAGACTCCACAACCTCTTCCAGTGCAACCTATTCCAGTGCTCTGTCACCCTCAAAATACAGAAGTTCTCCCTCATATTCAGGTGGAACTTTGTGTGGAAGTTTGTGCTCATTGTCCCTTATTCTGTGAGTTGGTGCCACTGGAAAGAGCCTGGCTCTGTCCTCTTCAAATGCTTGCATGCATTGATAAGGTCCCCTGTCAGTTGTCTCTTCTTAAGGCTGATCAGGCTTAGCTCTCTCAGCCTTTCCCCATAAGAGATGCTCCAGGCCCCTCATTATCTTTGTGGATATATCCACTGGACCAACTCAAGGAGCTCCATGTGTCATACCGAAGAGCCCTGAACTAGACACAGCACTCCAGATGTGCCTCACCTGGACTGAGTAGAGAGACAGGATCACCTCCCTAGACCTTCTGGCAATGATCTTCCTAATGCACCCTTGGCCACCATTGGCCTTCTTCTTTGGGACACTGCTGGCTCATGGACAACTTCTTGTCCATCAAAATGTCCAGGTTCTTCTCCATAGATATGCCTTCCAGCAGGTCACCGCCAGCTTGTGCTGGTGTTTGGGATTATTCCTCCCCAGGTGCAGAACCCTTCACTGGCCACTGTGGAATTTCAGATGGTTCTGCTCTGCCCAGCTTTCTAGCCTGTCAAGGCTGGCACAGCCCAGCAGCACAGCCCTCTGGAACATTGGTCACTCCTCCCAGCTCTGTGTTGTCAGTGAATTTGCTGAAGGTACACTCTGTCCCTGCCTCCAGGTCACTGATGAATAAGTTGAACAAGACTGGACCCAGCATTGAGCCTTGAGGAACCCCACCAGCTACAGGCCTCCAGTTACACCCTGTGCCAAGGCTCACAGCCCTCTGAGCTCTGTCATTCAGCCAGTTCTCAATCCGCCAACCCACACTTCCTGAGCTACCTGTGAGCATGGAGGGGAAACAGTGTCAAAAGCTTTGTGGAAGTCAAGATGTCCCCACTGTTCATTTCTCTCCAGTCTGTGCAAACATACGTAGTTTTGACAAAGCCTTTGTTGAGAGACTTTTCTTCTTGATTTGAAACCAGATTAGAAAAACTCCTGAGAAACATATGGAATTGTTTGATAGCTGGTTTTGTATTGCACATTTCTATTCTCAACCAGCTCTGTTCTGCTACAAAGGATTTCTTTTGCCTTAATCTCTACAGATATTCAGGTCACAAGCTATGTCCTGCTTTTGCAATTCACTGTTGTGAAATACTTCTCTTTCCTGGAGAAAATTACATTCAGATGGTGCCACAATACCTACCTTAGTGAAATTAACATATCAACAACTTCTTCTTCTTCTTCTTCTTCTTCTTCTTCTTCTTCTTCTTCTTCTTCTTCTTCTTCTTCTTCTTCTTCTTCTTCTTCGTCTTCGTCTTCGTCTTCTTCTTATTATTATTATTTGTCTTCTTCTCCTTCTTCTTCTTCGTCTTCTTCTCCTTCTTCTTCTGTGTCTTCATGTTCGTCTTCGTCTTCTTCTTCTTTGTCTTCGTCTTTGTCTTCTTCGTCTTCGTCTTCGTCTTCTTCATCTTCATCTGCTTCTTCATCTTCATCTTCTTCATCTTCTTCTTCGTCTTCTTCTTTGTCTTCATCTTCTTCATCTTCTTCATTGTCTTCTTTTTCGTCTTCTTCTTCTTCGGCTTCATCTTTTCATCTTCATCTTCATCTTCGTCTTTGTCTTCATCTTCTTCGTTTTCATCTTCTTCTTCATCTTCCTCCTGATTATGTATGGTTCTTACAATTATAATTAATAACTATAACTAATTGCTACTGACAGCTGCTTATCAACCAAGTTGGTTCACTTTGAGTTTGCTTGGAAGGGAGATCTGAACCCATGCTTAATCCTTGATTATAAATTTTCACTCTAGATTGTAGCATGAAAAGCCACCATTTGCAAGGTGCAAACATCTTGGCTGGCAAGTGAGAAACTGGGTGAGAAGGATGTGCTACACTTGTGAGAGGAATACACAACCTGCTCACACAAGAGTAACCAAAACTTCATGGCTTCAAAAGGAATTGTTGCATGGGGAGTTGATTCTGCTCCCAAACAACAGGGCTTCCACAATCCCAAATTGCATCCCAGAGTGAAAAAACCTGCACATGGTACCCATGTCTGCTGGGTAATGTTATGCAAAACATGCATGTCTGCAGCAGCTATATGATCTAGAATGTGAAAGCAGAAATTTGCAAAACCCATTGCTTTATATATTCCTCTTAAGTGGAAAAGATACATAAACATTTCAAACAACTTAATATTTTTAGACAATCAAGTTTTTCTTTCAAGGTTCTATTAGAATTCTACTCCTGTTCATTACAGCAGCTTTTTACAGGCACTTCTGTTAAAATCTAGAGAGAGCTCCTGTCCAAGAATCATTTCAGCTTCTGAGTTGCAAAAATTTTCTCTACACAGTAGAATAATGAATCAAAGTATTTAAATGCAGAGTGTTGTAATATTTCACAGTCCTGCTGGAGACAGAAACACAGTAGCCAAACTGTAAACAGCCTTATTTCCTTGCAATCCTGTCAAACATCAGGCAAACACATCTCTCTTAAGCATTGAAGCCCATAGAATATATCACAAATGTAAATCTAAGATGTGTTTGAACATTTTCAGCACTGAAACTCGGAGGTTTGTCTTCAAAAAGTTCATGTGTTTTAGGTGAGTTCTTGAGCATCATGGTGCAGCAAGTGAAATATTGCAAATTTTCTGATTCTCACTCAAAAATTTTCTTTGGGTTTGCAGTGTTTGAAGGAAAAAATGGAATTTCAGTTCTTTGAAGGTTTTGTACACTTTATTTTCCTTTTTTTCTTTTCTGCTTTTTAAGTTACATAAAGAAGACGGAGCAACACCAGACTATTTGGAAATCTAGGCCAGGAAAACCTATTTGACAGCTTAGCTACTTTCTAAATTGCACTTCTTCAGTTTCTTTTTCTTCTCTTCTTTTTTTCCCCCTTACTATTATTATTATTAATATTAAATTAGTTGCTGTAGACAGTGACCCAAACTGGAATCTTCACAAGTTAATTTCCAAATGTTCTTAAGAGCACAGGTAGCTCATAGAAGATGTTTATCCTGGAAATGAATATACTATTACTGTTTGATTGTACCTCACTGTTACACAACTTACGGAATAAATATGACAGAACATTTTGCCTGATAAATTCAATTATAGGTTTTGTTTAGGAAGAAGGTTTTTTTAATATCATCTACTGGAAATTTTGTTGCTGCTCATGGGAAGGTCTATTCTACTGTGCCTTACCAGTGGATAAAAACAAATCTCTGTGTAACAGAATATGGCTTGGTTTAACTCTGCTAACCTGCAGCTAAGTACTTCTGTGTTCCTACAAGCACGCTTCAATCTGTGACTTGCTACCTGCATGAAAAATAACAATATTATTCTTTCCCTCCTATGTGCTTTCCGAAGAGCATAGCCTATTATTATTTTCAGCACTACTTATCCCTACAGCAAATTACTTCCCCACTCCAATCTCAGGCAGTACCAGGTTGTGTCTGAATGACACATTTACTTACAAAGAGCTCCACATGTTTGCAGTGTCACAAGCGCCATCCCCAATTTAAACTCTTCCCAACAGACCAGCCAGAAATTATTTGGGTTTTTCCTCCTACTCAATGTTTAATCAGTTGCATTATCAGTCACAGATGTCATTATGACTCAGAAGTGTCTCCCACTCAGAACCCAAAGTCCTTTAAAACAAGCACTCAGGAAAGCAAACATGATCTAAACAAATCTGAACAAGTATCTCTGTGCATGTATTAGGGGAAAATATGAAGACAAGGCACGTCACACTTTCATGTGAAAGCTGAGCAAAACATGTTCTAGCAAAACTTCCAACATGTATCCACAGTATATGCTTGGGATCCTTTTCATCTCAACAAAACAGGTTGATTTTGCAGGTAATGTTTTCAGCTGATATTTTCCCCAGTCAAGATGTAAAAAAAGTTACATTATTTTGCTACAGTGGCGGTCAACTTCAGAATATTTTCTCACTTTTGTTTTGAATTCTCCTAAAATTTTGAATGCTTTTAACTAGCAACAGTGTAGGCCCATTTTAAAGATATAACCTCGTCTTTATAATTTTTGAAATTGGCCTTCTCATGGAATTTTGCAGTGCTTTAGTGAAAATTACATAAGAGCTTGTCAGATCAGTATAGTCAGTTTATGTGGATCAGTTTAACCTGGATTTCCCCACTGCTGCTGTTGGTCCAGTAACATTCATGGAAGAAGATTCTTTGTACTAGACTCAATTCAGGCTGACTCTGGAGGTATGCCTCTGCCAAGGGATCCCCTCTTACATCAAGAAGTATGGAACAGGTTAAGTGACCACATTTTCACCCTCAAATACTCTTTGTAGGAGGTGGGATCATAGAGTCACAGAATCATTTGAATTGGAAGGGACCTTAAAGATCATCTAGTTCCAAGCCCCCTTTCAAGAGCAAAGACACCTTCTGCTAGATCAAGTTGCTCAGTTTTCATTCCATCCTGTACCAAAATGCTTTGACCAAAGCAGACTAACCTATCACAAAGAGAAGAATTAGTAACATCAGGTCTGCGTAGAAACAGGTGGGAAGGAGTATGGTGGTGTGCGTGGCGAAAGCCACTGCCACCAGGCCTCGGAGCTGGTGCAATAAAACCCAGCACACCAAGGTTTAAGGCTATCTCTCTGATTAGGGTGACCTTTTGTTTCCTCCCAGTGTTCCACGTGATTACGTTTTGCATATTGTCACAGTATTGGTTGATACGTTTATTACCTCATGTTCTGTATATGGTTTAGTTCTAGAAAGTTCGTATCTCTTCGGTTTTCTATTGGATAGTTTGTATTTTCTGTACCCCTACAATAGGTATGTTTCCCCTGCTCCCTTTTCCTGTATATACCCCTGCTTTTCCCCATACCCTTGTCTTCTTCCCTGGATCCCTTGGCTCTGCTGGACCCTTGTGCTGTCTCCTGCTACCTGGACCCTCTCCTGCTCCCTGGACCTTCTCCTGCTACCCCTTCCAGCAATAAAAGAGCTGAATTTCACAAGAAGACCCCTCTCTCGGTCTCTGCCTTCGCCGATGCCAACAACACCCGGCTTGGGGCTCACTCTCCCCAGAGGAGCCAGCATACTCCGCTTAGCTGCAGCAGGAGCCCTGAGCTTGGGGCCTAACTGCAGATCGTCTGCAGCCACCCACTCTGCCTGGGACACTCAGCAGGTCGCTGTGCAGCCTTGAGTAGGCACCCGGCCAGCGTTAAAGGAGTGCTTTGTTTGGAGAGTGTAAGAGGAAATGATTAAACTGCACAACTCTTCAATCTAAGAGAAGATGCAATAAAGAAATGCTGCTTGGCATTATGAAGAACACTTTTGCCCTCAAGAACCCTGCATATAGAGGAAACAGCCTGGACCTAGATTCATGTCCAGGACAGCAGACATAAAAGTTCTCTTGCTTAGTACCTTTCAAAGTTCAATTTAATCTCATTTTCTCATTATTTCCTGCTCATGAGCTGACTCCCATTTAGGAACACCTCTGAGCTAGTAAAATAGTATTGCTATTGTAGAGATATTTAAGAAATGTGTCATTCTTTCTCTTCAGGTTCAGACTGGTTGTTAAAATTGCCTCTAAACAAAATGCAAGTTTACCTTGCAGTCTTGGCCAGGACATTTGGTCTGTTTGGTAAAATACTATCAGATCCTTTTCACTCTGTTCAGGTTGGGATGAGTTGCCTTCTCTCATGCCATCCCAGTGCATGCTAGGAGCTAGGATTTGTTCCCCTCCCTGTGGACAGTGATGGACACTGCTCCTATTATTTTTGCAGAGCAGAAACATGTCTTTTGGTGAATAACAAACCTGGAAAAAAATCCCACCCGTTCATTTTTTAAAATTCATCACTCTATTAATAGAGCTAAAGGAAACATTTTCCTGGTTATTATAAAAAGAGATTTAAAACTTGGCAGGGATACAAAATATCTCCATTTCATTTTCCAAAAACGAGAAAGCATTTCATATTCTAAGTTCACTGGCTTTGTTAGTCATCTCTTTTCTGCTTTTTAAGTCTGCATGTACTTACATGGACAACAGTATACACCCTCTTAATCTCCTCTTCTTTATCTCCCTGTGTGCCAAGATCTGACTGGAGCCAGAAAACAGGGTTCAAGAATGCAACCTGGTTCTTTGGTGCCACCACAGCTCTGAAAATACAAAAGAAGCCTGGGATGCTACTCTGTGTAGCTTATGTATTTCCAAGGAAACAGTCAAGTCCCATGGGAATAACTATGAACATGAAGTTCATAGAAGAGTCTAGCCTAGTTTATGTCAGTCTGTGCATGAGTGCGTTGTTCCAAGAATAATAAGAGCAAGGCAGCAAAGTTCTCAAGCAGTTATACCAATTCTCTGCAATAATCTGCAAGTCTGAATGCTATGATTACAACATAACAGGCCAACAGCAAACTGCTAGACCCACCCTCTGTTAAGGAACAGGCTCTTCTGACAACTGCACGTCTCTCTCTGGGGTAAGATAAGGAGAGACAGAATTTTCAATGCACCAGGTCAACTATCCCCTTGGAAACACCAGGACACACTACTACCACAGATTGGAGACTCAACCTGCAAATGCAGGATGAAGAAATAAGTTTTCTGTACTGCTGCAGAGATGAAGTGTGTGAGCTCAATCCTGTGAAAATCACCAGTAAGAGAGGTAGGCACATCTCATGCTGCAGCCCACTGCAAGAGGCTTTCCTTGTGCTAGGTGAAGAATACATGCAGTTTTACAGTAGCTCAAGTCTGAGTGTTTAAAAGTATGGTTTTTTAAGGCTATTTCTCAGCTGATCTGTTCTTAGACCTGACTGACTGTTCTGTTGCATAAATGTTTATGCCAGCAGAAGCACAAGAGTGGGAACTGGAATACTAGGGTGGGACTTTCCCTTTGAGCACCAGTGTAGACACACAAAATTTTTAAATAACAAAAAACTACAGGGTTTTTTTTTGGTAGGTTGGGTTTGTTTTTGGTGTTGGTTTTGGTTTTGGTTTTCTTTTTTTCTTTAAATGGAAAACAACACCTAGAAAAGAAAACACCTTCTTAATAGATGTAATCTGGAAAATCAGACCATGTCCCTGAAGTTCCTAAATGTAAGCTAAGTTCTTCAGAAAACCACTTCCCATTTCTTTTCCATTCTCTTCCCTCTAGTAAGCTTAACAACAGAACAAAGTAAGATCAAAGATGAGTCCTTGGCAGTTGGGTAATATTACAACAGAATACAAAACTGAATAATACAAATTACAGCTTTGTTGTTTCTATGACTGTCATCCCTCTTTGTGGCTTAAGAATCTGGATGCCAGATTTCTGAGGGTTTTAAAGATAAACAGTGAAGTACAGCAAAGATTTAAATATGCAACAAGGAAGAGCTGTTATGAGAGAAAGCTTAGTGGATGGATTAGCACAATTAAGAAAATTTACTCCTACCGCTCCTGAAAATATGTTTAAGTAGACAATCATTCTGCACTGATGCCTGTCAAAAATTGTCAGGATAAGGTAGCTGGGATTTGCCTGCCTAAAGGAAGGAAATTTTATTGCAAATCTTTGCTAGTTCTTTGGGTAATTGCAGAATCTGGGTCTTTCCTGTATCATGCTGACATGACTTGGCACGCTCATTCCTCCAAATCCTTAAGCAAAATTTTGAGTAAAAGATTCCAAGTTTCCTTACGCAATACTGTTTGTGAGCAGTTGTTGCTGGCAATTGGACCTCTGTAAGCTCTCAGTGAAAATTCATGAAATGTTTTTTGGATAGGGATGGATTAATGGACTGAGTCTCCAAAGGTGAGTACAAATAAAAGAGTACCCGCATTTAGCAAAATCCTTCTTTTAAACAGATTCTCTCTCGCAGTTTTCACTTTGGGTCCCATCCAGCTTTTAGGTGCAGGAGAAACTGATCCCGTGTACTTGTTGTGCCTCTCATTCATCAAATCCCCCTAAACCTCAGCTTCTCTCTTTGCTGGAGTATCTATCTAATTTAGCCTTTCCAGAAAGCTTTCTCTGTCAATGAATCACAGATCAGACCTCTGCAGTTCCCTGACTCATCAGAATCAAACAGCTCCCAATCCACTTACGAGTATAGTGTTACTTTCAGTTTCTTGATAGAAGTAGTATTTGATACAGTCAGAAAATTCTAGAAAGTGGCAAAAAGCACTATCTTCTGGAATGCAGAGAATATAGAGATTATCTCTTATTACATCTATGAACCATTCTCCACTTTCCATTGCCAGCACACATTCTGTATAAAACCTACAGGTCTATACTTTGTCACACAGACATAAGCACAGGGACTTCACAGGTTTTGTGTGGATTATTTTCTGGACTTCACAGTGCAACCAGTGTGTTTAATGCACAGCCTCTGGACTCTTCGTAGCTAGTGGAAAAATATTTCCAAACCCTGTCAGCAGACCGCTTGAGGTCATTAGACAGTAATACACTTGATTTAAGGCTTGACCATCTCGATTGCTGATGACAGAAATCTGCAAATTGATGACAACCTTCACCATGATTATACATATATATTATCTCAATAATTTAATAAATCTAGTGGGCTTTCTTGAACCTTTCTGAAGACTGGCTCAACTCAGGGGAAGCTCCCTCTTAGCTTCAAGAATTTTTTTTCCCCCATGATTGAATAGACATATCCGAAGATTGCCCTTCCCATTTCCAATATTTCTGGATCCACTCAATCCTGAGTTATCCTGATCTGCCCTTGTGTACACATGTGAGGAAATAATTATCTTTCCAGCACCCAGAGTTGTCAAAATTTGTTTACATTTAGTTTAATTCTGCTATAAGTTAATGTTGTTTGAATGCCACCAGACTTAGGCTGAGATCAACAACCACTTTTATATGGATTTCCTCCCCAGAGCTCTTATCTCTTTCTTGAATGAAACAATTCAAAGACTGTAATATAAAGCACATAAGAACCTTAGTCAAACTGGATCACACCTGAATCCCAGCAAAACACAAAACCAGATACCTAAGAATCTGTGTAAGGCCAGGACAGAGCTGCAATTAAACTACTCCAGAATATTATCACTGTTGTTAGCAGCTTTGTGGCAGTGGAAACATGACAAGCCACAAGCATTTCTCTATGAATTAACCACCCTCCAGGTGGAACAGGATAAATGGTTTTCCATAAATTTTTCCTGTCTCCTGAATCCATGCAAAATTAACCCTGTAAAATTTTTGGAGGAAGTAGACCCACAGCTCACCTACATATTATGTGAATAGCCATGTCCTTTCCTTGTTATGAACATGCTACCTTCTGGTCTAATTTGGGATCCCTTATTTCTTTTAGTATGAGAAACAGTAATTTCCTTATTTACTTTCTCCATTCCTCTCAGGATAGACCTCGATCATATTCCTGTCAATCAACTCCCTGCTTAAACATCCCGCTTTGTTCCACACCATCAAAATCCCAGTACATACAAAACATCATCAGGCCTTAACAACTGTTGGAGACTTTAATAGCTACCATAGCACAAATATAACAGATAGAAAAATTGACAAAAATCAAAAGGAAAACTGATAAAATAAAATCTAACCTTGTCCAAAAATACTTCTACAAATAACAGAAGGTACCAAAAAACTATTAAGAGCGTGCACTTCCACAACCTTCCTTTCAAAGGAAGACAAAGATCACACAGTTTCCATTTGAATTTCAAAAGGTTCACTTTTAGAGAAATGTGTGGGCATGGCTGCAGACCAGAGAAGACAGTAACATTTTTCTACTTTACCAAAACCTCTGGTCATTGTGACAAAATGTCACCTATGTACAGCTAAGCTTCAGTAGAACAGCTGACACTGTTCTAGGCTGAACACATCAGCGCTAAGTGTCCCACTTTTCCCTCTGGTATATCATGTCTGTGGGATTTGAAGCACCTTGAAAACAGCAAAAAGTGAATCTCATTAATCATAAAATCCTCTTATGACTGGACTGACAGCTACTGTGAAAAATGTCAGCTTCAAGTGTCACAGACACAGAGAATAAGCTTGTAATAGAAAAGCTGCCTCATTTGTAACTAGAACATCGTGAATTAGAGGCAATAATTGGCCTTACAAGCAGAGAATAATGTCATTATTATTCTTACTCCTCGTCACTTTAAATCTTGGTATTAGATGATGGCTCTAAGATGTTCACAGCTAAAAATTTCTGGCTTTGATCCACATGTACACGTTATCCCCCATCTATTTGAAGTGGAAACTGCAAATAGCCACACCTATATAGGACCTCTATCTGAAGCACAATTTCACTGTGAGAAACTGGCATGCTCTGACTATGGCTAAGCATACTAGCAATTTCTGTGCACTACAAGTTTTGATCTTTAAAAGGATGATAACTTTCATTTTCCAGCAAGATTTTACATACTGAGAATAGGCCCTATTACCTGGAAGAATAGAAAATATCTTACCCAATCATACAAAATTTTCTTTGTACAAGACCAATGCTTCAAACACCTCAAATTCTTAAGATGAAAAAAGGAAAAGTGGAGAAGTGTTTCAATTAAACTTTGTTAGCATCTCCAGTATATCTGCTATGTCCATTCTTCTACATCTCTTGCATCTGACCTGGTCCAAACCCCGTAAATTGAAAAAGCTCATGTTATACATGAGTTACAAGTTCTTAAAGGGAAGCAGCTAGCTACTGGAACAGAGATGACATGACATGATACAATATTTCTAACAATAATGTTTTCATTTCATTAGGACATGCAAGTGTAATACAGGAACTGTTGAGTGAACTCACAAGGCCTGTTTACACAAGCATTCATATTACATGAGTATACATTTCCTCTCGCCTACAACTCTACTCTCTGATTTGGTGCAGCAAAAACTTCAGCATAGAGAAGAAACACCAGAAAATGTCTACTTTTGGCAGATATACAGAGTGAATGTCAAGACTTCTACAGTCAACATGACTCACTCCTGCAGCAAGTGGCTTAAGCTCCTGATATTAACTAAGAATTTGGCTGCAGAAATCAGTCAAATATTGGCCTCTTGTACAATACAAGACTTGGAGCTTGTCATCATCCTCACTCTGAAACAAACTTTTCTAAACTCTCTGAGTGTGGCTCTCAAATTAGTGTAATTTTTTTTTTTGATGCAGCCCCTTGATAAACTGGGTCTGGACAAACTGTTCAAATACAGTTGTGCATCCTGAGAAGAATCCAGCCCCACACAGATAGAGCTAAGATACACCTAAATTTGCCTGCAAAAAAATAAATGGGAGTTAACAATGTAATCTGATCAGGACTATGGAAAGTTAATTTAGAGTAAAGTGCAGGTGGTCAGGGCTAAGATATTACTTACCAAATGTTTGCTGTGATGTTTTTATCAAACACTTTTTTATCCAGTGGATGCAAACTTTTAATCTCTGTGCCTCTCACCATTGTTTTTTGGCCCGGCCCAAATCACTTCAGTTTTAAGTTGCTGGTTTTTTTTTTTCCTTTAACCATGTTCTGCCCTGCTGGTTTTTGTGTACTTTGGAAATAGATGTCATGTCTTACTAGAAGGAGTATGTCTACCATCTTCCTTAGAATCTAAAGCCAGTGAACTGAATCATTGTGTCTTTCCTGGAATTGCCAGGTACAGAGAAGATAGATAGTTCCTTGAACCATCTGCAGGAAACTTGCAGTGTGAATTTTCAAAGCAAGGTAATGGGAAACATATTAATACTCTCTAGTCCCATCAGACTAGTGATAATAAATTAAGATAATACAGAAATCTATCTTCCACCCTCATGAGATAGTATCATTCTTCTTTTTCATGGCAGGAAATAATACCCATTTTTAACAAACAGACTATTACTTGACAATCTACGCTCGTAAGTACAGCTGAAGTTTTCCTATGTCCTGAATGAGGCCAACCAGTACCTACTTTCAGTCTGAGTGATCCTCTTTCAGTAGTGAAGCAGTTGAAATCCAATCAAGTTTATGTATAAAGAGCTGAGAATGTAATGTAAAAGTAGATGAGGGGATATGAAAACAGCCAGTATTACAGTTACCAAAGAATTTCTTCCTTTAATATCTAATTGTATCCCATGAATAAGAGGGAATAAAAAATGGTTTTGTCTAATTTTCTTTCTTTTTTATTTTAATGATTTTCCTCACTGGAAAAAAAAAAAAAAAAATAAAAAAAAAGAAGCCTCCCAATCTCATGACATATAATTAACCACAAGGAAAATGCATTTTTTTCAAAGTCCAGAGACTTAACAGTTAAGAGAAAAAGGAGAATACTTCTGGCTAGCATTAAAATGAATTTCATTAAAATCAAAGCAAGATAGAGCTGCACTGCACTTTGCTAGAGGCCTCCTCTCCAAGAAGGGCTCTGGGCTGGCCAACAACCAATGCAGTCAATAGAATTTTTCTGGGAGAAAGAGAAACTGTCATTGGCCAGGCAGGCTTGTTAAAGCAATCTAACAGGAGACAGTGGCAGGACAGGAAGAACCAGGGCACTTCAGTCTGCTCCACCGCAGGTCTTCTGTCAAGCACTTTACAAAACAGTGACAAATCCACAGTACATCTTCCTTTGCCTATGATTGGTGTGTATCCCAGAAAAGACACAAAAAGATATTAAGAAAGGAAATTTTTTATAGTGCTTCCTTTTAACTGAACAGTGTCTAGAGTGGGTCAGATGCTATCTAAATTAGACTTGCAACCATACAATATTTCTTTCCCTCTGGGAGAATTTATAGTATGAGAACAAGGCGGAAGTTGGTGCATCCAATTTCTCTAGGCACCTTTGGAAGCCAAGACTGTCAAACCTGAACTCCTGAGATAGCATTACTGTCTATATAGCTAAAAGAAGAATAATTTCTCCCATTTATGAAAGTCTTGTTCTTTAATATTGCATAGACACAAACTGGCAAAACAAATCCATTTCCCAGATGAAAAGACATTCTCCAAATTCCTTACTAAATGCAGTTCCCTTACAGCTGAAGTATAAACATCATTTCAAACAGAGCAGACAGAGTTGGAAGGTTTGGCCCCTGAAAGTACAGTCTATCAAGTAAGAAACCAAGGAAATGCCAAAACCCAGTCTGCCTCTGCATCTTAACCGAACAGTCAGCCTGGAGAAAAATTACTGTTCAGAACCTGGGGTGGGACATGAGGAAGCTGAAATATGGACTCACCACAGGAATTAAATGTAGCTGTAGGCAAAGGGGTAATTCCAGTTCAACATCAGAGGATTTTCCTTTTATAAGTTTTTGCATGTTTTTCTCACCTGTTACCCTCCAACTTGCATAACAGGTAATATAAGTAAAAGAGGTGCCTTTTATAATGGCTGCCTTCACATTATGCTGCCATGCTGATGATTCTGCAAAAGCCTGAGGACATTCTGCTGTAACGCCCTTGTCAGCAAAAGCTATGGGAAACCCAGTCATGGTCAACACAGGATTTTGTGGAAAATAGAGCTCTTTGCTAGCATTCTTGAAAGAACATACGCATTACTGCCACTGAAAATAATTTACCCTTCTCTTCACCTTCCTCTATGCACTCCCATCCCTTGATAAAGCTAAATATAAGCTGCCTGGCTTCACTTTTGAACACCTCTCAAAGCCTGCTCATGCCCTAACATTTACCTCATGAAGTACCTAGGGAGCTGTAGCAGCCTCTCAGGGCCCCTAAAAGTTTCATTGTAGTAGGATTTCTATGGATTGTTAAGAGTGAGACTAGTCAAATAAGAATATTTGTCCCATCTGCAATCATTAGCCTCTTCATAACTACCACACTGTTCTCAGAACTCCCTTTTGCTGAGGTGCCTCTCAAGCTAAACTGCAGGGATAACACGGCAATATTTGCATCACTAATGAATGTTGTCTCCTTGTTTTGTGTCATCTTCTGACCTGCCTGTCTGTCTATTGTGCTTAACACTCAAAACAGATGCCTTCTGGAGCAGGATGCTGTATATTGGACTGCCCATAGACAACCACACAGGAACAATATAAGCAAGGTTCTTAAACTCAGCATCCAGCAGCTTTAAAATAACAAGTCTGAATTTCAAATGTGGTGGGTGGTAGGTCTGATTCTCTTCCATCTTGAGAACTTTCATATCAAATGGGATCTGAAAAGGTGGATAAAGGATCTCTAAAATGCATGCACACACACATACACACACACATCTGTATATAGATGACTAAGAACCCTAGAGCTATATAGATCTAAGAACCCTAAATGTGTAGTGGATCTGTTTCCTGTCTTACTCTCCCATAATCAGCACAGATATCCCTGTAAGAATCTGGGTACATATTTCTAATCCAACTCTTCCCTTCCATTATCCTCTTCTCTGGACTTGGTTAGTGCTCTCAACCACTGTGCCCAGGTGCTGCCAGAGCATATCTGCTTGCAGCTGAAGAGGTGTCAGCAGGCACAGATAGCCAGGGGCAGGGCACCCTGCTTTCTCCTCCTTCGCCCTACAGCAGAGAATGTGTCCAGCTGTTTGCAGGGAGAGACATGGCAGCAGGTAGGGAAGCATCCTGTGATCCATTCCTGTGTGTCATAAACAAGGTAGTGAGGATATTCTGCAGGCTATGGGCTTCCTTTGGTTTTGAAGTTCTGATTGTGATCCATATAGACAGCTCTGGGCAGGGACTCATGGTGAGGCAAAAAGACCATTTTGCTCTGGGTCTGCTAGCTCTGAGAACCAAAGTAATAGCCAGCAAGGGAGAAACCATCCCTTAAGTCAGGCTGCAACTTCAAAAATGCTGGAGAATGGCCAGGACATCAGAGAGTGCTGTTGAAAACCATTACAAATCTCCAAGACCTGTGGAAAGTTCGTATGACCAGGAATAAGAAAGCCAAATCTGTGAGTTGGACGTGTTTTGTAACTCGGATGAGGGCGTCTGTGGAGAGAAGACCCTCATGGTGGCCAAGCCTCCCTGTTGCTGGAAGTTAGGCAAGGCAGACCCAAGCTTTCAATACAGACCCCATTGGATTTTTTAATGTCGTTTTAACTGTCCTTTCTACTTCTGTAGATAAAAGGGCAAGGAATAATCAGAAGCATGTCACACATTGGGGTGATTAAAAGTCCCTAGAGAAGAAACACACAAATTAAATTTTTCTGATTTGCACAAAACTCTCAACCGTCTAACATTGTCTTTTGACAGTCTGTGGAAAGGAATCAAGATCTTCAAAGTTCTCAGAAATGTTGGAGCCGGTTAATATGGGCTCAGAATTGTTTTGGTTTATGGGTTGGCCTGCAGTCATTTGCCTTTTTTCTGTAACTGGTTTTGTATGCTGCATGGTGTGCCCTTTCTGCTCTGCTGAGTCAGACACAGTCTTACATCTATGGTAAAGATTGCCCACAGAAAGTGTTCTAGTGAACCTTTCTTGTGTTATGGGGCTAAACTCTGCAGCCTCTGTTGTCTTACAAAAAGATTCTTCAAACTAGTGTGGCTATTTTTCTATTTCTGGCTTTTCTCCAGAAGCATGATTGAGTTTTGATTATTAAGATTTCTAAATTCCTCACAAAGGCATGCTTTGATATCAAAAAGTATAAAAACTGTAATAATTACCAGTAATGAATGGAAGTGCTTGAATTAGCACAGAAAGTCAAAATGTTTTTTTAACATGTGAGCAAATCTGCAGTCAAGGGCAGACCTCCTGCTTTGTCTTTGTTAATTTTGACAGAGAAGGTTATAGGTGAGAGTGTAATTAATAAAATAGAGCTCTACAAGTGCAATCAGCATTCATGCTGCAGGTAGAGAACACTCAGGATTTTATCAGCAAGAATACAAAAGATGAACAAAAAAGAGACAGAGGTTCAGTTACAGAAAATACTGATGACTATGCAAAGTCTGCATTTAAAAGATCAAAGATAAAAATTTATTAATTATTTTGAGGATTTATTTTCGTGTAAGTAAGAAGTTGCACAAAAAACCAACAAGCTATTCTTTGCAATAAAGATAAATGATAAGTATTCTGCGTATTTCCATATCTGCCTTAGTAAAATAGCAGCAGTTATTTTCTGGCCTCATTGGTATTGCTTATTTTGCATAGTCAAAAAGATTTTTCTTAACACTGTCAAGACAGTGCTGCAGTAATGTAAAGTTTGTTAGTAATATCATGATATTGTGTATACAGAGCCTGTTTTCATTATTAGAGTAGAGCAATTTCTTTCAGGTGTACAGTAACAGTATGATATATTCAGCATTAGAAAAATGTTTAAGAAAGAATTTTGGGGGCTTTTACCAAATACCCTTTACAAAGCTGATTCTGATTTTACATTACCTTTGCCTAGTGTCTTGGCTTACAGAGCTACAGAGCCTGTGGAGTGGTTAGACCTGCATCAGAGGCCCATAGTTTGACCTTCAGGATGTTGCTAGGTAGTTATTAGGGATGTAACACTGCTTAGATACAGTACAGATGCCATTTCACAAGTGAAATCTGTGAATAATGAAAGAGGAGGTTAAACAATGAAAGATCTGAAGTACTAAAGATGATATTTAGACTCACAATTTGGAGATGCAAAGCAAGTAGAACACATTGGACTCTTGTGTAATAGCTTTAGGGTACATCACTATGCCCTGAACATAGAAAGAATGACTACAGACAAGCTGGAAACTTATCCAGTAGGCTATGCCACCACTAGAAGTGGTGTAATTGTAAATCTAAAAGAAAAATGTACAGACATAGGACACATGAAATAATTTATTCTAATGGTAGCTCTCATTTAGGAAACAGAATAATGAAGCTATGGACAGCTAAAACATGGGCTTCAGCTGATGTAACAAATTCTCTCTTACCTCCAGATTTTAAAGAAACTAAGGCAACATGTTTAATCACCAACAATTTTATGTAAAATTAAAATTTTCCAGGATGTAACAAAAGCCCTGATCATAAAGAAAAACATAATGTTAACAAGCACTTCCAACTTTAGAAATAAATGGATGTAACCTTCAGTAATAGCTACAAAAACCACCTGAACAGCCACAATTGAAGTCCAACTCTAATAACTTACTAGCCTTGATAGATATTTTATTTTACAGAGCGAGCCTTGTAGGACTACTTGAAAAGAGGCAATTGGTGATAAAACTTAGTTTCAGTAATGTTCTTGCAAACAAATGTGTAAATAGCAGAAAGAATCCAAAAGAAAGTATCAAGAAGGTTAAAAGTTTGAAACAAAGTGAAAACCAGTTAAATGCTACTTGACTTAAGCAGTCAACGGTTGAAAAATTTGGGTTTTAAAGGCATGCATGAAAGCTTCAGAAGTTATAATAAATAGGGACACTTTATTGTCATAGTACAGCATGCAAAGACCTGCAGATTGGTGCAGAGAATGCTGTTTGTGATGCAAGTAGCTTCCCAATGTGTATCATTAGACAAGAGAGATTTTGGAGCTGTAGAGCAAGGGGATTTTTATTTTCCAGCCTACAGAACTGGCATTGCTTGAGTGCTTAGACCAGCACCAGAGGCCCATAGTCTGACCTTCATCATGTTGCTAGGTAGTTGTTAAGAATGTACCACTGCTTAGATAAAGCACAATTAGGCAGGTGTCATGAAACAAACCCTCAACTATTGGCAAAAAAAATAGCACATCTAAACAGATCCAAATATATTTACTCCATGACTCACTACACTCATCATAGAACAGTGTCTCAGAGAGGTCCAAGGGCAAAGAAATGCCAACAGCCTGAAAGATGCCCTCCCATCCTACATACAGCCAGGATGGATGAGGTCATGACTCTGGGGGACACCTGGCTGTGGAGGACCTTCAAGTACACAGGGGACCAAGCTCCCATGGCCAGAGCTCCTCTTTCCTTCTGAGAGCTCTGCTCCTTCCTTTCTACAAGAAAGGTAAAGTACAGACAACTGCTTTCTGTGGAGGGCTGCCAGCCACTGGCGCTGGAGCTCTCTGCTCTCCCTTGGAGGAAAGATGCTTGAGGGCCAAATCCCCAGAGCTAAGAACTTTCCTAAAACTCATGGTGACCAGAAGCTACCCCCAATATGCCTTGCTCTTTTTATGGTAATAGTCTGTATCCTGTTGGCTAAACTGATGTCCATGCCTCCCTGCCTTCCCCATATAAACCCCCTGTGAGCACCCCTGACTTTTAGGGAAAAGCCTAGCCTCTGGTTCCCTTCACAGGGATGGCTGAATAAAGCTTACCTGTGGAATTCACCACACAAGGCTCCCTTGTCTCTCTCCATCCCCGGGCTTGCCCAGGTGGTCTCACATGAGCTGATCTCACAAGGAGCTGACTCCCTACGAGCTGAAACCACTTCTAGCCAAAGCGGCTAAACTCTCTGAGACCACCCGTTGCTCCGAAGAAGTTGCAAAGGCCGCTGTAAAGGCGCTTCCCTTGCGGGATGCTTTCTCTAGGAAGGTCACAACCCCTGGTTAACCCGGACACCCTCTGGAAGCGACAGTTTTTATCTGACTTTGTAGTGTTCTTTGCAGTATTAACTAGTTTCACAGAGGAAATAAACACCCAGACTCCTTTTCCAGTTATGGAGTAGTAATGACAGTGTGTGCTTTGTCTGTCCTATCTGTGACACTACATTTGAACCATCTTGTACAGGAGTAACAGTATTGTATGGAGAAGCAGATAAGAACAATCACAATCTTGTTTGTTGGGTAATATAAACAAAATTGTGTCACTGTATAGAAGTACATCAACTGTAGAGCACTGTTCAACATTAAAATTTATAACGCACTTTTCATAAAATTTATCATTTCTGGAATTTTTATTTTTTTTTTTACATTTTGAATTTGCATGGCCTCGATTTTGACTCTGAGAGGCACACAAAGCAGACAGGTGGGATGGGTACTTAAAACCTTATCTTTTAGCTCTAGCTATGAAGGTAAAGACTATTCAAATGATTTATCCAGGGTCACAGAGACAGTCTAGGAAACTGATGCTAAATCTCCTGAAACATTGGGCTGGTTCCTAGGTTGCTTTCTGAATCTTCTCTGTTTTTTTCACTCACTTCGTGTTCCACTTTCTTGCAACTTTTTCATGAAACTGTGTCACAAAACCGGTCTGGCTGGGGCAGGATCTGTCACTGTCTCTAACATCGTAACTTGCAGATTACTCATCACAACATAACTCTCAAAGCCAAAACAAGTAAGAGACACTAAACCTACACTGACCTTTTGGGCCTTTGTGTTTAACAAAGTAACCAGCATTCAGACAGACTTTTGTGGCTCTCATATTTCTTATTGTTTCTGTTGCCTTGAAACAGCATGTGTATGTTCTTTCACAAATATTAGGAAGGGTCATTTGGATAATGCAAACCTCTATATCTTCTGTTCACTAGCTTGACTTCCTCAGACCACTTTCCTCTATGAGTAATTGCATATATAAAAAATATGGGTGGAAGATAACCTATATATATCTCCTTGTGTGTGTGTATATGCATTTCTGACAAATATAACATAATTTGGTATTGTCTCTCCATCCTTGTGTGTAAAATGACATCAACAATTCTTCACGTAAGTTTTTGAAGGAATCTCATCCCTTGGGATGAAAAATATAGGTGAATGATTCAACTCATCTATGGAGAAGGCCACAGCATAACATGCTTTCATTGCAGCTGGAAGTTTCAGATGAGTCCAAGTGGAAACTGTATGCCTATCTTCTCTGGTCTCTTTTGAAGAGCCCAGCCTAAAAGAGTCTATCTAAATCAGTCTGCTGTAATACAAAATCCTTCCAAGAATATTTCTTCTCTTCCCAGTTATGCATTTGCTGTCTTCTTTCCCTGTGAGTTAGTCACTCCTGCAAACCATGTGTTTGGTTTGGAAATCAGACAGCTTAATCCCATAGCTCTTTCCATTGAGATTTCTGGACAGATATTGCTAAGACAATAAACCTTAATTCTTTGCAGCTGGTCTTCACAGTGTTCCTACTGTGAAGTGATCAGAGTCCCAAGTAAAAGTAGCAAATAAAGTTACATCTAATTTATACAGTTGTGAAGCCTTTCCATGATGCTGAATACTTCTTAAGAAAGAAACGATCCTGCAACATCCAGAGAACATGGAATTAAATATTTCCTAAAACTAAGTTCCTCTAAATCAATATTAATGAAAAAATCATACATAACAAGACTTGGGGACACAATAGATTCATACAAATAAATTCTGTTCATGTGAGTGCCCTTCTGTGTGATTTTGAGCACAGCCTAGTCCCTTTTCTGTGCCTTGATATCCTTTTCTCACTCACATTTAACTGCTGAGCCCTACAGTGGGGGGATGCACAATATCTAAGTACAAGAGGGTGATGATTACTCGGTAGGATTCTCACCGTTTTTGCAACAATGATACTTTCTTCCTTTCTAGTGGCAGAATTTTATAAACTGTGTCTGGGTTAAACTTGAAGCTTCGCAGTTTTTTCCTCTCTTGCCATTTATAGTCCTCAGAAGGTCTTATTGACTTTTTTCTATGCAGCTGACACTGTTTTGTTTTTATTGCATATGCACTGGCAGTGGAATTCATAAGTGAATTTATCCCACTGTCAGCTTGTGTCTGTAAAGAAAATGGAGCCTAGACTCTAGCAGAACAGGAAAGATGTACATTATTGCTTCACTCCTCTAGGGGGAACTCTTACTTTAAATCTCTTCATGCATTTCTCTGCAAATGCAACAGGCTGACCAAGATGAGAGAAGAGCTATAACCTCTTTTGCCAGAATGAAACTTGGCAGAAATCAGCAGTGGTTGTCTTCAGGTACAACGATTTTCAGTTTTGACAGACCTCCTCTCTTAGCATGGCCTGGCACTTCCATCCCTAAGAAGCATGCAGGACACTCTCAAGGATACTCCAGAGAGCTGGATTAGGATCTTTTCCAAAGTGTAGACACTGTGTGTTCTACATCAGTTCTACATCAGTTCTTCAGGCTGATAGGAGAAACTCAAATTCTCTTGTTTGTGTATTGGCCTCAGACAACAGAAAACTTTGTCCTGAGGGTTTAATGTAAGAGATTGCCAGGGAGGGTGGGGGAAGGATTGGGCTGCAGTGTAGAGTGCAGCAACTGTACTACAAACACTTCTAACCCTAACCATCCATCTATGAAGCTGCCTTGTTAGCTGCAAAGGCTGAGGCCCATTTTCCCTGAGGATTGTCCCCCTAAGGAGGTTCCCATACGCCCGCATGAGGTGAGAATAATTACTTAACACTGTAGTGTCACTTTGAGGCCTGTGTAGGTTTCAAGGTCCATGGGTGGCAAATAGAGAGCAGAAGACTTCTCTGTGGGAGGAATAACTTCTGCATTCAGAGGGGTGTGGAGAGTAGTCTTGTGGATATCATGAGGTCTATGTTTTGGACTGAGCTGCTCACAGTGGATAAGTGCAGTTCTGTCACAGGATCTCAGGAGAATAACTGGATAACAGGACAGGCTCCCTCCCACTCTCTGCTCCATTTCTGTGCTTTCCCCAAGGACCAGTGTCAATCTGCCGGCTTCTCTGATTACCCTTATAAGGAAAAGTAATAAATCACCACTTCAGTTCATATTGCATTGGTACAGTGCCAGCCTTCCTACACTCCCCAGATGTCTTTCTAGGGAGCAAGCCATTACAGAGTGCAGATACAAACCAATTGGTGCAACATTGACTAGCTTACCTCCAAGAAAAAAGACAGCCACAGATATAGAAGAACTTTGGTCTGAGTCAGCATCCTCAACAGCTGGAAATTAGAAGAAAGAAGGTGGAGAATAGTGGATAGCTAAGTCTCTTGGCACTGCATACCTTGTCTGCATTTTGCAGAATTCTCCAATCCACTAACTTGATCCTCTCTGGTGAACTGCCTCCAAATTCTCCAAGAAAGAAAGCATGTTGCCTACTCATAACTGAAGTTATGAGCAGTTCTAAGTCCCCCCACTTGTCTGGATAGGTCAGGTGAGCTGGAACCAGAAAGGAGAACAATAATAAAAACACAGCTTTTATTCTTCTCAGGTTTTCAGGTGATAAAAGGTTTGCTCTAGGCAGGGATTTCTCATTTATGAGCTATGGTCCATTAGGGAATGGCATCAAAACAAGATAGTCAGACAAGAAAATTTTGACAGACCAAAGAAAATTACCCGTGTTCCTTGTTTTTAGGCAGCTGTGAGGACTGACCCATGCTAATGCTGCCAAGGGGTATAGGTATGTGATAAACTCAATTGTAACACAAAAGTAATCACAGAAACGAATCTGATTCCATGAACACTTCAGTTGAAAAAAGTGAATGACTAAAGAGTGGGTAAGGGTTATTCTAAGTGGCATTTATACCATCCCTAAAGATTCCAATTTTTACCTTCTAATTCCAAGCTTCTCTTTCATTTGTTTCTTCCATATGGGTCCCCTGAAGATCTTTTGCATATACCAGAGGGTGCTTAGTTCTCTCTTAGTTCTGAACCCAGCACTCTTCTACTCTGCTTCATTGCTCTGAGGAAAGCCATGACAGATAAATGCCAGAGGAATATGCTCTTCTCAAGGAGAAAAAATGGATTAACCAACCAGAGGTATATTAGAAAATGGATAGTCTGGGGGAAAAGTTGCTTTGACTACTTCCCTTTTTCTGCCTTAAACTGGTTCTGTTCATAGTGCCTTCAAAACCACGGATAGAACATGAACCTGAAACCAGTTCCTAACTGGTGTACACTCTTTTTTGTGTGGAATAGGTTCATTCACAACATGCATTGAGACCTTATCCCCAGGGCTTTGCAAGTAATTGTTCTGTTATTTCAACTGTGTTTGTTTGGGACAGTCATTCCTTTTCTGAGGCAAGAAGGCTCTTTTTGCAGATCACCATGACAGTGCCATACTGTTAGGTGAGTACATTTGAGGGGGAGCAAGAGACATTTGAGAATGCAAGTCCTGTTGAGACAAGTCCTGTTGGGAAAGTATGTACAGTACAGTACAATGTAGTATAGACAATTTAGAACAAACTCTGCTCTCAACAGCTAATTGTCAGAGAGTAGTCCAGAAACTACATCACATGATCTGTGAGGGCTTGAGCCCAGGAGTGAAATGAGGACAGAGCCAGCAGAACAGTTGAATATACACAAACTGCTAAACAGTCACTAACATACATTTGCTCTTCTATGTCAGAAGGCAGCTGGCTCTGATTTTTGCAATTGTAGTTTTTCTGGAAAGCCTTGCAGAAGCAGGTGACACAGTGAAGCACCTATTTTGCAGCAGTGTACACAGCACTCATACGTTCCACTTTTGGTTTGGTACAATTAACCAGTCCTATCTGTGCTTGCAACAGATGTGCTCTCCTGAAGTTTACAGCCCACCACTCTTCATGACCCTTGGATGAGGACTGCTAATCATAAACATGGATTATGATAGCTGTGGTCTTTGCCTAGTCAGTTCAGAAACCAAGGGGAAAATGTCCTGTCACTCTTCTGTGTGGGCAAACCCAGACCGTAACTTGCAGAGGGAAGGAAATTCATGCTTTCAGAACTTACATTCTTCTGGCATAACACCACATCCGTCGTCAGACCACCTTCCTTCTCTAGCACAGGGGAAGAAGAAACCAGAAACGCAGAATAATCTGTGAAAATTAAAGGAAATAAAAAGATGTTGTATTATGAATCTCAGGTTATCATGTGGCCTGCTACTGGGCTGATGTACAGTATGTTATCCCTATGCCTTCACAGGGCCCAGCTACACTGACTGCTGAAACTAGAGGGGAAGAGGACATCTTTGTCACAATAACATCTGTTAGTTGGCACTAAGGAGAAGCCTAAATGTACAGCCTTTGGAACATAATGATCAGTCTTACAGAAATGCAATCTTTGCCTCAGGAGCAATATTCCCTCAGCATGGAACAAATGAGTAAAATTTTTTCATGAGTTGAGAAACCATTAAACTAAAAGCCACCAAGCGTGAAGACATTCCTAAACTGCTAATTAGCCTCTGTCTGTCTCATTGCTGTCTTGAAATTGAGACCCTCCTAATACTCCTTTACCCAGAAAGATGCTTGGGTTGTGTCTACACTGTAAGACAGAGTGAGTCTCACAGGGAGTCTAGGTACTCTGAATTGCATTGTAGGACAGAGATAGAGAAAACCAGCAGAGATACATTGAAAAACCTTAGCTTAAAATCTAACTCACTCAACATATTAACAAATGAACATTCAAGGACTGTGTACCTTGGCCTTCAGCATAAACAGTTTAGCAATAGTGGGTATCATTTAACATAATTTACACCTGCATACAGCTGGTGTACACAGTTAGATATGAAAATTTTACTTCACAGTTTATCAGGAAAGCTTCATTTTTTAAACTGAAATCCTCACTGTCACTACTGAGAATTTCGAATTTCTCTATTAAAAGTAAATTAAAATTGCAATTAAAAATATTAAACTTGTAATTAAAAATATTAAACTTGTTAGAACACAAAATCAGTTATTATTTGTGTATCTACCCTCTGTGAAGTTTCACGTTAGGGTTTTCAACAAAGAAAATAAAAAATATCAAAGGGCTTACCTACAGCCCTCTTCTAAGCCCAATGAACAGAAAACGTACATGTTTACAACTGATTTTAACCAAACCCTTAGGATAAACCTAAGAATCAATATATTAAATAAACCTTGTTTAAGTGTACTAGAATTGCTCTAATTTGAAAAGTAAATAATATGTAAATAGGACTATGGGCTAGAATGCATGAGATGGTCTAGACTAGGCTACAGTTTTACTAGCTGGTAATCCTTCTCTGACAGTGACTAAGACCAAGTACATTTGCAGAACACAGCAAATGTAGCCCAGTTTCTACAAGATGATTTCCCAGCCTCCAGTCATATGATGCTGAGATATTTCCAGCTCTACAGACAGTGTTGCTGTGCATGGCAGCCCCAGACATTTCTTCACAAGTGATATCTGATCACTTCTGAGATACAGTCTTTTGGCATCTAAAATTCTCGTGTCAAGGTGTCCCGCCTTTTAACTACATTTTCTGTGAAATATATCCTTTATTTTTTCATGAGGTTTTGGTTATATCACAGATGTATTGCTGTCACCATCTGGACTGTAGTTGTGAGGAGGTAAAGTTCCCACAAGTAACCTCAGCATACCAGGGTACATTCCAGACTGCTGCTTTGGTGAACATCTTGGTTTGTTGGCCACATAGCATGGATATTTTTTATGGTAGTAAGTAGGATCAGAATAATATAACCCTCTTTTGAGAGCGTGGTGTAAGGTTTTCAAGACAAGAGCTCCTCACATAGCAGTAGCATGGCTGGCAATGACAGTCTGTGAAAGGCATGTATAAAGGACTGGCAGAACCTATTCTCTCCTTGCTAGGACTGCTGTGGCAATCTTGAGGTCCAGGGTCTTGCTGCAGAACGGTTGGCCTGCAACACTGGAGAAAAGAGTTGGAAAAAATAGGAAGAAGACCCACTGTCTAACAGTGAGATAACTGAAGTACCTGCCCCAGGATTAGGCCTAAATTTCATTTAGAAATTACCTCAAGACACTATGGATATGCTCTTCTGCTCTCCTAAACACAGCAGGGTTCCGACTTTCAGACACCATGTTGATGACTCTGTGAAATGATGGAATCACCAGGGGAGAGAAAAAAGAGAAGGAAAGGTTTGTCAAACAAAGGTGTGTTTCTCTGTTCCTTCCTCTCTCGTAGGACTCATCTTGCTCTTGAAAGTGAACTGGCTTTTACCATTGTACCTTTACACAGTGATCCCAGTGTTTTGACACACTTGCATCTGAGGTGACTGTAAAATTCTGTTATACTCTTACATGCATTTGAAGGGCCTGGCAAGAAAGAGACTAATGAAAGAATGTTTATGAAGAACCTGAGTGCAATTGCTGAACCACCCATGGTCTCTGTAAGTGAGTCATTTGATCAAACCCACCATCTCTCTTCTGCATTTCTTGAATATACTCTGCTGGGAATAAAACTCATTAATTAATGAGTTATAACTCATTAATTTAACAACACATGCAAGTTGTTGGACATGTAAGCTTCAGCAGCTAAAACAAATGAAAAGCTAAGCAGGGAAAGGAGTGTAGAGGAGTCACTGTGCAAATTTCTATAAATATGTATATGTGTATTCTTATGGATTACATGTATATGTAGGCATTTTAGATGAGCTGGTACTAGAGGCTGCTGATCTCAGAGGCTTCAAGCCTTCTTTTCCCCTGGAATCAAAGGAAGGTTTGATTTCCATGTGGGAAGCGATTGTTGTGGGCACTTTGACATATATTTGTATATCTTACTCTTTAAACCTCTCTGTTTTCCCCTATGTGCTTCATTCTGGGAAAGCTTCTGCAGAAAAGGAAAAGCCAATCTGAAGATGTAAGTGGGTCAGACTGAGATCACAAAGGAGAGAGGTCAGGAAGGCATTTGAAAGAGCTAAGCATTCATTTGCACACAAGGGACAGGGGACAAGATATATTTGGGAAGGTGGGTAACATGACAAGGATACAGTGAGTAACTCCTCACTGCCCACGTGTGCCATTTGCATACCATTTTTTCCTAGCCTATATTGCTTTCAGGTTGCTGTCTCTTCCAAAGCCAGTGGTTCCCCAGTGTGCTTGCTGGTGCTACCTACTCCATGCCTACCCGCACCAGAAGGGGAAGCGTATATCTACAGAGGCTGTGGTTTTCCGAGACCAGTGTTGACAGGTACCACAACCACTGTTAAAAAGAGCAACTGGCACTTTAGCTACTCTTACAGCTCCCACAAAACTCTAGATCCTTTCTTCGGGATTTTTCCCCCCTCCAGCTCTCACTGACTTATCTCCTCACCATGGCGCCTCTGAGAGCAACAAACAAGCCTCCCAGGAACTGATAATATGTAAGGGCCATTTTCATCCTATGGTCAGAGGGAGACATAAAGCCTACCCACAGCTCCATGGAAATACCCCAGGCTCAGGGCCTTTTTTCTTTCTGTGGAAAATGTACAAAGGAGGTATCTTCTAGGGAGCAGTAGTTAAGGTTTGGTCTCTCCAGGAGAAGCAAAGATTTCTAAACCTGTCCACATGATTCTGCAATTTACAGAGAGCAGAAGTCCCTCAAAACAGCTGAAACAATCCACTAGCAGCTCTTCACAACTTGAAGAGCTTGTGCAGAGCTGCTGGAAGTTTTGTTTTGCCATAGCTGGCAGGAAACTAAAGTGTGTGTAAATATGTATGTGTGTGTTCGTGCGTGTGTGTGTCTGTGTGTGTGTGTGTGTGTACACATTACTACACATTCAATGTATAGCAATTGAGCCGAGATGTGATTGGCAAGTCTAGCAAAGGAGACTGGCAATCCATTCTTCTCATATCAGCAGGACCTTAAACATCCACAGGGAGGTTACAATGCCAGACCACTGGCTCACCTGCAAGGCTGCCCATGCATATCCCTGGGAGCATTCTTGGTAATGTTGCAAAAGGACATTTTCACCCCCAGTTTTGTTCTGAGGTATTTTTCAGTCAAAAATAAAGACCCTTTGATCCTAGAAACACTGCCTGTCAATTGAAATTTGTGAATGCAAAACAGAGAAAAAGATGAGATTGCTGAGTTTACTGTTATATTGTTCATGTTTTTAAGGAAAATGGGGTTTTCCTTATGGTTCCTGGGGGAAAAGAGGAAGATCTGTGGTTAGTAGTAATCAAGCGCAACACATCTGGTAAGGAATGTAGTAAGAAGTTGAGGAACTCAGACCTTACTGTACTGTGACTAAGAAAGACACCACCACTACTTCACAGGGTTGGGAGGGTGAGTATGTGTGGTATCCCTGTACTGCACAGCAGTGACTAGCTTATCTTCAGCATTCAGTCTTCAGGGTAGTGACTTACTGAGAAAGATTTCTTCTCCCCTCCAGCCCCCCCTTCTTCTTCATTGGTTTTTAACAAATGTGAAGGGAGTTGATAAATACTGCAAGTGAATGATAAAGTATTTGCTTACTTATGCTCCCCTTCATTTGTGAATTTGTCTCAACATTGCTAAAGAGCAAAGATCTTTCTTTCATTGTTTTTTCATACAACCATGTCTGAATCCCAAATATTGATCAGGGTCATCTTTTTCAGGGTCATCTTTTCCTCTGCATTAAATCTTGCAGCTTCCAGCTGCTCAGAGTGTTACACTGGACCTTTCTTCATGGAAGAGTTATTCTCAGGTTTGCACTCTGTGGTTAATTCAGAGGAGGTAGGAGGAACACAGCCATGATATTAATCAATGTGTGTGTACTAAACAGCTATACACCTGGTTACTCTTCTTTACAACATATCTGTACCTGGTGACAGCAACATTGACAGGTTTTCTTTTGCAGGAGAAGATGGCATGGAAGCAAAGTTACAAAATCAATGCAAGTGCTTAGCCAAGTTCACAGAAGTTGCTGTGTGATGTATTTTCCTGTGTCAATCCTTAACAAAAGTATGTGGTTTACTCTTGGTCCCAGATCCAAGCTATTCCTTTCTAAGCTTTGCATCCACTAGCTGTTTTCTGACATAGCTACTGTCACATTGCAGTTGTCTTTCCTTGAGGCAGAGAGCTGTACAAGGTTTTCTGCAAAGTAGCAGCACCTGAAGAAGCTACATGAGTGTTTTAGGCATTCCCATGTCAGGATGTTTCATTTGCTCATGACTGATTGAAGATGTGAAGGTAAGGGAGAGCCTTGACTTCAGTGACAAGGTGGAATTCAAGATCCTGCGTGGAGGAAGCAAAGCAGCAAGCAGGACTAGAATCATAAATTCTGGAGAGTTAACTCTGACCTTGTCAAAGGTCTATTTGGAGGAATCTCATGGAATACAGCTCTAGAAGAGAAGGGGGTCAAGGTGGAATTCAAGATCCTGCGTGGAGGAAGCAAAGCAGCAAGCAGGACTAGAATCATAAATTCTGGAGAGTTAACTCTGACCTTGTCAAAGGTCTATTTGGAGGAATCCCGTGGAATACAGCTCTAGAAGAGAAGGGGGTCCAAGAGAGCTGGTCAATATTCAAGCATCACTTCCTCCAACCTCAAGGTCAATGTGTCCCCACAAGCAAGAAATCAAGCAGAGGAGGCAGGAAATCTGCATGGGTGAGCAGGGAGCTCCCAATAAATCTCAAACGGAAGAAAGAAATTTATGGGATGTTGGAAAAGGGACAGGCCATGTGGAAGGACTACAGGAACATCATCAGAGGATGCAGGGATGTGACAAGGAAGGCCAAGGCCTACTTGGAATTGAGTCTGGCAAAGGATATCAAGGACGTCAAGAAGGGTTTCTACAAGTACCTCAGCAGCAAAACGAAGAATAGGAAAATGTGAGGCTGCTGATGAATCAGGTGAGTGTCCTGGTGCCGGAAGACACAGAGAAGGTAGAATTACAGAATGCCTTCTTTGCCTCAGTCTTTACTGCTGAGAACAGTACTCAGGAGTCCCAGAGCTCAGAAGTAAGGGAAGAAGGTTGGAGAATGGAAAACTTCCCCTTGGTCATAGAGGTTTGGGTTAGAGATCAGCTAGGCAGACTTAAAACCCATAAATCCATAGGCCCTGATGAGATGAACCCAAGGGTGCTGAGGGAGCTGGCAGATGTTGCTAAGCCAGTATCCATCATCTCTGAAAACTCTTGGAACAGGAGAGGTGCCTGATGGCTGGAGAAAAGCCAGTGTTACTCCCATCTTCAAAAATGGCAAGGAGGACCTAAGAAACTACCAGCCAGTCAGCCTCACCTCCATCCCTGGAAAGGTGACAGAACAGGTTATTCTGGAGGTCATTACCAAGCATGTAACAGAAATTAAGTTCATTTTTACTCAGCTTGTTTATCAACAATTCAGATGAAGGGATAGGATGAGCCCTAAGACAGTTTTCAGATGATAGGAAACTGGGTGGAGTGGCTGACACACCTGAAGGCTGTGTTGCCACTCAGTGGGACCTTGATAGGCTGGAGAGCTGGGTGGAGAGAAACCTAATGGGGTTCAACAAGGACAAGTTTGGGGTCCTGTATGTGGGGGAGAATAACCCCAGATACCAACGCAGGCTGGGGGCTGTCATGCTGGAAAGTGGCTCCGTGAAGAGGACCTGGTGTATAAGCTGTCCATGAGCCAGCAGTGCCCTTGCAGCCAGAAGAGACAGTGGTATCCTGGGGGGCATCAGGAAGAGTGTGGCCAGCAGGTCAAGGGAGGTGATTCTCCCCCTCTACTCAGCCCTAGTGAGGCCACATCTGGAGTGCTGTGTCCAGGTCTGGGCTCTTCAGCACAAGAAAAACAAGGAGCTACAGGAGAGGATACAGTGGAGGGCACAGAGATGATCCAGAGTCTGGAGCATCTCTCTTATGAGGAGAGAGAAGACTGAGAGGGGATCTCATTAGTGAATATAAATATCTCCAAGGTGGATGTCAAGAGGATGGTGCCAGACTCTTCTGAGGGGTGCCCAGCAACAGAACAAGGAGTAATGGCCACAAACCAAAACACAAGAAATTCCACCTCAGCATGAGGAACAACTTTGAGGGTGGTAGAGCACTGGAAGAGCTGTCCAGGGTGGTCATGAAGTCTCCATCTCTGAAGACATTTAAACTCCACCTGGGCATGTTCCTGTGTCACCTGCTTCAGGTGACGCTGCCTTGGCAGGGTGGTTAGACTGGATGATCTCCAGAGGTCCCTTCCAATCCTAACATACACTTCACAAGAGACTAAGTGGGAGTAAGGATTCTTAACCATCTCTGCTTTAACGTGATGGTCCTTCACTACCTGGTTGTATTGATTGTGAGTTAAAATGTACCACTGTGGGAAGGATTTGCATCATAGGAAAAAAGGAAAAATGCTACTGAAGTTGTATTAGGCTCAAAGACATCACTCTCAAACATAAGTTTGACCGATAGGGAGCTCATAATTAATCCTCTTCTGCTGCAGTCAAACAGGTTTTAACATAGTTTTAGGGATTTATCAAATGCCATTTCAAATCTTTAAGCATTTCTTCCACAAATATCTGAATTTATTTCCACTCACCTTTAGTTTATGTAACATAAGAAAGTCTAGTCAGATGAGAAATCTGAACTCAAAATAATGTTTATTCTGTGGACAGTCTCTTCTTCAGTCTAATATAGAGTGTGCTACTTAATCAAATAATGAAAGTGTTTCTCTTCAAAGATTTAATGTTTTTTGTCCCATCTCTAAAAATATTAAATGTCGGAGTCAAATACAACTTATAAAATATGCATTTCAGTTTTTTTCTGACTAACATTAGGCAAGCGCATAAAATTGAATCCTCCCAGCAACACTCATACAAAACATTGTAGACAGAATTGTGTTCCTGCTTAACATCACTGTGTGTACATCAGCAGTGAGTACTACAGAAAACAGGATACGGAATAAAGATGATTATTCCTACAGGGCGTGTCACAGTAACGACACGAAAGAAGAGACAGAGACACCTGTTACCAGCCAGGACGAAAGAGAAGGAAAGGAAGGGGGGGCAGGACCTGCCTTCTTTATTTTATATACATTTAGAAGTTACTATTCATTGGAGGAAATAAGTTCTTCCTCCCTCAATCACAGTGCTCAAAGGAAATGTCCATCAAAGTTCTGTGTCCAGGAGAAAGGAATGTAAATGATAAGATACCGTTACAATAACATGGCTATGTTTACACAGAAGAATGTGAGAAACTAGCTACAAAAGAATGACAACATCCAGAACTGCAAAAGTCAGGGCAACAGACGTGGATCCAAAGTCCTCAAGATATTATCATGTGGCAGAGAGGAAAGTCCAAATAGGAGCTTTCTCCTAATTCTTTAATTGAACATACAGTGCAATTGACAAAAGACAGCTTCACAGCTTGTTCCTTTTGTTCTGATCAACTTATGGAGGACTCTCATAATGTTATTTTGTTATCTCAGTATGGTACCTTTTTCTCCTCCTCTGTGGGGGCTTTTAGACCATATGGTGGGGTTAAATGGAACCTAATAGAAAAGGCAAAAAAATGTTGCAGAATCCTTAGAGAAGTAGCTGATGCAGACTGATCTCCTAAATGGCTGGCGGGAGGGTAGTCTTGCAAAGAGTAACACCCCAATCCACCAGGGTCCTATGCAGCCGTGGGACAGGGAGTACAGGGGCGTTGGTAGGAGGAGGGCTGCTGAATTCTGCAAACTTTGCCAAAAGAGAAATGAAAGGGGAAATGGAAAACAGGATTCAGCAGCAAGCTAGGATAAGTTTGGCGAGAAGGTCATAGAGACTTAGTCATACCTACACAAAGATGTCCAAGCATCTGGTCTAAGCTTGGTAAGAAAACATAAGTTCTCCTCTCTGGTAATGTAAAAGGTACTTGTCAGAGCTCTTTGCCAACTTAGTTACACTTTGTCTGGAAGAAAATGCTGACGTGCACTTATCCCTACCCCTGATATACCCAAGGAACTCTTGTAGGGAATGGGACTACTACCTTAACAGCTAACAGAGTTAAGGGATCCTGTTAGAGAATGGATAAAAACAAAGTGATGGTCAGGGACTTGTCACTCAGAAAAAGTACCACTCTGAAATATCTTGGATAGGGTTCCTAAAGCACTGAAAGAAGCCCCAGATAAACCTAGTATAGGCTTGCCCTCTTTCCCTCTCCTGATGTCTCCCATTCAAATTCAAAATTATGCTCTCAAATGCAGGGGTGGAGAAGGAAAGAACAGCAAATTTTGCATGTGAATGGCCGCTTCAGCACCTATTAAGATATGCTTCAGCACTCATTAAAAATATCCAGCCACAAAAATGTTTGTTTTGTTTTGCTTTGTTTTACACTAAGTATGAGAGTAAAATTACTGTCAAAAGAATGTTCCTCAGCATTTCCCTGATCTCTCCCCAGGGTCTTTAAATTTGCTGATGTTAAGAGAAAAAACAAAGAACTGCAGCAAGGCACATGAACACAGCTCTACAAATAAAAAAAAAAGGAGGAAAATAGCAAGTATTTTCCATATTTTGAATCAGCCATTGTGTAGGCATCTGCTTACTCCTGCTCTGTGCTCTGGACATTAAGAGAAGACTGATCCTAGACTGAGACTAGAGTCTTCCTACTGCACTAAGCCTGATCTGAATTTCCTGTCTAAGGCCTTGGAAATAAAATCAGAGCGATTAAGATCTACTTTTTACCCTTGTACTGAAAAACTTTGCTAGCAAAGGGCAAAATTTTGCCAAGATAAACAAAAAAATTTGGCTTAATTTTGTGTCTGGGTTATAAATATATTTAAAAGGGGGAAAATTAGTCATGTATAAATAATAGCTCAATTACGTTCCAGAATATGTGGGTGTGCGTCCTGTGTGGAATAATTTGCTAAGGCAGAGTTCTTCTTCCTTGCTTTCCCTCTTCCTCTTCATTTATTCCTCTTTCTGAATATGTGCTTCTACTTTTTAACCTTTATTTATATCTTGCTCTTGATTCTGCAATCTTGGTGATCTTTCTATAATAGGTCTATATGCTCTTTTCTTTAGGATTGGTTTTTATGGGCTGAGTATTTTAAATGGATACCAACACAGTGTAAAACACTTAACTGTATACCTAGCCTCTGGTGCACCCTTCCATTTTCTTTATGTCAAGAGAATGCATATCTAAAATCAAAGGAATGCTCTATTGTGCATCTTGCTATGGCCGTTTTCACCGTATTACAGTACAATACTCTACAACCTGCTACAACATCAAAGAGCTCTCCTTCCTTTTTGCCTTTCCTTAGAAATTTCTTGTTTTGTTTCTTTTTTCTTGTTATGATTTGTTTTGATTTCGTTTTGATTTCACACAAAGTTGACGCTGACGTGTAACAAAATGCTCCAACATTTAGATTTCTGTCAAGCCTCTTGACTGTTGAACCTCCCTTATTCAGATCAAGGAACCAACCACTCCAACTATGCCGTTTCTTCTTGTGCAGCTTCGCAGCAGTGAGAAATTTAAGAATCAGTGTAACCATGCCTAGTTTCAGAGCAAGACTCAGCAAGGATCTGGACGTGTAAACCAGCTGAGACATGGGGTTAGTGTGCCAAACAGAGCAGTGAGCTGGAGTTATGCGAGAGCATCCCTGAGATGCCTCTAGTTGCCCATGCTTGCCTGCAAGAAGGGCCAGGAAAACAATGGAGTTTGCTTGGGATTGTCTTGGTCTCATACCTTCCTACAAAAGCCTCTAGATATTAAATGAGGTACTGTGTATTGTGTGTTTGTCTTTCTCTCTGTTTTTTTTTTTTTTTTCCTGTTATTGGGTGTCTTTGTTTTAATTTTAATTGGGTGCTATTTACATAACTGCAATTATGCAGTTTGTTCTGGCAGCCCATAAATAAGGATGCTTTTACTGCCAGGAGGTGCTGGGAATATTAGTGAGATGTCATCCAGAGCTGATATTTAACCTAGTGCCTGAGCAGGTCATGACCTGATATTATACGCACTCAGTTTGGAAACACTGCATAAAGAGTATCAAAGACAAGAAAGTTTGAGCTGTGTTTTCATTTTAAATCTGGGATATTGTGCCAGGTGTTAAGAAGGCATTCCAAATCCCAAACAGTGGAGTTTTGATTGTGTCTTTCACTGGAGGCAATGCTGGTCCTTTCACCAGAAGCACAAGACTGGTGACCCCTCTTTACATCCAGGGTTACCCATGGAAGAAGTTTCTAATCCCAAAGATTAAAAAGGATTCCAAAGGGAGCCTTGTGTGGGAGCAACATCTGAGGCTGTGGGAGCAAACCCCAAAAGCTCCTGAATGAAACCTGCCAGAAGAAAAAAGCAAGGGCTGACCAAAGACTGAGGACCTCACAAGGAAAACTTTTGAAGTCTTTTTTTTCCAATGCTTCTTTTGAAAAAGATGTGAATATTCTTAGCACCTTTTCAGCCTGTTCTAGCATGGGATCCTGTTCCTACTGCTCCTAATTTCCATATTTTGGAGTGTCCTTGTTTCACTTCTTAGAAGATTTCATGTTTACAGCTAATTGTGGGTAAAAAGCTTTTGGGAGGTGGAACAATATGAGACATGCCCCCACTTCCTCTTTTGAGGACAGTAAGCTGTAGCTAGCCAAGCAGTCTGACTGCTCACTGAATGGTTCTACATTGTGGGGTGATAAACAGCAGCAGATACTCTGCAGTGTCATTGGCAAGAAGTAAGACTGATGATGTTGGGTCACTTCCCACAGGAAGGGCCACAATGAAGAACATGTTGTTTATCTGACATGAATGGTTGGGAGATTACATCACTGAACATACACTGTACCCCCACGCTAATACCTGCTAAATCCAAAGTGGTCCCCATTGAGCATCTGCATTTCTGTTGTCGATGCATTGTTCTGTCTGAGTTAACTTGAGTTCATTCAGGGAAGCATTCTGAGTGTTGCAGAGCAGAGATAGCACCATACACGGATATAAAAGCATTGTTAAGACAAGATCTATATGGGATGTTCTGCCAAATGGTTCCCTTCCCTTCCTCTTCCCATTTCCTTGTTCTCCTTCAGCCACTAGAGAATGCTAATCCCTTTATTCTGTTATGCACAAACTAGTGACTTTTCAGACCTGCTACAGAAGACATTTGACTAGAAGACTTTTCTGGGAAGATGCAGCAAGAAAAGATGGAAATGTCCTGATGGGAATGTTCCTGAATGATGGCAAGTTGATGGCAGCTGGATTGGTTCCTTTGGACCTGAGGATTTTAGTATTGCTGTGTTTGTATTGACGGTCAGAATATGGAGAGCTTTGCACTGACAGCAGTAAACAAAAAGGAAAATACTACAGCTATTTGAAATCCTTCCTCTTATTGAAACTTTTTTTCAGCATCTGGTTTTGTGCACCTTTAGAAACAGCACGATGTCTTGCTCATCCCAAGCAGCAAGATTCTGGCATTTCAATTACAAGACGCAAAAGAGCAGGCACACAACTGCCTCTCCATTATCTACATGGAGAAAGTATGGAGACACCTATAGAAAGCAAAGTCATTTCTGGTTCCAAAAAATTCTCAGAATTAAATATGAAAATTAAAATATAGGCATTAGAAACTTGAGTCAGGATTTCCTCACCTTGCGGGTATCTTGCCTAAAATCCTTTTTCTTCACAGTTTCCTTCCAGCAAAGAATGTCCCTTTCTGTCTGTCCACCAATTTGTTGACTGTTTAACAGTCTATTCCCCACAGCCCATTCCAGAGACAGTTGGTAGGGTGAGCAGGGATTATCACCTTTTCTGATGTGGCAGGGCATTACAGAGCAAGATGCAGGAATAAGGGGGGCAGGGATGGCTCTAAAGCCTCAGAGGAGAGACCTGGATTCTTGTCCCTCCACCAAAAACTGTTTCTCTGCTTTATGCAATACACATTAGTGTATTGAGGCTGCTGTGATGTTAAAAAATAGTAAAACCAGGGGGGTTTTAAGGAGATGTGAGCACAGGTCTTGTTTTATACAAATGTAGGAGTCCTCCTAGTCCTCTGAGCAAGACACTGATGCAGGGAAAACAGTAGTATCCTTAGAACACCCACCACCTGCATTTCCAAGCATTCCAGTCTTCTTTCCTGATTCCCTCAGGGTACTCTCTACCCCACTCTTCCCTTCCCCCTCCAGTTCCTCCCACTCCTTCTTTCATCTCTCCCTCCATTCTTCCTCTTCACCCATTCATTTTCCATGACATAGTTTCCCTCTGCTTTCACAGGGAATGAAGCTCTGCTCTTGTCAAAGACCAAGCCTGTGTTGGAAGCAGTGTCCCACATCAGCTCAGAGCTGCTCTAATTATCCCTAATATGGTACCCCATGGGCATGGCACTACAGTTCTCCTTAATTCCAGCAATCTCCTTCCATTGCCTGGGTAGACCCTTGCTGTGTATGACAGAGCAAACTGTTCTGGTGACAACCATTCTTGAGCTCATCTGCACTCATAACACACGGGTGAAAGTGATTTTTCACTGTTAGTTCCTTAAGCAATAGTGATGGTAAGAGATTGGTGCTTGCCTCCTGTACTCATAGGGTCAGAACCTCTCTATTTTGGTAAAACATGGAGCAGAAGCACAGTTCTGACATCTGCCAAAAAAAAAAACCTAAAAAAAAAGAAGAAATGAGCCTTTCAAAATAAGGGCTGTTCTTAGAAGGGCCTGAAACCTGAAACCCACAAACTGCAGCTGAAGTGTTACTTCTTTAATGATACGGGATACTTTCTTTCACACAGTGATTCCTTGATGTCTTAGTACATGATCTGTGCATTTCCCAAAACAAAAGGGAGGGGTAGGGGGTAACTGTGCAGAAGTCACATATTGCCTTTTTTTTCCTTTTCATTCCACCTTTGCAGCCCAGAATTCAAGGGTTCTGGCCTTCACATATAAGGTATACAGCAAATTGTATCATCAAAAGGAAAGTAGTGACTTAAGTATCAGTTTGAGAATTTTATTAAAACCATAGGTTTCCATTCTATACAAAACTGAGGAGCTCTCTTAAAAAAAGTATCAACCACATAAGAAACAATGTAATATAAGTGGCCTGTTGGTAAAAATCTCTTAAAGCCTATATACAGGACTAATACTACACAACTGTATTAATGCGGAGACTGTCAGCAACTTTAGCAATATATACAAACTACCTTTACACTCATAAATATCTTATTTACAGCTAATAAATAACATTCAGAGCTAAATCATGTTTCCTTGTGAAAAGAACTTTCACTATTTTGTATCCAAGTTCTAAATGTGTTTGTATTTCATCCTGCATTAAGAGCACAGATGTGCAAATACTTTGCTTCTGAAGAAATTAACTCTTAAGAGAAAATTGCAACAAAATGTGGAATCTATAGGGAAGAAATCACTATATTTATTTTTAGAGGTCTCAAATGCAGTGGCTCAACACTCAACCCCGCCCTCAGCGACTCATCACATCTCTGCTGTAGTTTAATTGAATGTGAGCAATTTCAGAGCTATTAATAGTCCAACATATTGCACTATTTAAGACTTTTATCCCCAAATATACTAGCAGCTACAGTTGGAAAAAGGAAATAGACTATGCACATAAACACACGCATATTTTTTCTTTGCTTTTAAGATGGGATGATATTGGAGAAATCACCATCTTCATGCTGTCTTGCACATGCAGGAAAAGACTACAACACCCAGCATCAACAGCTAACATTACACTTCTCCAGGTGTCTACCTTCAAGCCCTTCCACCTCCACAGCATTTTGTTTATCTTCTAGAAAGCTAAAAGAAGGCTACTGAACCTTCCAGCACACTAGAAATACTAAATGTTACTTAAAAATGTAAGGAGGGAAAAATGTAAGGGAAGGAGAATGCCTTCGATATACCTATTTTTATCATCTTGCAGCATGACTAATTCCAGTGTTTTTCAGAGCAGTCTTTCTTGTGGAGCACACAATTAGACTGCTTTTAACTGGTACAGCTCCTGTTTCCTGCAGAATTCTATCCCATAGCAGAAAACTAAGCAGCTCCTAGCACTGTACTACAGCCAGGAAACAAACTGAGGTGGATCACAGGCAGTCACAATTCCAGTACAGGGAAGTATGAGCACCCTTGTTACTGATCAAGTGGATTCACTTGCACTGAAAACCGCACACAGCAGCTTCTCAGCTGCATGACTGACACTTGGTGTCACAGAGGAGAGAAACTGTGACAGTTTTGGCATACATGACGCAAGCAAGCTGGAAGGGGGTGGAGGCGAGGGGAAATATCTGTTTCCTGCATTTTCTGGTAGCTCAATTCCTCTGCAGTTCCTCTTTCACAGTGTTTAAGGCTAGATGGTTTCATTTTCAACAACTGACAGCATAGCTAAAAAATTGAATGTCTGTATAAGACTCTGGCAATTCTGCCTTCTCCTACAACTGTTATTTATTCCAGGGTAAGCGGCATAGAAGTATATAGCTTAATAGATCATACCTATTGCTAAGCAGCACTGGCATCTACCCCCAATTAAATACATTCATAACCACAAACTAAAAAGTTCATCCCCATATTAAGTCAGACCCTGACACCTTCTAGTAATACACACAGCAAAGGTGTTTTTTTACCATGAGAAATCTAATTTGCTAAACACATACTTAAAAACAATTAATTCTTTCCACTGAACTGCCTGAAAATTCAGTTAGCCAAGACATAAAAGAATCTGTCCAGTTTCAAAAAACTCCTGAAAAGAACAAAAAAAACCAACCAACCAAAAAAACCAAAACAAATAAACAAACAAAAAAACCCCCCAAAACACCCCCCCAAAAAAAAAACCAAAAAACAAACAAACAAAAAAACCCAAACAAAAAAAAAATCAGGTACAGGGCTTTGTTTCTTTTCAATAAATACTAAAAAATTGCTACAGAGGATCTGATGGCAAGAAACCTTGTCACAAGGCACCATGATTAAGCAAAATTACTTATTTCTTTTCAGCACTCCAAACTTTGGCAAGTTGTTTTGCAGGTTTCTTTTTAACTATTTGGATAATGTATCTTTATGGTTAGTAACTTTGCATACTGAGACTTTCTTACAAGAAGTTTCTTAAGATAGCTAGGAATAGCAGGCAAAAATCCAGCAGCGGATAAATATTTCTATATATTTGGTTCTGAACATCCAGTCCACAGGGATGAACAGACTCTTCTCCTCCCCAGTGTGAAAAATCTTTGTTCTTGTCACTTAAGTAGATTCATGAGCAGAATTTTCCTTAGAGGCTTTCTTGGTACTGTGGAGAGAAAAAAAAAATAAAGGCAATGATGATACTTTTAAAACTCCTTACTTAACAGGAAAATAAATTAAGTACTTGTGCTTCTCCTGGCCTCTGCTTGATTTTAGGTCAGATACACACACAGAGCTCTCAAGGCCTCCCCAGGTCATTGTCCCAGAGTCAAGGCCAGCACACGTGCATTTTTATGCAGACCTAGATCTCAGTCTAGAAGTATCCCCATGAGACCTTTCACACACAGCAATTGAACTAAAATAAATATAACCACTTCTCTATCTCAAACTTTAGTGGATAAAGTCCAAAGAAAACTGCCCCCACATTTACTCTAGGTCAGAAATGTAATTGATAAAAATATTTAAGTGCACTAAGAACTATTAAACAAAGACAGAATCTCTGATCCACAGAGATAAAAATCTCAGGAATTAATTCACCTGATGGTTGCCATCAGAACACAGGAGAAGAGCAAGGTGCCAAGAAGAGCACCTGCATATTCCTGCTCCGTTCCTGTACCAGCCTCCAAATCTGCTGTTGGCCAGTGAGGAGGGAGGGATCTGAGCTGACCCACTATGGATGTTTGGATGTTCTTCAGCTAAGGGTAAGTGTAGGGCATCTTGAGATAGAGATATGCTTTTCTCTTCGTGCTAGTGCCTTGTCTGCAAATCTTCTCTAACAGTCACTCATACGTGGCCACTATGTGAATGTGAGAGGCAATGACTTGTACTTGCTTTTCAGAAATGCTAATAACCACAGAAGGATGGTTAGCAGAGAAGCAAATTAAGAGCTTTTAAGATGTTAAAGCTGACATAAGCCAATCTCTGGTTAGTCTGAGTTGTGTTTCTTCTGAAGCCTTGAGAAGAGTAATGCACAAGTCAACTAATGGGAAAGTTTTATTAGCACTCAAGTGTTAATAAAACAATCTAAACCCAATAGTGATTACTCATACCCTCCTTTCTTCCTTTTGACAGGCTGCTCCGAGCATTTCACAAATACTGCTGCCTCTTCTCCCTTACTGAGACGTGAGGTGCCATCTCGAGAACAGAACACCACTCTGTGAAATAAATATAGGAAAAATCACATGATTGAGCCAAACCTCCCTTTTTAATCTTAGAAAGAAGACTGGTGCTTGGAAACAGTCTTTATACTTTGTCATGTGGGGCACTACTACTTCTCAAGCCTAGGAGAAAGTTATTTTTAAAAGAGAATTCTGTGACAAAAGAAACACTGTGCAAGAAAAAATGGTAAATGAATTATTCATGGGCATCAAACCATAGCCATAACTTTCACTGATCCTTTGCATAAAATCTTCTTGTGGCCAAGACAGCAGAAGCTCTATCCCAAAGTCTCTTGGACCTTTATTTACACCAGTCTTTATGGGAGTTTTTTTGTCAGGTGAATGAATCTGGAAGAAAGCCATACTCCCTTACATGTTTGCAAATGAAGTAGGTTACCATTTCCAGAAAACCTGAGCACTTGCTTTTCTATTTATCAGTACTTTCCCCACCCCTATATTTGTTCAGCTCTGATAACTGTTCTTTGATCAGGTGACTGACCTGTTTATTCAAAGAAGGAACTTATTATTTACTATACTACACATAGGACATGCATACTCTGTTCTGGGTCCATGTTCTGCAAACAGATCTCATGTTTAGTGGATATGAGTATTTCAAAAGACTCATGTCAAAGCACTTCTGCTCAGACTTTGATGTTTTAACATTCACGCATTAGCAAAGTCCTGCAACAGTCATATGTTTCCGTTTTCACCCACAATTCAGGTACTGAACCCCTAAGAAAAATGCAGCTTAGCTAAGCAATAATGTCTTGTGCAAACACACTTTTTGAAAGATTTCTAAAACTCTCCTTCTAAGTATGCTCTTTGTGAGAAAACCTATGCAAATACCCAGCATGAAAAAAAGATGAGAAAAATTGCAAACAATCACTGATGCTGGTTCCTGGAGATATTCTCCTTCATATTATAACTAACCTAAAGCAGATATGATAGTCATATGCAAATTGATTATGTGGGAGTAAAACTACAAACTACAGATCCCAGTGGAAGCAAATGACTGAACCTGGCTGATACAAATGGTGGTTTGATAACATTGGAGCCCTGATTATCAGTGCTGCACTTATTTGTAACTGCTTAAGATACTTGTCTCCACCTGTGAGATACCAGAAATCAGGAAGCACTAATAATTAAAACTAATATAGCTTATAATAATCAATCAAAACAAGTTACTTTTTCTGTGTTTCTCCTGACTTCACTCTGACTCTCTGGATGTCAAATGTAAAAGGAGTCCACCAGTCTGACCAGCTGAAGAAGGTGTCTTTCTCCCACTGCAGCTTCAGCATAAGCAGGTCTCCAATATCCACTTCTGTGTAAATCAGGAAGGAGAAGGTCTTGTTTGAGGAGACTTCAGGCCTGTGGGAGGAGAATAAGGAAAAAAAAAGAAAAAACCAAACTAACCTGAAACTGTTGAACAGACAGAGAAAATTAAGGAGCAATAGAATCTGAAATTTTTGTACTCCAGAGAAACAAGTAACCTTCTGCATAGCAATGATGGATGGAACAAGTTAAAAAACACATTAAGGTTTTGTAGAGGCAAAAGGAACATCCTTCTGCAGCAAGGCTGGTATAACCATGGGACAGTCTGACAAACAAGGGGTGTCCTCTCCTGTGCTGGTGATTCTCAGAAAAGCCAGACAACCACCACCCAGAAACACTTTACATTCTTCAGAGCAGAAAACAGACTTTGATGCTTTGCAGCTCCAATTCCTGCCAGCCCATGTGCAGGGACGTACATGCAAGATTCTGCTTATTTGCAGAGCTGTGAATGCAATTCCCATGTCTCCCTCAGCTTCTGCACTGAATCCACCAGACCCATCAGTCAACTTTCAATAAGATTTAACACAGTTGTAATATGGTATAAAGATACTGTAAAGAAAATAAGAAAGCACTAGAAAAGCTCTTATAAGGCTGAGTCACAGGTCAGACTTCACATTTCTGTATTTCAGATGTCTTATCAAGAAGTGCTCTTGTAGAGCTCGGTCCATTAGTTTCAGAAGTGGATGCAAGTCCTTGATCAAGGACAAGAGCAGATTCTGGAACCCTGTAAGATTTCTGTAGCTGGAGCTAGAACGAGTTTTTCAGCTGAGGTTTAACAAATTTAGGCTAACAGTACTTTGTAGTTGTTTCTGTAGCTACTCACAATGTGAAAGCAATGTTCTCACTCTCATCTAGAGTGCCATAGAGAGAGATCAGGAATGGCTGGTTCATCTTAGTTGTATTAGTCTTTCCAAAGAAGTGGATCTTGACCTGGTAATGAAAGACTGGAAGAATACAAAAGAAAAGGCCATTAAGAAAACTCAACCTCCAAAGAGACAGCTGATAAAAAACCCACCCTGCCTCACCTCTGAAAAGTCATAGGCTGGAATATGCCAGCTTCACTAAAATTAGGAGTTTATTTCCCTGCAGGTGTCCAGGAAGCTATTTTTGTGAGAAGATAAATATTAGTTTAACTAATTTTGCTAGGCAGTCACCATTAAAAAATACCTTTGTAGATCTTGCAACCAAACTCTGCAGTCAAGCTGCCACTATAATAACCCCAGAGTGTGCAATATCACCTTCAAAACTGCTATTGAACATGTAAGACTTGCTATCCTTGACTTGAAACAAGTGAATCGTGCCCTCTTCTTACAGGAGGCTTGGTAAAAAAAAAATAAAAAAAAAAAAAATCAATCCACTGACAGTGCAGATTAAGCACCAAATGCCAACAGAACACCAGTCTTGCAGCTGTTCTAACACTACAGGAATGTGCCCTCTGATTGCTGGTCCATTGCATGATGCACACAATAAGCATAACATGGGGTACAGGCTAAGCTAGGAAGGAAAATAAAATAAAGTAGTAAAAGCCAACTCAGAAGCTATTTTCACAGCTGAAATCCTCCCAGTTCTCTCTGGCACTGTCCTTCTCAGACCTACCACAGTGGCAACTGGAATCAAGAAATGCTGTGATATTTTAACAAGGGCTAATACTCTGCTAGCAAGTGCCCTACAAAAGGGCATGAGTCTGATGGTTGCATATCTTTAAGTCAGTTGTCCATCAGACTGAGCTCTACTAATTATTTCCCCAACAGTAGGAAATAATCATTTGGATGAAAAACACTGAGAAAGTTTGGAAGACTCAGTTGTTCCAAGTGATAGGACAGTAGAATAAGTCTTGTTATTTCTAGTTAGAAACTTGCTACAAAACACCTTTCTTTTTGTACTCTATGACACACCCCAAGTTAAGATGACACTTTTCTCAGGGGCTGGCACTCAATGGCATGCTATAGGCCAGCTTCACCCTTGCTCACCGCAGACACCAAAGCAGCTATATTGTCATCTGCAGCAGACCCCACCATGACACACAGCTGAGCACAATACCAGTTTTGCTCACCAGTAAGAATGCAGGACCTACCTTTATAGGGCATCTGAGCACGGGTTTTCAAATACATTTTGGTATTTCTCTTTGTTCTCACTCTGTTGACCTTGTAACCCAGGTTGTTGCAGCGGTTCTTGCGGCAGCTCAGGCAGAGGCCCTTCTCAAAGGCCTCCTTTGTGTTGCAGCGGTAGGCCATGCTGGGCTTTTCTTCATAAAGGAGAGAGTCAATGAAGAGGTGGATGGATCGTTCATGGGAGCATTTCACCAGCTGATCCATATCTTGAAAGAATGAAAATGTGTAATATGTGTATACATGTATGTATAATGATATAAACTCCTACGCAATGCTGTCAGCAGGCATGATCCTCTATGCCAAAGCTGGGTTTTACAGGATGACTTTTAAAAGCACTTAAACATTCCCATGTCTCTCAGAGATTTTTGCTTGCGAGAAACCTACAAGGCTGTTGGAAGTTTCCCACTGAATGTTATCCTGTTTGTTTCAGAGCAAACTCACCTGCAAACCCTTTTTCAGCAATCAGACGCAGTGCTTCGCCCAAGTTGCAACCTGGCTGGAAACCTCCACCATTGGGGTAAATATCAATGTGTCCAACAGGCTTCTGGATCCCAATGCTGCGGTCTGGAGAGCCTCGGGTGTAGGTGTGTAGGACATCCACAAAGTCAGCATCATCCGGAGAGAGGCGGGTGCCATCATCAGCATACTCAAAGGTAGGACCGGCAGGATCCAGCCCTTTATGGGGAAAACCACAAAGAAAAGCTGAGATTATTGTCTGCCAAAGACAGTGGCATTGATAACAAATGTCAAACTCAGCTGCCACACTGGGCTGCAGTATTGCATATGCTGTTGGCTTTCCTGCAGACATTACAGTGGGATCATTTAAATAACATTCATGTACGCAGGAGAATCAAACGCATTACCTTGAAAAGTTGTCACTCCTTAAAAAAATGAAAATGTATGCAAACACATGAAAAGAAGCCCAGCTAACTGCCTCAGAGCTGTAGCACTTCCAGTGGATGGAACAAACAAGGTTTCAAGTATTTTCTCAATGTCTTCCTCTCTTGTCAAGAACTGTAGAACTTGTATCTGAAGTGTCTAAAGTAGGGAAAATGTCTTGCTGACAACCCCATGCTAAGGGAATAAGTGGGATACATAAACAAGGGCTTCACTGTCTACATACCTAAGGGGAAGGGGATTATTATGGTAAACTGCAGAAACACTGACATCAAAAACATCCAGAACTATTCTGCCAGATCTCCTCTTCACACAACTACTGGAGAGACGGCCAAAGACAGATGTTTTTTCTGCAGCCCTCAACTGAGGACAGGCACCTGTGTTGCTCAGCTTCTCCAGGCCTGAGCTGCCTCCCCCTCAGCTGTGAGGGCTTCAGGGCCCACATTACATTGCTCCCTGTGCTTTTCCCAGGGAAGGTTCATCCTGGACACCAAGAGCAACTGTGGAGGCATAACACATGGCTACTGCCATGTCAGTAATTTGGTTGCCTCAGTGAAAGCACCAAAGCTGCAGCTGAGAGAAAGGAAGAGTAGAGGGACTACTGCTTTGTCCTCTTGATTTTAATCAGCCACTTCTCAGGATTCAACATGTTCAGATGTGACTGCTGCCTAGCCCACCCCTCAGAATGCCTGTGGATCTAGGATCACATCCAGGCTCAAGTGAAAGAGTAAAGGGTGCCAGGAGCTAGGCTGCCGTTTGAATGCTGCTACCAAGCTCTCTCAGCAACAAAGGCACCACAGATGAGCAGTTTTCTTGGCCTCATTTGCTGATGCTGGCAATTTCTTTGTCTCTGAGATCAGTGCTAGGGATTCAGCTGTCCAGGTACTGGGCTGTAAACCAGCCCCAGAGTGGCCACACACTCTGCCTCATCTGGCACACTTCTCAGTCTCCAAAACTCACCTTAAACAGACATCTAAGTACATATAGCAACAAGACAAGCATATGTATGCTTCCTTCCTCTCCCCCCAATTCTCACAGTATTATTTCCAGCCTAGAATATTTCTTGAGCCTGTTATGATTAATTTTTTAATAACCCATAGTGTACTTCTTCTGATTATCTGTCCCGTCTCCCTTTGAGCCTGTATAAACTTCTTACATGTGCATCATCCCACGCCAAAGAGTTCTGCAGGTACTAAACCTGCTGCAGAAGGATTTACCTCCTGTTCTTTTTGAATGGCTCCCATCAGCTGCAAGGAACTACTGCCTGGAAGAAGACAGCCAGCTGAACTTCTCATGCTTAAAGAGATAGTGTGACCTTCCCCAAGCCATGGATTTGGTCAGTCCCCAACCACATCCCCTCAGCTACTCTTATCATGGCCTAATCAATCACTCCTTGTGAAAAAGCAAATCAAGGCTTCTCAAGAACCAGCTTTATTGTCATTTTCTGAATCTTTTTCCAGTTCTACTACAGAAATATAATCCCTGCTCTTTCAATAAATCATGAACACAACCAAAATACTGCCAACAAGAAACAATTATTCTGGTGATTTTCCAGAGGAAGATATTGTTTTAGCATGGAAGAGATGGGACTCTTCACTCTACAGTCACAGGTTTTCTTACCAGTAATTCTGTTCACCTTCTTTTTAGTCAGGCTCCCAGCAATCCCAGCAGCATGAGCACCTAGACTGTACCCCAGCAAGTGGAGATTATTGAGTGGATAATTGAATTTCTCCTGCAGAAGAGAACAATTTGTTTCAAGTTGTAAGCCAAACCCAAACTGAAAACATCAGAAGACACAAAATAAAATGTTTTGTTAATACTGGGATTTTCTCTGAGCCATGAATAATAGAAGAAATTCTATACAGTTACCATAATTTTGTGCCATATTAGAATTCTTGCTCTAACTAATGTATGGCCAAAATATAAACAGCGAGGAATGCAGAATAAAGGACAGAACAGAGGTCTGTGTATTATAAAGGTTTTCAGCCACCTCCTCCCCACCAGTTTCTGGATCTCCCAAGTATTTCCCAAAGGCAAGGCAGACTTTTGATTCTCAAGGGCAGACTGCTGTAATCTGTCTTTCATAGCTACCTTTCACAGAGCCCTCAGAAATACTGTGGGCTCCTCCACAGACCACAAGGTAAAGTTTCCAGAATGCACTACAAAAGGCCTCTGAGTAGGAGATAACCAATAAACTAAAGCTGGAATTTTACCAGTCCAGCAGAAGGACTGTCTGCAACAGTTTAACTCCATTTACCCAAAAGGAGATGGTTAACAAGCTGCATCATTGCTGTTTTGCCTCCTAGGACATTATGCAGAATGTGAGACGTCTCCCTCTCTTACCTCCATCCAGTCGATAAACTTAGCAACATCCTGTCCCACCAGCTTCGTGTACGCAGCAGACACTGGATAGTGCTGCTGAGCTCGAACTAGCCAGTCCACCACAATGACATTTGAGTCAGGTTCCCTCTTGTACAGAGCATCCACCAGCTTTGGGACCCAACTTTCATACATCCCTGTCACCTGTTGGTTTTGGGGATTTTTAATTAAGAAAGGAGATGCATTAATATATCTGTGAGATACCTCAGAACAGTTTATCAGAAGTGTACTTAAAAGGGAGATTTCTCCTGCTTTGTCTTACCGTCCACCCATGGATCACCACAAAGGTTTTACTGGTGTGATTGAAGTTGCACTGTGCCAGGCTGTTCACCTGTCCAGGAACCAGGTAGCAGACATCCTCATCTGGCTCTGCAGGTGTCCGCAAGGAAAACTTGCTCTCAATTCCCTCAAAATTGTTTTCCACTTCTGCTATGCAAGAGCACAAAACACACATAACAGTGTTTTAGGAGTACTAGGACAAAGTTCAGAAGTCACAGGTACAATGTTGGAGAGATATCTGGAACAGCCAAAAAACGGGACATGTGGTTTTCATTTTCTACAGCACTCAAAGGCCACACAACAACCATGTAAAGAGGAAATCAAAGCATGAAAATTGCTCCTCTTCCAAGGTTCTGCTAAAACAGTAAGAATCTGGCCAGCTGCAGAGAGGTATGAAGCCACTATAAGAGTCAGTATTTTCCCCATTACATTAAGCAGGAAACCTCTTAAGTATCACAAGAATACAGAAAACTGCACAGGACAGTCACAGTCAGTCATCCAGGTAAGCAGCAAGTTACTACCACACTATTACATATTTTGGTGGTTTATCTTCCACATCACCTCATCAATAATCACTGCCTAGCAAGGCCTTTTATGGCACCATGTAGTTGCAGTGCATTAAGAGCTGTGAAGTCACCACTGTTTCACAAAATGCTAGGCTTAACTTTTGACCAACAAACAGCAGGTGAGAAAATCTGACACCCATGAGGGAAACTGAACTAGCAAACCAGCACTCTGTATTTTGAAGGAAGTACATTTTCAGACTATCTGACAAACTATAGAAAAATAAGCTGCAGAAAAATATCTTCCTCTGCCTGAAGCTATTTCAATTTCAGGGTGGGAAAGGAGGTGATGATCATATACTGGTGGAAACCAAATACATCATGGCCTGCAAAGATCACTTCCTCCAGCTTCCAGCTTCAAAATTTAAGCATTCCTTTTGTTCCTGCCAAGACAGAGAAGTGACTTTAGGCTTCATATTCAATACTTCCTTTGGAAAGAAACTTAAATGTCTCCCCTTTTTATGTCTGATTCAACACTTAAGTGCCTTTATATACAGCAGACCCTGTAATTACCTGTGGACTTTTCAAAACCTAGGTCCCAGTTTGGCAACTTGAGTTTAGAAAATATTGATTGCCTGTTTTTCAAGTACAGCTGAACTTAGGCCAGATCTGTCCCGCTCAGCGTTGTCTTTCTCGACATCAAGATCACCAAGATTTCACAAACTCCTAAACACACATTAATGAATGGCTCTGAGCCACCATTGTAAATAAAAATGGACAAAGTAAGGACCTCAAGCTAGGCATCCAAAACACATTTCTACTTGTCTTCTTTTTCCATTGCAGAAGAGGTTTTCTATGATAACTGGTAGATTTGCATTTCTCCATAAAGGTGTGCTGCATCACTCAGGTGATAAACAACTAACAACTAATTTTTTTCCAAAACAGTTTTTCTGGTCTTCTCATTCAAGCTACCATACACAGCAGGACACGGACTTATGCCTGACCTCACATAATGCTCAGGGAGCTCTGTAAAGTCTGTGAAGTTCTTGCTGTGCTTGGAGAGTCACAAGAAATCAGGGTCTAACCTCCTGCATGAGGTCTAAAACCAGCACAGAACTTGTGTACCTGCTTGTACATGCTTATATACAAGCCTCAGAGAAACTTGTCATCCATAATTAATGGATGCCCAAGTTCAGCAGGATTTCTCACCTGTCAAAGCACATGCAGGAAAGCAAGAACTGTTCACTGAACAGAGGCAGTACTCAGCTTTAGGTTTTGAGCTTGACTGCCCTAGGCTGGCTAGCTAATCCAGCATAATTAGACTGAGGGCCCCCTTCCTGCCTCCTTCCCCCTAAAGAAAGGTGTTTTTCATAGACTTTACCCTTTCTTCAAACCAGCAGAAGTATTTATAATGGTAAATATAACATCTTACCCACCTACTGAAAGTTAAATTTACCAAACTTACCAAATGTTTACTCCTTTTCTGTATTCTTGCATGTTTAAAATTTCTTTTCCTCACCAACTGAGAGTATAAAGCACTTTTCCAAAACAAATCTTTAGAGTTATATTACTTACTTTTTAGCCAGACAAAGAAACGTCACAGAGACTGATTGGTTAAATATCAGCTACAACTTTTCACTCAGCTGTGAATCAGTAAAACTTTGAAAGGAACAAAAACAGCTTTCAACTGTAAGGCATAGAGCACAAGGACTTTCAATTGTGTATATTCCCTCCTAGTCCAGGAAGGCAAACAAGAATGGTCCACCTGCTCACCAGTTAATAGTCCTTCCTTTCAGACCTAAATAGCATTTCCCTTCTGAATTAAACTTAGCTGATAAACATCCAAAATCTAAATTGCATTGATATCCTGTCCAGTAGTGTGTTTTCAATTACAAACATGTGCTAGAATTTGCATGTAAGTTCAGACCACAGCTCTTTTAAAAATGAGCTTATAGGAAATTAACAACTTGAAGTGCACCATACTTAAGGGTGCACTTTGAAAAGTGCACCAAGCTTAGAATGATTGCAGTACAGTGGCACCTGCCACTGAAGACATGCTAAGTGCTTCACAAATATTTGCATGTTTTAGTCTAAAAATATTTGATGACAATATCTGAGGACATAAAATCAGTGAAATGCAGTCACCACCATGAAAGCAACAGCTGCAAAGCAGCAGCCCATGAATTAGGGAAATGGCAGGCAGCCACTCTGCTCATTTAACTATGATGTATGAGAAATTAGAAAGTCAGACAAAATTACTGTTATCAACTTGTGCCCACAAAAAGTGTCATGTTATCTTATGTCCACATATGGTCAGTTCCCAGCAGGAGAGATACCCTTTGGATGAGGGAAGTGTGTGTGTGGTGGAGTCTATTACAGACTTCTTAATGGTGTGCTCATCAAGAAGCTTTCCCCAGAATTTTCCTGAGTTTGGCTTTGCAAATTCTGTACAGCTCAGAGCATATGATATCTTCTCTACACCTTATGTTGTGCCGCACACATGGTGCTGCACACCCCAGCTTCTGCAGAATACGTTTTAGAAACACAGTATAGAGGATCATATAGTAGGTACACACTCACCACACAGACCAACACCTACACGTACCATGTTTTAAACCTGGAGTAGAGAAGTTAACACTTAAAAAAACTAGTATTTCCCACTTCTGCATTTGTACCTCATAAAACTTTTTGGTCTATTTAAAAAAATTATTCAGCACCAAACTTCATCATACATACAGTTTTGACATTGACTTTTTCCTCATAGATTTACAGGGAGAAGTCTCCTTGAATCATGTCCTGAGCCAGTCAACACTCGGGTCTCATTCTTACAGTCTTACACAAAGAAGTGCAGAGACACACTCAGCACAGTTTAGTTTATATGTTTTAACTCAAGTTAATTAAACCAGGGAAAACTCAAAAATGGGTAGTTGTCAGCATGTTTCTGAAACATGGATAGCAATTTATCTGAATTCACATCACATTTTGTAAAAAGTAGATACAGAAATTAGATATCAAGAAGTTTGCATACATTCATGCTGAGACACAGAAGTAGCTTTTCATTACAAGAATGAAAGTCCATTTCTAAACAAGACCTCGAAGGAAACAGACTAGAAGTAAGCACATGTAGCCAAAAAAAACCCACGCTTTCGCTAAAAACCCCTCTTCCAGACATAGCTTAGCACAAGTACAAAGGTGTTGTGTACTGTCAAAACTTCCAGGGACATAGTTGCAAATACAAGCACCTGTTGCAAAAGTAAGTTTTCTGTCTACTGCTATGTGCTTACATTTAACATGACCTACAAAGGGATTATTTAGGGAACTGGAAAAGGGAGCAGAATTAAGAATTAAGTGACCAACACCACATGCAAGCTGGCTTTTCTAAGAGTCTACAGGCTGCATTGACAAAACTTCACCATTTTGTCATGCTCCACAAAGTTTTCAGGTGCTTTTCTTACACCCCTACTTCCACAGTCTCAGTTTCCATATTTAAAAAAAAAAAAAGCTGTACTGTCCAGCAAGGTATTGAAAATCTCACAGACCTCAAAGAAACTGAGGGGGGAAAAGAAGTTTAGAAACTGGGAAAAGCCAGTAGTTTTATTTTTCCTGTTCAAAGTTTCTGACACTTTGGACTTGCAACTTGCGAAATTCCATTCAGTTAGGGACTCCTATCAATTATCAATTTTGAAAGCATCCCACTGACTTTAGGCATTCTGACACAACCACCAAGAGAATTCAGTTTCAAGTTTTCCTTCACAGGAAGCGCAAGGCAACTTGGCAAATTATTTTCATTGTGAAAACTGTTTACCACTGGTCAGCTGGGTGGAAAATGTGAGTTTTGAGGAAGTAACAACATCTGGAATATTAATCTAAAGTTAAACTGCCCACATCACAGAAGTTGCCAAAATACGATAACAATGCATTTGCCAGAATGAGTGCCCCTTAGCTATGGCTTTAAAAAGGGAATCTTTAATAAACAACAATTTCCCAGCATTATGTACTCAGAAACATAAATACTATTAGCTAGGTGCAAAGATCCTTAGAAATTACATTGTTAGACTATGTAAACTACAGCCTACAGAGACATGTATGCACACACATGTACAGCAGCAAACATCTGCACATAACATTAAACATTTACCAGCTGTAGTTAACTGGATTAAATCTTCCCTCAGCCAACAATCAGCATTAGGATCACCCATCTATCAGTCATATTGAAATCCTAAGAGTTCTGAAGCAAACTCACAGTCAGCTGTAATAAAGGGGTTATAACACAGAAATCGTTATCATTTAATTTGATCTACACTATAAACAAAAAGCAGACTACTGTGTGTTGCAATCCCAGGAAACCTACCCCATGAATCAGGTTATTGTTTAACCTTGCTGTGAAAATATTACAGCTTCAAGTTTATTTATGTATGCCTTAATGGCAGAGCACTGAGAGTACATTCTGCTTCACTTCCCAGGTGGGGCCAATAGAAAGAGCTACATCTCTGAAAAGCTACTGAGCATAAGTTCACAGGCTAGGCAAGGACCTTCCAGTTCAAGGCCTGCAGCTGGCAAGCTGCTGTTCTTACGCTGTACACAGGAGTGCCCACCCCTCTCCAAGTCAGTCCCTGTCAAGTCTTTACTCAGCTGCAGCTGGGACACTGGTAACTCAGTCCAGCAGAGATCTTGCCATCCATCAGTCCATCTGGGATAACTGGAATTAGCCCAAGACAATTAAAATGCAACCACTGTAAGACTTCACAGAAATATGGCGGAAAGAATACATGAGAAGGCCCTATCGTGCAAGTAATTCTGTACAGAAGAGATTCCAGCACACTTAGAAGTGCTGGTGATCATGTTAATCTCCAGCACAACTCGATGCCTGGGAGCCTCACCTCTGCACCTTCTCAGAAATGCATTGTTTCTGGAAAGGCCATGCCACAGCTGTCCTGGTATGTCTATCCCAAACATAGCCATAGAAAAAGCCAGGAGCTCACATCATGCAACAATGTAAATATGCTGACTCTGGATTTACACTGGTAAAAATATGAATGTATTCCTAGCAGTAGTTTTATCTTTTCCTAGAACACCAATGTTTTCTTCACCTAGAAAATCTTTTTCTATGTTGTTTGTTAAATACTCTGCATTCTTGGAGGGCTGGATCAGGTGTTTTCTGTGGTTTCAAAAAACTTTTTTACTGTGGTGTGCAAAAAATAGCATAGAACTGAAGGCTCAAATAGTTTTAGGATGAATGCACAACCCCTTTCATATAACCTGTTCCTAAGGATAAACAATGAAATTATTAGTAAGTCTGTGGCAAATCAGCACCTGCAGGGGTAAAAGCTTTCTCTGGGAAGAAAGTAATTTTATTGTATAAAACTTGAATAGTGTAATGAAAACTGTTTTGAGCATCTCTGATGGTACAAGACTGGATTCAAAGCGAGAATACATTCCTTTCGCTGTGCCCTACACCCCATCCTCTTACTTTTGAGTGCTTCAGCTTCCTTGTACACAAAGCAGTAACAAAGGCATCCACAGCAGAAAAAAAAAAGGCAGTTTATATATATATTCCATTTTCAGATCACACAGCAGCTCTAGGAGCTACAGCCACACTTCCTTGTAAGGCCACAAACTTTAAAAGACAAACAATGTGTCAGAGACCAGTGTAAGAAAGTAAGCCTGTGACAGGGCACTACAATACTTTAAGCTTTTTTTATTATTATTTTTAAGCTTGAAGAGTAGTGGTCTCCTAAAACTAGTCTCTTTGTTCATAAAACATCAATCATGTTGTGATTAACTGAGAGCATTAGTGAACGACTAGCAGTCAACACTTGCACGTGTTCCACTCCCTCTTGCTTGGACAGGGTGCCTTTGCACAAGTGCAGGTACAAGAGGTAGAGCACAAACACAGCCATAAGTGAGCCTACAGCCACGGTGAGAGTACACCCTTCTGCTCACTTTTGCCCTAGTGGATTCTGTGCTTTATAGGCTTAACAACAACCAAACACATTACCATGATAACGGTGAAACTCAGCCTTGTCTAGAATCAGGAACTGTAGGAAGTTGGGATGCTGGGATGGATGAGTCCCACAGAGGAGGGAGACGAGGACCTTACCGTGGTATTACTGCTGAGCAAATCCCTTGATGGGGCAAGGGACTCTTGGAAGCCACCTTGTTTCTGGGGAAAAAAAACACATCCCAAACCTCAACAGGTCACACCATCAGCCCGACAGGTTGTGCCTGAGCTCCGGTTGGGGAACAGGTTCCAGGTCTCTCCTAACAGGATGGAGGTTGACCCCCAGTGTCTCTTTCCAGCGCCTTCCAAGCCCAGTCCACGACACCCAGGTCCTGCATCATCTCAAGCATCCCCAGATAATTTCACAAAGGAAAGATTGCAAACGCCGCTTTCCCGCCATGCCGGCGGCGCTTCCCCCCAAGCTCCCCTTCCCTAACGCAACGAGCAAGCCCGGCAGCTTCCGTGCATCCCGTGCCCCCCGCACGCTCCGGGCGGCGTCCTGGCCCCCCGGCCCCGGGACTCACCGCCGAGAGCAGCCACCCAGAGCAGGCAGAGGCACACGGCGGCCAGGAACGCCTTCCTCTCCATCTCGCCTCCTGCCGCCGCACAGAAGTTTCGGCGCGAAAAAGAAAGCAAACTTGAAGAGTAAGTATTTTGCTTTAAAAACTAACGATAACTGGAGCCAAGTGCAGTGCGCAAGGGCCGCGCCGGGCAAGGCAGCGTCGGGAGCGCCGGGCAGCGGCAGCCGCAGCCCGCCCGCCCTTATGTGGCGGGCAATATGCGAATATGCAAATGTGCAAACCAGCGCCCCGCGCCCATTGGGCGCGCCCCGCGGGGCGGGGGGGGCGGGGCCGGCGCTGGCGCTGCC